>JMRO03000102.1:0-301235 GCA_000743665.3 Scytalidium sp. 3C | reverse complement strand
CCAATAGACTTTGTTGGCTGCTATACACACCTCATGAATCAAGGGATACCTCGGCATACACACGGCAAGCCCCTTATAGCGTGGTACTTTATGTGATGATAGTGAAGCCGAACAACGACCGGAGGAATGTGTCGTCATCGTCGTTACCAAGGAGCGCGTAAAACGTGTTTAACAAAGGCCTGTCGATTGTGAGGACATGTGATTACGCTTACTCAAGCACTGGCATGTGCGAGGATGGGGTTTACGGGAGGACGGTAAGTGGATCTTCACTAATGCAACTATTAAGGGAAATTTTAAGGTGTTTTCTCAGGCAGAAATACCGAAAACCACCGTAAGTCCGACAGTTTAATTGATGGGCTGTGGATCATGATTTCCCCAGACTGGGCGCAACAAAGCACCAGTGTGAGGGTATGATAGCGAGCATGCTCCAATACCAGTCTTGAGGACCATATCAAATAACTCCAAGAGGTCAGCATCGCATTCCATTTCTACAGCTTGAGTGGCTAGCCAATGGGTTGAAGTCAGAAATCCTCGTGGCTTGGTGACGTGTCATAAAGCGATTGAAGTTTGAAGCTTGGGCCAGCCTCGCTAAGCGCCTTCAGCGGGTCCATCATGCTTCTCTTCTGAACTGCTCCAATCCCAGACAGCGCCACACAAAAGTTCATGATTCTCGTTATTCAAACGCAGCCCTCAATCCTTTCACAAAGTGAGTGATCGCTTGCTTACCTGCCTCTAAAACACCATCCATGGCCAAAAATGGATGAGGTTGCCTGTCCATGACGTGTACATCCACCTTGACTCCAGCTTCCTTGAGCTTTTTCCCGAACTGCTCACCTTCAAAGCGCAATACATCTAGACCACCCACGACGATAATGGTATATGGTAACTTAGACCAGTCACCTTTCCAGAATAACGGGCTTGCCTCGGGATGAGCCCAGTCATCGCTGCAAGGAAGGTAATGGTTTTTAAACCAGGCCATCTTATCTGCTGGTAGAGCTGGAGCATACTCATACTCTTTGTATGTAGTATTGTTACTAGGATCAGCAGTATTATCTGTCACGGGGACAGAGAGGAGCTGGACAGAGATTTTCGGAGTGCCTCTTGTGACTGCACGTTGACACATGACCGCGGCGAGATTACCCCCAGCTGAAGAACCTCCGGTGCCAATTTTGAAGGGATCAAGATTGAGCTTCAATTTGCCTTCTCCTAAAACCCATAACAGGGCCTCCCATGAATCTTCAACCGCCGCTGGAAATGGATTTTCTGGTGCTAGTCTGTAAAAGATAATCAGGAACCTGCGCTGTATATAAGACAATATAGAATATCAAACCAGGTACCTGTAATTCACACTCACAACCACACAGTTTGCTCGTGAACACAGATTCGTAGCTACAACGTTTTCAGTATCGATGTTGCCCAGAACCCAGCCGCCGCCATGGAAATAGACCAAGACCGGCCAACCCGCTGAAGGCTCCTCTCCTTCAGGCGTGAAGGATCGCACCTGAATATCTGGCCCTTTACTCTCGACTCGGGGAAACGTGTAATCCACCGTTTTGGCCACTGGTAGCATAGGTCCCGCTCCATAGATCAGTTTACCACTGGCACGTGAAATAGACAGAGGCTGGTACTGAACTTGCTGATTGCCACAGATATGTTCATTGTACACTGCAGCGTATTCCGGATGGATCCGGTCAGCTATAGTGGGGTGCAATGGGTACGGTGGCTGGGGCATGTTGGAGACAAACGTTATGGTGGTGAGCTTGATGGGGATATTTCATGGTACTTATGGTCACAGGCTTTTGAGTTATTTGAGACACGAGCACATTTCCTTCCTGTGTCGCTTTTACTCTTTCGGCTTCCTCAATAGGGGGAGCGGAGGCCTTGAACATATGTAAGTGAGTCATGGTTACATTGCTCATGCCATTCATTGTTACATTGCAAGCTGGCAGGTCGAAGGTACGTAGCACCCTTTTACGTACCGAACAAACCCTTGCACTTCTTTGAGAAAGGCGCCATCTGTACCGAGCTGGGCCCGGAGGCGGGTGAGGATAGCGAATTCTTGCATATCACATGTTTGGTGTCCAATGCGAAGGCGGACAAAAAGTCGGTTGTCAGGGCCAAGCTCTTTTATGGAAGTAGCTTGCTTTGGATTTGTTTTCTTTGTCATTCCCTTGGCAGGAGGAGTGGGTTTGGTCGGGGGTGGGGAGCTTGCAACGCTCGCTACCTGTGGGCTCTCACAAACTCGGAAAGACCTAGACAAGTTCTTCTCTTACCACATGAAAGGTGTTAAGAACGATTGGCCGCAAACTAAAAGCGGCTGCGCGAAATCGTGATAACGGGAGAAAAATAATGGCATTACTTTTTGATCAGCGAAAGGATAACCACATCACCAAAGAAGTAATAATTGCAATTACAAGGTTATTTGATGAAAAGATGATAGAAATGATGCTTGATGGGCGAGGAAACAATATTAAAATTACTGAAGAGATTATGACAGCTGCAGCAGGAAATCATCGCAATGGCAAAGAAGTTATAACTTTGCTTTTGGATCTACAAACAAATCAGATTAAGATCACTGAAGAGGTACTGAAAGCAGCTGCGGGAAATGAAGATAACGGTGAGGAAGTACTGTAATGGCTTTACTTCTTAATCGACGAGGTAATGAGATTATTATTACTGAAGAAGTGGTGAAAGCAGGTGCACGGAACCATTATAATAGCAAAGTGATAGCGTTACTTCTTGACCGACGAGGTAGTGAGATTAATATCACTAAAAATATATTGAAAGCAGCTGTGGGAAACTATCGCCGTGGTAAAGAGATGATGACATTACTTCTTAACCAACGAGGTACTCAGATCAATTCACTGAAGATATATTGAAAGTAGCTGCAGGAAATTATCGCAGTAGGAAAGGCGTGATGAGACTGTTTCTTGAATCAACAAAAAATTAAAATTGAGATCACTGAAGAATAATCACGATTATGAGAAGGTTTAAATGTGAAATAATAACAGCAATTCTTGATCTGCAAGGAAATAACCTGGAGATTACTGAAGAGATTATAAAAGCAGCTGCGGAAAATAAAATTAGTGGAAAAGAATTAATGGTAAATCTTCTTGATCGGGGAGGAAATAAGATCAGGATTAGCGAAGACATAATTAAAGCAGCTGCAGGGAATGAAGACAAAGGTAGAGGTGTGATAGCATTACTTCTTGACCGACGGGGAAGTGAGATAAGTATTACTGAAGATATATTGAAGGGGCGGACGGAGATCTGAGGCTTGGCACTACTCTAGGACCCTATAACACATATGAGCGACCTAGTGGCTAGCTGCGTCTATACAGCTGTTCGACCTCACTGAAGCTGCCTGTCTTCCTACCTATTAACCTTCCTTCACTCTGTGTGCATAGCACCCTGACAAAGGCCATAACGAAATAAGTAAAAGTAAGAGCACGAGCAATCCGGAACATGGCCGACTCCTATTGGCATGCGAGTACAGGGGAGGCACAGCAGTACGAAACAAGTCTCAATTAAGTAGCGGTCGGAAGAGCAAGAGTAGTCTGCCGACGTCAGCCAAATCCTCAAGCAATTTTCCAGTTATGACGTCGGGCCCTAATAAATGCTAAAGATTGCAAAGAACCAAGCAAAAAATTGAACCGCTCTTACGATTGCACCTTCAGCAATCAAAATATCGACTTTCTCCATTCCTTGTCTGCTCTCCATGGTAGTAAAGGAGTGGATTCCATATCTGAGTTTACCTGTGTCAAGCATGTGTTTGAAGGCGATACCTCCGCATCGCATTTGCCTGGATCCGAAACTCCAGTTGAACTGAGATGAAAGGCGTATGCTGTATAAGGTAGATCCATTTGAAATACCTTAGAAAAGTAGCTTGCACACTCTGTAGGGCTTGCTGGCGCTTTGATTGGTAGTCATGAGCAATGTCACCGGAGTCGTCTAGTCGTTGTAAGCTCAAGGACTCTCAGAAACATCTGAAAGGAGAAGAACCCTGAATTACTTACATTGGATCGTCGCCTGAAGGAGTAATCTATTCGAGAGGTCCAAAAAAGTGTTTCTTCCCGGTGTGGGGTTTGTCGAGTTGAAAACGTAAGCCTGTAGTGTTCCATAAGGAATGGTCGGGATCATAAGAGGCTGGAAAGCGGTTCGCAGACAAGTCGTTGATCCATCTTTCGCGAACGTCGGAAATGAGCAATCTGTCTGACCGCCAGGGAAATTTGGGAAAGTTGCTATAGCTGCATAGTGTAGCCTCCAAGAAAGGCGAACCCAGGCGGAACCGCGGATGCTTGCACTTCATTATCGAGTATCCATCGCGGCGTGTTGTACTTCTTACGGCCCCACAACCAAAAGTATACGATAACTAGAATGAATGATGGGATTGTGATGAGGAAGACTAGTGTCCTTGGAGCTACCAGAAATGAAATTAGTCACTTTGATAAGCGAAAATGGCATTGATTCAGTTGTTTGAAAGATTGACTTACACTCTAGTATCTTCTTTGGATTCCTCGTCACTACGTCCCACTTCTCACACTTCATCCACAATAGCAACAATGATACAATAGTCATTATAGCAAGCACCAAGCAAAAGATAGCAATCCAATATATTTCCGAACGTGAATCAATTTCTTCAGTTTGGAAATGTTGCTAGCCCAAAGAGCGACGTTGGCTGCTAACAGAACGGCTACAACTCTAATAAATCCTGATTAGTATACTAAATGAGACAATATACTTGTCACTAGAATGTACTAACGAGAACCACTGCTTACTTATTTTTTTTAATTTTTTTTTTTTTTTTTGGCAGTCTCATCCGCAGCAGCTAACGCCCTGGCTGCTTCTTCTCTTACTTCTGCTTCTGCCCTGATTCCTTCTTGTCTTGCTTCTTCTACCTTGATTGCATTTATTGCCATGGAAACGGTAGTATCAATTCTCTGCTCGAGATTTGGATCTTATCTATTGAGCGCTGCAGACCTTATATGGGACGTGTCGCTGCCAGAACCCCACCCAGCCTCGCCGGGATCTACCAGACGCTCAGTAGAGCTGGGCCATGCGAGGTTTCTTTGGTGCCCAGGCGAACTTGGGCATGCCATTATCACTTAAGAAATCAACAAGCTTTGCGATTCTGCACTAGGTAGTCGTTCAACTGCTTGCTGGCCAATGGAGTTAGAGAGGGGTGTTGATAAAATAGGCTTCGACGGCACCTGAGCCTTATTGCTGCCATATGAGAAGGCTGCACGCCACGGCCGAAACGTCTGACTGAGTTAGGGTAACCTCAGACATTCAGACATCTGTCTTGTTAATACATATATATCATCGGTGAAATAAGTGAAAGCCAGATCGTACAACCAATGACATCGGAGCATTCCCCATGCAATGTGCCTTGCTTAAAACGGCAAAGCTGCATGCAAAGAATTCGGAAAAATGGAGCCGACTCTTTCCAAGAGAGTGGTTTGGGGGAACCTTGTTTCGAGGTCCACTACTGTACATCACCCAGAAGACGATTGTGGTCAAGCCACACCTAGAATGAATATCGATGATGGCAGATCCACAGCCGATAACGAATTCACAAACGACGATCTCGCCCACTTCATCCGCCAACGCTCTTCGGGCGAAAGCTCTGTTCATGAGCCTGCACATGCTACATCTACCGACACCACCCAAGATCCCCACGCCGGGAACCTGAGCACATGTTCTATCGGGGTTCCGTGCGAAGGCTCCATCATCAATCTCAGCCCGACGAGAAACATGCCCAAAACCCAGTAAGCCAGCACCATCAGAGGTAGCCATGGCCCGTGGTACATCCAGGCGAAAGCGGGGAAATATTTCCAGCTTTATTGACCAAAGCCCGTCGCAACTTCGATCTTGGGCGCTTGAAAGAAGCGGCAGCACATCTCGAGGCGTCATATGCACAAAGAGCCAAGAGTATTATCCGAGCTCGCAGATGTTCTGATAAGCCAAGGGTATTGGTAGAAGGCCCGCGGTCTCCTTGAAGAAGGGCTGAAGGGTGAGGATAATCATGTTGAAGGGAATAATGGTATCGCTGGGATGCAGATGAAACTTGCTTCATCAGACCAGTGATAGAATGTTTCCTTGGGCAAAATATAGCGACAGCCCAGAGTCTGCATCGTAAATTTTTGATGCGCCTTGACTGGAGTACAGCAAGTAGAGATCAAGTGTGTACTAAATCTGAACGTCAATTCCTGTCCATGCAGGAGCTGAAGCGTCATAGGTCACGATGCAATGTTATTATCTTCGAGTAATACATTTTGCGAAATTATTTAGGATGACAGATTCTCCTCACTTTACTGAAATCCCGGAAGTGGATATTCGTGCCTGTTTTACGGGTCTTCTGGCACAGAACAAGCACGAAGATGCGTGGCGTGTGGCTGCAATCTGCAAAGATGTCCCGAATGACGATACTTTCAGAATATTCGCCCAGACGTTGTTGGGTGACGAAAACACCCCGGTATTAGTCAAGGCGAAGGTAATGTCTCATATGGCTGAGCTTCCAGACCAACAGAACAATGACATGATTTTGAACACTACTGACACTATCGAACACCTTCAAAGCGAAGCGAGAAACATTTTTCTAGAGACCGGGCATGCCTTTGGTGCTCTAGACATAGACTTTCGTCGGGCATGCAAGGCACTAAATGCAGGGTCTGGTTCCATTGAAGAAAATTGGGAAGTTGTACTTCAATATGACAAAGACATGGAAACTCTTGATAACCAGAGCAAAATTCTGTACTTCGCAGGGGCAGTGCTTGATGCGACGGACCACATCCTGCCGTTTGAATTCAAGGTGCATCTTATCCGCGAATGCGAAAAACGGTCACGCAAAATAGGGGCCAGGTTGTTCTGGATATTGTTTCACGTACAGATCGTTGCACGCTGGCGTACACTCTCAGGCCACGCGTCCAAGGCAATTGAAGGAGCGAAAGGTCTCTGCGATGAGCTAGAGAGTTCAGACTGCAACTGGCTGAAAGGGTTCGCGGCGCAGAATCTCTCACAAGCATATTGCTCACTTGGTGACCATGAACATGCTCTCCAATGGGCAACGGCATGCTACAGCGATTGGGAGAGTCTTTCATTGGCAGATAAAGCTGAAGCAAGAAAACAGGTCCTTCAGGCAGAGACTACTGGTCGTATTGTGCCAGCTCACGTTGCAACGCAGTTATTGGAAACGAACCTGCCATATGTGGAAGAAGAGCTACACAGCGGATTAGCCCTCCCAGCTGTTGAGAAAATCGAAATGATACTATCCCAGATTATCCTGCGCCATCGGCATCTGGATTCCTCACCCTGGATGAATCTTTTTGAGAAAGGCATTGAGCCTTTGCCAAAGGAGGTATCCTCTCGGAAGCTTGCCAGCTTTTATCAAATAAAAGGCGATCTTGCTCTCTCGGGTTCTCAAGTTCGAACAGATTTCATGAAAGAGGATGAGGCCATTGAACTGTTTGAAATGTCAATCCAGCTCTATATCCAACAGAAGGAGATGTTCTCTGCCGCAAACAGTCGCCAAAAAGGCGCTTTGGTCCATTGGGGCAAGCATAGGAAGTCACACTCGGTTGCAGAGCTACAGAAAGCAGTTGACCATTTTGAAAAGGCAGGCGATTATTTTAGGCTAATTAATCACACGCAGCAACTTGAGCTGAACACTTACTGGGTTGCCCATTGCTGCTTTGATGGATGGTGCCTTGGTTGGCTCGACGGTACGTTGGCTCTCGAGAAATTACATATTGCGGAATCTGTGAGGGATCAGCAGAGAAGCGAGCTCTCGGCTCTAGGCGGCCTGGAAGCCCTTACACGGAAACAAAAACTCCGTTCTGAAAAACATTTAAGGAATATCTACAATATGGCTTTTACTATCTGTGTTGCAGGAAGAGGTGACGAACTGTGGGAGTGGATTCAGAAAGCGAAGGCGCGAAGCTTGTCCGATGCTCTAGGGCTGGGTGTGTTAGTCCCTAAAGCATTGGAGCTACAGATCCTTGGTAATCAGAGCACCAGAACACTCTATGAAGAGGAAAAGTTACTCCTTAATACCATCAGCAATAGCAGTGACCACGATCGGATAGCTCTACGTGCGGATTTGTGGACCAAACAGAAACAAATGAAAGAACACGAATCCTTGCGAGAGCTTATCGAGCTACGGGAAGGCCATTCCATTAGCCTGGAGAAGATTCGGAAATTCTTATCAGTAGAGAGGCAAAGGTCTTCACCGAGTCATTTGGTTTTCGTTGACTGGTTCCTGAAAGATATGCAGTTCCACGTTTGTATCCTCAAGGGTCTAGACCCTCCAGAGATTCGGCAGTGCGCGCTTAAACAAATGGACGTTGTGAACTGGCGAATCAAGTATCTGGACACGTCGTTGGGACGAAGGAAAAATATTCAGATGCCCGATAACGATGACAATCCGCTCCGTGAACTGGATCCACTCGTGACTCCCTTAAAAGACATCGGCGATGAGGGTAGTATATTCGTATTCTCTGTAACTGATGTTATGCATTCAATTCCTGTCCATGCCCTTTGGATAGATGGGTGGCCTGTCATCGACAGCCACCCAGTTATCTACAGTGCCAGTATGACAAGCTTCTTACAGTGCCAAGATCGAGCGGCTGCTCATCAGTGGCACCCTAAGTCCAAGACAATAGTAGCTGTGTTTGAGAAACCTGAAGGAGAACTTACAGAGGATCTCTTAGTTCGAGAGAGAAAGGAGATGTACCAAGCTGCGGAAGAGCTCTCACAGGAAGCCGAGACAGAACGATTCGTAGGACAAGAGGCAAGTAGGCAAGTCTTTACTTGGGCACTCCAACGATCAGCTATGATACAATTCATCGGTCATTGCCTCTTGAATAAGTCCACAATTACCGACCAGGCTCTCGTTCTGGGAGACGGCGAGTTTACTGTGCGAGATATCCTTAACGTAAAGCTCGCCGCTCTAGTTATCATCTTGATCGCCTGCGACTCCGCATCCCAGACCATCGCTCCAGGTGACGAGCCTTTAGGCATAGTTAGTGCCATGCTGTGTAGTGGAGCTTCATCGGTTTTGGGCACTATCTGGCCGACAGTATCAGGTTGTGGTCGACAATTCGCTCGATTATTCCACGCCTACCTTAATGAGTCGAGCAATGAAGGGGTGATTGACCTAGCTGTAGCGCTACAAAAAGCCGTCATAGAGATTAAGTCGGAATATAAGACCAGTGCTCCGTATTACTGGGCAACTTTTGTTTTACATGGCGCGAACGAGCTCCACAGTATTAAATAGAAGACTCGAGCTAGGCTATCTTCTTAACTAGGTTGAGTTTCTATAATCTAAACAGCAGCACCAGGGTCGTCTAGGAAATCTATTGCATTCTAATGTAGAATTGAAGAACAGGCTGAGATGCTTCAACCTATCTTCATTTTCATTTCAGAATCGCTCATGTTAGGATACCTTGTGGAATCAGTTTATTAGGCTGGCACCATGTTGCGAATGTTAAAAGTCTTGCGCCTTGTACCGCGTTGGCAGATATATAGGTGCTCTGTCAACGCTCGTGAGCCAATTAAGATATAGCCTCGAGATGCTTCAGTTTAAATAGTTTGAAGTAATTTTGAGCAGAGCCTGAAGACTTCAGCTCGTCGATAAACCGTTGTTGGATAGGATAGGAAATCTAGATAAGAATGGAAGACGACAATCGCTCCAGGGGGGATGAGTCAAAGGATCGATTTGTAAGTACGTATATTACGCATGTTACATCATCGAAGTAGTGTAATCGAACAGCCGAGGGCAATGATTAAAAAAGTTAAATACACAGCAGGACATATAGTGGCAATAAATCAAGGAGCTCCGCAAAAAGCTCCGCCGCTAAGCCATCGGAATAGCGTGAACTGGCGGAACTCTTTTATAGTTCCGCAACAAGATATTACGATTTTCGGACCGAAACCATATATAAAAGTGCGAATTGCCATGATGAAGTTAATGCAAAGTCAATACTGAGTCATTAATTATAGGAATTTGAAGGTTCAATTTAGAAGGAATCACTGAGAATGTTAACGCCCTCTTTAACGAAGACGTATCACCACACGTCATACCCCGATATTGATCCTGCAAATCCAAACATCTCTGCTACTGGCAAGGTTGTCTTCATTACTGGTGGTGGAACGGGTATTGGCAAGTCAATTGCCAGGTCTTTTGTTATAGCTGGTGCGAAAGCAGTCATCGTCTCTGGTCGGAGGGAAAAGGTACTTCAGGAGACGAAAGAAGAACTATCTACCCTAGGGAAATCAAGGGTGGAATGCTTCGTAGCTGACACCACCAATCTCGCTGCCATTGAGAAAGCCTTCTCAAGCACGGTTCAGCTATTTGGAAGCATTGATGTGCTGGTGGAGAATGCTGGTTATCTTCCCGACCAGGCTTTCATTAAAGATTCCAAACTAGATGACTACTGGCTTGGTTTTGAAATCAACGTCAAGGGTCCTTTGACTACAACTCAGGCATTTTTGAAGGTAGCAAAGCCCAATGCGACGTTGATCAATGTCACATCAGGAGCTGCAATATTCCCTTACATACCTACATTTTCGTCTTACGCAGCATCAAAGATGGCATCAGCAAAGATTATAGAATATGTCCACCATGAACACCCGGAATTACGCGTATTCAATTTGCAACCGGCAGCTACGGAGACAGATATGTCCCACAGGGCCCCGCATATTCCGACTACAGATGATTTAAGTATGTGCCACGATTCATATCTTCAAACGTGCTATAATCACAAAGAAATTCTAACACAATGGTCTTCATAGGTTTGCCAGGGGGCTTCAGTGTTTGGCTTGCCAGCAATGAATCCGAGTTCCTAAGGGGCAAATTCGTCTGGTCCAATTGGGATGTAAAAGAAATGAAAGCTAGGGAGAAGGAGATCGCTGAGAGTGATCTTTTGACATTAAAGCTTGGTGGATGGCCATTTGCAGACTCACACAAAAGAGAAAGTTAGGATAGAGATGGATAGACCATTACAATATGTAAATCTCGAACTAATAAACAAAAGTTCATTTTTAGCACCATCGTGCCTATAAATACACATACGATATAGATCTGTTTTGCGCTGATCTATTCAATATACCTGGATTTAATCGTGATCTTGATGCGAGGAGTATTTAGTGAAAATTCATAAACGCAAGTGAAAACCTTTTCAAAAAAAAGTTGTGCACGGTCAGCAAGGCCTTAGGCACAATTGCCTTTGCACCAACATACTGTTAGATGAGGTCTCATCTGCTNTCAGTGCTATCTTCTACTGGACTTTTTACTATGCAAAAGAAATTAAAACAAAAGGGGAAAAAATAAACTCGTCGCGATGGGAATTGAGCCCAACGCGGGGGTCGAACCCGCAACCTTGAGATGATCTCTCTCTGAATAAGAGTCTCACGCTCTACCGATTGAGCTAGCCGGGCAGGCTTTGTTGAAGGCCGGGCGCTTATTATGCTACTTTAGATCCATCCGAATAGTCCATCACACTAGTGAATGCCCCCTCAGTACTAGAGATGGAATTTTGAGAAAGGATGCTAACCATCTTTACTACTTTTTCAACCCTGAAAATGCCTTGATTATCCAATTTTGTTCTCTTCATATCAATCCTTTTAAAAAATGCACGAGAGCTCCTTCCATCTATAATTCGTTAAAGCCTGAACTAAATCGACCCATGAGTTTTCTTAAGTCTACCCCCTGCCCAATTCATAATTTCGAACACAAGTATCTAGAGAAACAAGGAATGAGATTTGTTCCAAATGGAAAATTCTAAATGAGCTTATAAGAGCTAGCATATATTCCAATCTTAAATTTGTACATTTCGCGTGAATTTGTTGCGAAATTCCTGGTTGAAACGGGTGAGTTTGAGATTGCAATATACTCGTTAAAACTTTTAGGCCTGAACTAAATCTACACATGCGTTTCGAAAAATATACACACGCAAATTCTATGATTTTGTACTCAAATATCTCAACATTAGCACAAATCAAAACCTAATCAAAATAAGCCGTATTAATCAGATCGATCGAATTAACATATTGTCTCCATTTTAATCCCATATGTTTCTTATAAATTTGTTGTGGAAATCTTGTTCGAAATGGGTGAGTTTGGCGTAAAATCGTTCTCGTTTAAACATTCTCAATTTCGCTTAAACCTTCCTGTTTAATTGCTGTTTGCGTGGATTTAACACAAATCGTGTGTAGATTTAGTTCAGGCCAACTTTTATCTCGCTTAAACCTTCCTGTTTAGCTACTGTACGGCTCGATTTAACAGAATTCGTCACTCGATTTAGTTAAGGCCTTAGTGAATCGGAGGGTGGATCTAAGGAACAAGATTCCAGGAGACCATTCTAATAAAGAAGCTGAATGTATGCGACAGATATACTCCGTTAGCTTTTACTGTAATGGAATGTTAAATTACGGTTAGACAGCTTATCAGTTTGCAGTGTTGAGGTCTACATGCTACAAGCGCGCATTCGTGGGCTCAGTCGTTGAAGTCTTGAAGAACGCAAAATTCATTCTGATGGCCCGCGTGGAACCATGAATTTGTATGATTACGTTCCTGAATACGTTTTAAGATATCGCAGGGAGTTACCCCAACACTTAGGGAAATCTCGTGGACCAGTGTTGGTATATGGTACTCCATGTCGATGATAAAATTAGGCCCTGGCTAAATCGACACTACCACCTGGCTAAATCCACACGCGCACCACCAAAAATTTTCGATGGGTGCCTCATACCTTAGGCAAACGCAGAGCAAAACTTTTGAGCAAAACTCACTCATTTCAGCTAACGTTTTGATCCCAAGTTTTGGAAAATAAATACAATAAAAATTGATATTATTTTAAATTCGAAACAAGCGATTTCTGTAGATATGAAACTAACAAATTTTATTTTGATTTGCTGTGAGATATTTGTGTTTAAAAATGTTAGAAATCTGTGCGTGTAGATTTAGCCAGGTGGTCGTGTCGATTTAGCCAGAGCCTAAAATTACTGTGGAGATTACATCCCCACGGCCAGTGAAAGTGATTATCACTTAAGCAAATTTAAGCGACTCAGCTCTGATGGTCTAACCAATGCACAAAATGTATTAAAATCTGTGTATCTCATATAGTTAATGTCAAGCCAATAGAAATGGATGCGATTGAATTTGCAAGTCATACCATTTCCTCCGGCCTAGGGCATAAAAGCTGCGTGAATCCCGTCACAGAAGTGAGGAACGGTCCGCACACCGCTACATGTGTCCGTAAGTATTTAACCTGTCGAAGGAGGATTATCTAATACGTCAATTCCCCACCAATCATATACTTTGGTGAACCCTTTACCAACATTAAGCGCCGACAGAAATTCCAACCAGTTTCATCTCATCTCCTGCTTCCGATTTCTTAATATTTCATACAGGAAACATAAAAAGATCAGGGCCTGATGGTATAGTGACAAATTATATTAATATTCATGCGATGACTGACTCTAGGCTAGGACTACACTACGCCCCCTTTATTAACTAATGTTGCTGTGAGCGACACAGGGCTCACTGTCCTTCATGAGGGGGACAATGCTATTGTGGAGTAATTCATTCCGTATATATCCACGAGAGCCTATCTGATTGTGTACAGTATCGTGTTTGTGCATGGGTTGCAGGGCCACCCTCGACGTACTTGGGCTACTAAGGACTATCCCGATAGTTCTCAAGCCACCGAAGAGAGTGATAATTCGCAGCGCAAAGGGATCAGAAAATTCTTTTCCTCACGGAATCGGTCAAAGAACAAGACTGGCAACACTAGCTTGCCAAAGGGGAAATTCTGGCCACTTGATCTCCTTCCTCGAGATTGTCCAAATTCTAGAATTCTTACTTGGGGTTACGACTCGAAAGTCTCCAACTTTTTTGGAGGCGCAGCAAACAAAAGCAATTTGACAGCTCACGCACGAAACTTGTTGCAAGCCCTCAAGAACAACAGACGAAATTGTGTAAGTTTACCTATCATCCAGTGTGCCATTAGACTTATTCGAAGTAGTGTGGCCGAAGTCTCATATTTATTGCACATTCACTTGGAGGTTGGTAGATTGAACCAGTCAAAGATCTTGAAATATTGACTTATCGCAGGAATTATTGTAAAGGATGTGAGAAGATGAAATATAATAGACTGTGCCTTTTTTACTTTGGTTTTATTACTAACCAAAGCTTAGCTTCTCCGACGGGCTAAGATTGACAGGGAGAGCGCAATGATAGATATCTACACATCCACGGTTGGAATTATGTTCCTCGGTACACCTCATCGTGGGAGTGGTAAAGCTAGAGATGCTGAAGTCCTTGAAAGAATCGTTGCCGTTTCCGGATTCGACACCGCTAAACAGAATATTAAAGCGCTCCAAATAAATAGCATGGAACTTGAGTTAATTCACGAGTCATTTATGCATATCTACGAGTTTGGAGATCGCCGATTTGAAGTGATAACTTTTCAAGAAGCAAAAGGCATTCTCGGCTTCGGATATTCAACATTGAACGGAAGAGTGAGTCTGAATGGATCTTAGTAATTGGCAGGAATAGCACTCCAACTAACCGTGGCTTACCACCCAACTTAGATTGTGGAACCATTTTCGTCTGCTCTTACTGGTAATGAACGCACTTTGACAATTAATGCGGATCATATGTCAATGTGCCGTTTTCATAGCGAATCCGACGAAGGATATAAACAAGTTGTGGGCGAAATTGAGTCATTCATAACTGTAATAAAAAAGACACAGGAGCAAATAGCGCTCGAAAGTTCTAAAAGCCGACCGGCTAGCTCCGTTGCCGCTTCTTCCGTGGCATGTTGTACGTAGCATTCTCCATGTATAATTTTAGTACACTAAGGCAGAGACTAGCTTTTAACGATGCGGAAAGGAAGTGTGCTACATCCCTTGCACAAAACTCTGAGAAAGAGCATAATTATATAGACAGTCTCCCTGCTAGATTAGAAGGAACCTGCCGGTGGATTTTATCAAACTCTGATTTCGTTGATTGGAAATTACGCCAGTCATCGTGCTTGTTATGGATAAATGGGTATCCTGGGAGCGGAAAGACTATCCTCTCAACATTTTTGACCGATTACATGAGCAATGGTGCATCTTCGCCAAGCCTACGCACAGCACTCTGCTACTACCTTTGCAACGAAAAGCTCGAGACAGATGCTACCGCGATTTTACGAAGTCTCATTCACCAGTTGATTGAACAACGAAAATCTTTGATCAAGTATGTGAAGGCGTCCTATGATTTGTACGGCTTGCAATTTGACCAGAATCTGAGTGAACTCTGGAAGATCTTTGTCGCAATTGCCGCTGATAAACGAATGAAACCGCTTTCCGTGATTATCGATGCTATGGATGAGTGCGAAGAAACAACCAGAGATCGATTTATGAAATACATCTTTGGACTCGTACATAGCCCGACCACTAAAAACTTTCCTTGCATAAAATTTTTGGTTACAAGCCGACCCACAGTTGGACACCGTTACATAGTGGATTCTCAGATTAACCTATCCCCAAACGAGATTGAGCCTGACTTAAATCTAGTAATCAAAGCAAAAGTCGAAGGAATTGTTGGCCGGATCAAGTGCAAGCCTGAAATAGGAGTCTATCTCGAGCAAACATTGCTCGAGAAGGCTGATAAAACATTTCTTTGGGTAACCCTTGTGCTTCTTCTTCTGGAAAAAACTATTCTAGCCTCTAAAAAGGATTTAAAATTGATTATCGATCGATTGCCCAAAACACTTGCTGAGACTTATGAAAGTTTCCTCCGGCAAATCCCTGAAGATTGCCAAGATTTGGCATCCAGGATTCTACATTTCGTGGTTGGTAGCTATCGCCCCATCACGTTAGAAGAAATGCGGACTTTCCTTGCTTTGGATGATCAACATCACACCACTGCAGATATGGACGAGGACTTGCAGCCTAACATCAGAAAAACTATCGAAGAAATATTGGGACCCCTAATTCGAATATCCGATTCGCAGATTTATCTTGTTCATCTATCTCTCAAGGAGTTTCTTCAGGAGTTATCGACAAAGTGCCACCCATACTCTCACATATACGGGATAGAGCAACATAATGCTAGCTTAGCATGTTTACAGGCTTGCGTCACATATCTACGACTTGATGATTTCAAGAAAGATCTCTTCACCACAGACAAAACCGACAAAGAATCACTTTGCGGATCATTAATTCTGCCTTTTAGCGATGACGAGGCTTGGAAGCCGCCAGAGTCACCAGATTCGGCGCAACATTTTGGGATATTAGGTGATCTTTTCAAAGATCCGATCAATCTCACTCTATCAGATATTGCAAAGCGATACCCACTTTTTGATTATGCAGCACGACATTGGGCAAAGCATTGTGTATCAGCAGGTGATATTCCATCTGTACTCCAAGAGTCAATCTTCCTACTCTCCGATGCCACTAAAGCCCAGGGCTCGAATTGGCTAAGATACTACTGGACGTTTGCTGAGACGGAATTGTCATTTCCCAGAGATTTCGATCCAATTGTTACTGCAAGTTATTTTGGGTATTTGCCCTCTCTGTCATCCGTATCCGCATTACGGTCGACCAGAATTGATGCATATACAGGAGCAGAGGCAATATTCTGGGCCTCAAGGATGGGATGTGACAATGTAGTGGATGTACTTTTAAAGGGAGCCGTCAATCCTGACATGAGAATCGAGAATAGAAGGAGTCCTCTTACAGCTGCTGTTCAGTATAATTTTCCACAAGTGGTGAAGCTTCTTCTCGTTGATGATGGGTTCATATCTGAAGAGCAAGGTTACCGTGTTAATTTTCGATCCGTGGGGGGAAGAACGCCTCTGTCAATTGCTGCAGGAAATGGATTCCTGGAAATCGTGCAGCTACTCCTCAACCACAAGAGGATCATTCCAGATATTGCTGATTCTAGTCAATGCACGCCACTTTTTTGGGCTGTGGGTGGAGGGCATTTTGACATCCTTGACATCCTCCTATCTGATGGTCGCATTTCAGTAAACCATACCGACAAGACAGGCCGCAATGTCCTGAGCTGGGCAGCTGCTGAGGGACAGCTCGAAATGGTGAGGTACTTAATGAGTCATACCAACATAATGGCTGACGAAAAAGACAAGAATGGGCGTACTGCTCTGTCCTTGGCGGCTGGAAACGGTGATCTTGAAATGACACAATATCTCCGAAGTACTAATAAGTTTCAAGTCTCCTCAAAGGACAATGATGGACGCAATATAATTTCTTGGGCTTGCGGTAGTGGAAACTATGAGGTAGTAGAGTATCTAATTCAGTTTGACCCCGAAGGTGCCGATGATAAGGATGTATCCGGTTGGACTCCACTGTCTTGGGCCCTATTTAGAGATACCCCCAGAGTAGTGCATACACTCTTATCCTCTGGACTTGTGGACGCAAATAAAAAGGATAGAGCGGGTCGCAGCCCTTTATCTTTCGCTGCAGGCTATGGTTACGAAGAAGTGGTCAAGATATTTCTGAAGACGGAAGGCATTGATATTAACAGCAAAGACAATGGTGGGAGAATGCCAATAAACTGGGCCGAACCAGGCTCGAATATCGAGAAAATGTTAAGAGATGCGTCAATTGGGCAACAACATGACAGAAATAGGAACGTCGATGAGACGTAGAAATTCTCTTGGAATTGTAGAAGGGCTAATCAATATTTTATAGCAAACATTTTCTTGATAAAATCTGGTGTAGAGACATCTCCAATGAATACTAAAAGTCTTCTGAAGTGATTATGAATAATGTTTTAGTTTGAATAAACGCACAAGACCGTTCCTGCCCCCCCACTCCTTTCCAAAGATTTGTTTTCAGAGATTGAGCCTTAAAGATTTCATTACATTCTGGAAACCACGCCTTTCTGTCTTAGAAAATATATGCCTTTGATCTGCTCAAATTCTGTGCGTAAGGTGACTCACTAGTCCCAAGGCGTCACGATAGTAGTTGACATTCGGGCAAGGGTACATGTATCATATCTCATCTTTGTATTAACACTTCTGACGACCTCAATCCTAAATCTGGACTCTGGGGCTTCAATCTATTCTAATATGTTCTCGTTATGAATAAACTGACTTCCAGAATTTATCCTATACCTGGAGTATTAATTGCTTAAGCTCATTTTGTTATTAACGTAGTTGCTTGGAATACTCCGTGTTAAGAGAGAATAATGATTTATGTATGGCCCTCTGCTATGGGGTAACGGTTTCAAATTTAGAGAATAGGTCAATGAGGAACGAATTAGTGCATCAAGTTGGTTCAAACCACCATTTGCCTTGACTAAAAGCAAAAAATCCATCACAACATTCCACAATGTGCTGGCGTAATCTTAATACAGAGATATTAATTAGAGTAGCTCGATATCTCTGCATTCCTTCTCAGAGAATATCTCTCCTTGCATGATCCCATGAACATAAGATTCTCCAATTAGGCGCCAGCTTTCACCCTGCTGGCGAAGTATGAGCGGGACCTTACCTCCTTTGAAGAGAGCCACCTCGTCCCCTACTTCTGCTGAGTTTGGAACCAATGCAAAATATCCCTTTTCGGTTATAGCGAACCGGCTATACCATGCAGCCTTAAGCATGCTTCCAAACTCTCCATCTCCATCGTATATTATATCTGTCACACCCTGGCCAACAGCAGCTAGGTAATTATACAGCCCAGCGAATTTATTAACACGATATTTCTTGAGCAATCGTGGAGCCTTCAGGCCCTTCTGCCAGCTGAGAAATGCAGCTTCCCCGGCTTCGAGTCCTTTAGGGGTGATATCTGTGCATAGAGTGCGCCAGAACGCACGGTTGCGGGATTCACCAGTTACATAAGCCAAATTTGAGTGTTGCGGTTCTGCTATATCTTCGATTTCCATGAGTATGTCAAAAAAGGCTGCCATACTTGCCAGTGCGTCGGACTCTACTTTGTCTTTTTCCTCGCTCAGACTTTGATCCAATTGCTTAAGAGCTAGCTGGTCAATCGAAGGAGGAGTAATGATGGAAGAGACTTTAGCAACTCTATCGGCCATTAGTGCAGAGAGAGCCAATATATAGGAATTTTTGAATATTGGGGTAGATGTGGAATTCCCCGCTGCAGAAAAGGTTCGGATTGGAAAGGGGATCGGTCCTACATGCCGAGTTGAGAAGATAAGGTCTAGCCCTTCTGGCCGCCTATTGCTCCAATCTGGAACCCAGGATGGTAGGTTCTTCGTCTTGTGAGAGTGCCCGCTAGGTATTGACAGAAAGTCTAAATTGTCAGATGTTGATATGATCACATGTGCAACCTCTGCGTATACATCCTCGATGTTCTTGCCGTAATCAACGCCGACAAAACTTGTATTACTGTATTGTAACGCCAAACCAAGGAGTCCATACACCTTGTCTCTGGGATCGGTAGCTTCAAAATTGCGGCAGTCGTACAAAACATCTAGAACAGTAGCATGAGTCTGTCGTGTTGTTGACACGGGTTCGTGGACACGCTCCCGGATCTGTACCAGTGTCCCGATGAAGTTTTGATTTTGATCCCAGCCACCGGATATGTCGGCGCCGTTTATGAAGGTCATTCCGAAGCCGAAAATGAATTCATTCCAGCCAATGGATCGGTGACCACACACCAAGACAGCATCCTGGGCCAGAGCTATCTCTTGAACGATCCAAATTCGTTCGAACCATTCGCGAGATGCCAGATCCCTGAGAGCCAGCAACTCATACACACTTGGTGGGTTCATCCGTATGGATCTGGCTTCCTTCTTTTCTTCCTTCGTTGTTTCATTAGTACTTTGGGAGGTAATTTTCTCCTCTGAGCTCTCTATCCTAGGCTTCTCTTTCTTATAAACACCCTCATCAGTTTGTTGACTTGCTAGATTAAAGGTGGCTTGATCGCTGGGAGCTGACAGTGTTCTCCAATCGAACTTTCTCTCGCGAAAGTCCTCGAAGAAGTCGTTCAGCTTTGCGCATAGATCTATTCCGAGGTCACTGTTCTTCTCCTCCGTACCAAGCCATACAATCGTTCTGCTCGCATTTTTGTAGATATCACGCATAATACCGACTTGTTGTGAGCGCTCTTGTCGGTCATTCTGGTTAATGCATATCGCATCTATCCAAAGCACCCGTTCTTGGGATTTGTGGCGAAGGTGAAGAAGTGCATTTTTTAAATTGATTGTAACGTTCAGTGTACCACTATCACACTTGACAGACGTCTTTACTGAAGGATCTCCCCAGCAGTATGACAGAGCTTCATATCTAGGGAACTCCAGAAGATTGACAGATTGCACCGTTAAGGCCACATCTTCCAGTTCTTCCCCGGGAAGAATAGTCACCAGTCTCGTGAACAATCCACCATCTGCTTTGACCAGAGGTTCATAAGTATAGGATTCCTTTGTGCTTCCATCCACGGGTGCCAGGAACCTTGTCCATGCTTTGTCGCGTTCTATTTCTTCGGCCGTTGGATCCCGCGGTTTTGGCCTACCCTCGTCAACGAAGTCGCGCAATTTCTCCCAAGGTGCTTGAGCTGCCTGGTTTAGGCGTTGCCGCAACCCATATTCACGCTTGGTTTCATCTCCACTAGTACTCTCCGGGCTCTCTTTATGCCGACCTAATGATTTCAAGAACTCCATAGCCGTCCCATAACACTTCAATCACGAAAGTTCCTATGACCCTCGAAATAATAAAAATTCAATCATTGAATGATATCTGCGGTGTGAGGAGTCAGATTTTAGAATCCAGTTCATCATACAATCCTGGATGGGCGAGTGAGATGCTCGCTTACCTGACATTGACTAGTGATCTATTTTATACGTAGCGACAGTCGTGCAACTATGTTCACGTCTATTAATCCGTCGTGCGGACTCCTACAAGGGAGTTAAGATCTTGCCAGTTTTGTCACCTGACCCATGATTTGCTGAGGGCGACAATAATGTGCCTCTGAAAAGTGGGATCGTTGACTTGAAAGGCCATCCCGCATTGAGTATGGCGGCTGGTATCGTAAGAATTTGTTAGGTAACACTCATGATGAGTCTTAATTTTCCTGCATAAGGTATTGCTCATGTGTCCAACCCCAGTCGGGCCAATCAACTGCGCACATCTGCCCCTTCAAGATACACTCTCTGGGACATATCCAAACGGCCTACAATAAATAAAACGACAGAGTCCTCTAAGTGCTCAATCTCAAGAGCAGCGTGGATTTCTTTCTCTTAATTGTTCCTTTACAAAGACCTGCTATTTAAAGGGCAAATTGAGACCCATTTCAGGTGATACTTCCACATCTCACGCGCAAAGAATTTAATATTTATGACCGCTGTACTTGGTGAAGACATACTTTCCAATTATCCCAAGCAGCTCACAATGGGTAGCACACATACCTATCCACTCCCTAAAGGAGTTCACCCCATCCCCATCGACCTTCTCGACCTGCGATCAGATGAAGAAATCGATTACGCCCTCCTTCATCCAAGACCAATCTCCAGTGTCAAGAATATCTGGTTCTTCTGGGACAAAGGTTACGCTAAGATGCACCCATACACGCAGCGCAATGTCCGCGGCTGGCACCGTCGTTTCTCCAAGCTAGGCTGGACGGTTCGTGTGATTGACCGTGTCCCTTCTTCCCCTCTCAATGTTGAAAAGTTTGTGGACATCTCCGATCCTGATAACTTTCCCCGGGCATTTGTGGAAGGTACTATCGAGGGCCGGTATGCAGCCCAACACACCTCCGATCTGGTGCGGTGGCCGTTGTTGTTGAAATACGGTGGTGTGTATGCAGATGTAGGAATGATCCAGATTGGCGATTTGGACCGCCTCTGGAACGAGACAGTGGGCGATCCTGCCTCAGGATTCGAAATTGTCACGTACAATGCGGGAAAAGAAGACGAGCGAAGTTTGACGAATTATTTCCTTGCAGCTCGCCCAAATAACCCACTTTTTGAGCGATCACACCGCCTGCTCTTGAAATTGTGGGGAGAGGACGGTGGCAGGACGAGTACCGACGGAATGCATAGCAGCCCATTATTGAAGGGGGTCCCCATGATGGGAGGTTCTTTCACGATTGAAGAGGATGGGAAGACGATTGAAGCGGAAGAAGTTGGACGGATGTTGACGGATTATATCATCCAGGGGCAAGTAATGAGTCTAGTCATGGGGCTCGTCGACGAGGAGGGCGGCTGGGATGGCCCAAAATATACTCTTGAGCACATCTACGCTATTGATTATATGGACGGTTCGCAGCTTATTAACAAAATGACCGACTGGGATGGGAAGAAAGCGTTCGAACTTATGTCTCTTTCACTTCCCAGGGAAGGTGATGAGGAGAGTGCAGAACAAAAGCAAGCGAGAGAGATCGTTGAGGCTTGCTTCCAGAAGAGCTTTGGATTTAAGTTAGCACATGGCATGATACTTAGAGTGTTTTCTGAGACCTTGGGATCGATGTGGAGGGCAAATCCGGGTTCGGATAATGTGCCCGGGACGTATGCACATTGGCTAAGACACGGCACTGTGTACTGGAATCAAGACAGCGTTCCACCTAAGTTGGGCTGGAAGGTTATCGAGCCATTTCGAAGAGGTCCGCTGTTAAGGGTTGAATAAAGTTGAAAATGCTGACTGTTGTTCTCTATAAAGCATAGAGTCATCAAGTACACCCATGGATTTTTATATAGCGCATACTGTATCAGATAGATATAGAAGTAGATTTAGATGTAGATACTCAGTCCGCACTATAATCCATGAGAATGGAAGAAATTTACAAAATCAAAGAATGACCGTTTGAACGACCTCTCAAGCGATGTCCTGTTTACCACCTGCATGCCGAAATGTTGATCGTAGGTACCGAACTCCCAGTTGTCAAGCATGCTCCATCCGATCGCCCCGATTATGTTGACCCCATCCTCGTGAATGCAATTCAATATCTCCGTCAGATATGACTCGTAGTACAAGGACCTTGGCAGGTCATTCTGCTGAGCATCAAGTGGTGCTTCTGCTTCCATCCATACGGGGAATCCAAATTCGGTGACCATTATCGCTGGTGGGCTGTAGACATCCCAGATATAGTTCATGAATGCGCGGAAGTAAGTCGGGGTCATGTACGGGTAGTCATTCGAGTAGAATCCTATATCCCAGTTATTGCTGCTAATCGAGCTAGACACCACACAATTAGGCCATAGTGGATTTGACGGATCTTTGGCGCAAGCCTCTATGCCCTCCGGTGGTTGCGTGATGAAGGCAGCCGTGTAAGGATCAATGGCGTAGAAGTCGCTCTTCCCCTTGTATCGTGCTAGCTGTGCTGCAGACAATGGATGAGATTCGTTTGTACAGGTGGAGGTCACGCTCTCAGGAACGTCTTTACCCAGCGAGATCGGATTCGAAACAATGCCGAGGAGGAAATCTTGATAACGGTTCGCCGCATCAATGTCCGATTGGTTATGTGGGTTCAAGGGGACACCGAAATTATCGGCATTCTTATAAGAGACCATTCCACGGCCACCCATGGACTTATACAGATCGTAGACTTGTGTGTGGGCCTCGATGAAGTTATACATACCCTGGAGGTTGCCAGATTCGTAGTAAGGTTCGTTGATTGTGATCCAAATTGGCACACGATCTGCGTAGTGAGCAAACAAGATCCGGGCATAATAGACAAAAGAATCAACAAATGTCGCGTTGGCCGCACCGGAGTTGGTAGAGAAATAGGCACGTGAGACGTTACCGCCATTCATGATGAACTCGTAAGGCTCATCTGCATGTGCTATAGTCACCATTGGCTTGATTCCATACTGGAGACAAGTGTTAATCAGATCGTTGTAATGGTCAATGCCCTCCTTATTGACTGGAGTTCCGGATGCTGCGAAAGGAAGTATGCGAGTCCACGATATGGAGAAAGAGTAATATGGAACTCCAAGAGCTGCCATCCGGGCAATGTCTTCTTTGTAGAGATAGTAGTTCCAGTCTGCAATGTAATCTGAAGCACCTGCGGAGTTCAAATTGAAGTAGTCTAGAACACTTGGGGTACGTCCCTCGTCCTGAATCGCGCCTTCAACTTGATTCGCTGATGACGCGGCGCCGAATATGAAGCCCTTTGGAAAGTTGTAGCTTTTTGCATTTCCGTCACTATATGAGAACCCAGAGTCTGGTGGCAGGATCAGAGAAGCAGATGGCAACGGAGTTGCCTCCACTGTGGTGGATATACTGGCTGTTGATATTGATACATTCGGCAAGAACGGGGCCCAACGGCGGTTCCATTCAGCCTGTCCGTACGGATTTTCCCAGTCATTAGCCTCGACATTCTTAGCCCAAGTGGTAGTATGAACACCTGAAGGCATGATGGCCGCTCTAGATGCCGCGGGCATGTACGTGGTGACGGGCGGTGATTTCGGCAGAGGCGTTGCATAGCGCACTGATGTCATCTCTGTAAATACGTACGACCCTGGGTTGTGGCGGGCATATTGGGCGTGCGCATGCGCTGGAGCAGCTGTGACTCTGGGCGACGCAGCCCCAGCGGATGCTGGAACCCATACTGCAGCAATGAAGGCTGCGATTGTGCCGATATTAAGCTTCATAGCGAGTGATAAGAACGCGTGGGTCAGTTGGACTTGGCTACGATGGCGAGGCAATGGGATTGCCTAACATATATAGTCTGGAGCTGGGCAAAAATTCCCTAAAAACGTCGAGCATATTTGCCTCCGCAGTGGTGTCTTTAGTGTAGTAAACACACATATGCGGAGCCCAATGCTCTGTGGCGATCGTTTACCCTTCGAGGATATTTCCGGTGAGGGGCAATTCATCTTGTCAAGGCCATATTTTCCCTAGATGCAGCCACAAGTTTGCTAAAGAGAAATGGGATCCGACGTTCCGGCCTGGGCAGTGGACTGAGATCGGTGTTCTTGTGGAATTTTCGCGTTCTTTAACATTTAATATCACTGGGACTGCACACACCTCTTTCATTACCATGTTCATAACCTCTCGCCTTGACCACCGTTACCCCAAATTACATATACAGGATAATTATATCTTTGTTCGATCATGAATCATGTGATCATTTCTCCAGGCACCCCACTCTGAATTTCCAATTCCTACATACGGCCCCAGAAAAACGCTCCAATTTGCTGTCGGCATGTTCCACGAATTCAGGTTTTCAGGTTGTTGTGGCTTCTAGCCACCGGGCTTCAACCCGAGTCAACCAGCGGTTCCTGTGTCATGACCCGTCCCCGTCTTCCCCGCAGGGATCCCACCAAAGAGTGGTGTTCCCTGCAAACGCGGGGATTGAACGCGTAGATCATACCATAATTTGCCCTTGAATGTCAGGTACGGCCGAAGAAATAGCGGCTACTGCAACTTATGAGGTGTAAGAAGGAACCAAGGAATCCGACTAGGTCTCGTCGGCGAAATAGAGATCGGAGAATTACCTGCCGATGGGGGTGCTTCTACAGGGTCTTATCGTAAGGCCGGCTGAAATTATTCCTTGTTTGAAGCGCCCACTGACCAGTGTTACAATGTCAATGACCTCCCGGTGGTACCGGACCGCTTTCAGTCCCTGTTTGCTCGAATTCTGTTCCTGTTTTACTTAACGCCCAGGTCTCTTAGCGGCCACCAAAATTTGAGATCGCAGTACTGCAGAGCTTAACAATAACCGGTGTATTCACTCTAGGAAGCACGGCAAATGCACCCATACTCGCTTTAGCCCGCATGTCTTGCTCTAAACTAGAAGAGACAGAAGGAAAAAAGGCTCCTTGACCAACGGAAAGTGAAGATGAAATGATTTTTTAATTTTAGAATGAATTCACTTGAGCGCCTCCGTCGGAAGATGCAACTACATACGGACCAGATATCGCCAGATTCCATCCCGGTTACCGACATTAATGCATATTTTAGCTGCAAAAGGTAAAATCCTCCAAACCTGCATCAACAACTGTCTCATCCGGAAGGCAGAAATTGACATTCTCGCCCTGCAAATGTGTGAACACAGCTGAGTACGCTCTCTGTCGGAGTCTTGGTCAGCAGGTACAGGGGAGAATAAGAAAGGGTGTCAGAGTAGGACATACCGTCGCATAATCGATGAATTCATTGTAGATCCCATCTGCTTGCATCTTTTGCCGAACCCATTGTGTTACACCACCCAGAATGGCGTTGACAGTGGTAACTTTGCTATCCCATGTCACCAATGCAGAGACAAGAGTTCCGTCAATCCGAGTAGATTCGGTGCTGCCATAGGGATCTATACCGGCAGTATTAGCGAGAGCACTTATATAGGCAACCACATAGAGATAGATGTCTAGTAATAAATTTGCACTCACTTTGCATCTTCTTGCCAAGCAACATATTCCGCCACCAAGCTAAGCCGACGCTCTTATTGAACAGGATAGTCGGGAAAACGCTGTACGGAGTTATAACATCGAGATATTGAACAGTCTGATTTGAAACGGAAGGAATCCCAGCGTTGGAGATATAGCTAATGATTTCGTTTGTCGTAGGGTCCGTTGAATTGTTGACAGAGGCAAACATTCCTGGAACCTTGGTGACTACAGAGTTACAAGTACGGACTCGTTCAGCGTTCTCATAGAGTCGACTGCAATGAAAGTCAGTGCTTGTTGAGACACATGATTACGCACAAAATGAGCGTTCTGGAGCAGGGGCACCTAATAAGATCAATGTCGTCATATGGCATCTCCATCACTTTCCATGTCTCATGACTTGAAAACCAATATCCTGTAACCTCGTAAGCCGGGTTGTCACGACGAGTTTGGTGTTTAATAACCTTCTTGGACGGTAATGGGACCGATGTTTCCCATGTGGTACGTCGTCTTCACGAGCTGGGGTGCCTTGACATTCCAAATTTGTTGGATATCTTCGCTAGATATACCACCAAAGAATTGAACAAAGAAGGTGAACAGCTCTCCCTCATAAGGATCATTTAAATAGCCATTATTCTGGCAACTATAAGTCTGGCGGGGGTCATTGAGGGGCCAGGATTGATTGCCAATGTTGGTGACGGAGCACACATGTCCTTGACCTTGATAGAAGATCTAAAAGCAGAAATGAAGTGGATGAGAGAGAGCTTTATTTATAAATTCATTAAAAGGGATTCTCACTTTTGCAACTGTAGATTTTGCATAATCCAGCCAATTCTGCCAACTACGGGCAAGTTTGAGATACTTGGGATTGCCGGTGTTTTCGAGAGCTTGAATGCAACCGTAAACAGCCCACAGTAGCTCCCTACGAAAAGTAAATATTAGCCCAGTCACTCTGATAAAATATTCGGGGACAGGGCAATTAACCCGTTATCCAATCCCGGTACCTGGTTGACCCAGTTCGACACCGGCGAGAGCTCCTGCGTGCTTGATGTGAACCACGGTAAGAAACCACCGAAGCCAGGATAGGTTGCGTTGAACTGAAGATAGGCCTGCAGCTTCAACTCTAGGATTGAGGCCACAAAGTCTGGGGCTGCCGCTGGATTTTGAGGAGTTAAGAAGCGTGCTGCTTGCGGCGAACCTGCGATGGCATGAGTGTAAAGCATGATTTGGAGTGCCTATTCTCACAGCAATATTCAGTATATCTTCTCATCTTGGTAATTTAATTTTTGTGTTTCTGACCTCTTTGCTGGGAGCGCTAAACGTGTGCTTGTCTGTTCTCTCGCCTGTCACCCAGTCAAGCTGGGTGCCGTCGTAGGTCATACCATTACCCGTATTGTAAGATACATTATTTTGATGGAATTGGCCCTCCCAGTACAGGAGGTCATTGATGAATCCGTCAGGATTCGATAGGACTTCCTCTTGTGACCATTCAAACACGAAACGACAAGAGGGAATATTGTTGCTTTGGTCTGCACTCTGTGATGACAGACTGTCCGCCAGCGTAGCTCCAACTACCACAAGTGCAGTTATCAAATTGGACCTCATGATAAATACCATAGTCTTTCATTCAAATATGCCCAGGCTGAACTCGTGCACAGCTATGTCCTCGTCCCGTGTCACCCACTTCGCTGTTGAAACAAGTAATCTCCATTTGTGGAAGACGTTCGCTGTTCGTATATTACCGTATAAATGTTTTAGAACTTTCACCAAATAATTTTATGAGATCTGCTACCCCACATACGTCAGTTCCCATCATCGCCAACTTTCTGTGGTTCTACTCCGCAGTCTGTTGTCCCGAACCGTTGCCCAATCATGACGCCAGCGGAGTCTGCCGTCCGAACGGTACCACCAAAAGGGCCGAAAGATCAACGGAGTATTAGAATTCCAAGCAAGTGTGCAACGTGTGCAATTCCCCTAGCCGTTAAGAAAGAGGAGGTGTTTCCCCGAAACCTTTCTTTAGTTATCTTCTGTAGGCCTTATTTTCCCTCATTTGGTGGGTAGCCTCGAGATGGCAATACAAAGCGACAATATGTCTCACACAATTTCTCGCAGTCCCTGTTCGAACAGGGCGTGTGATAGGTGCCGGCGGAGAAAAGCAAAGGTGACGCGGAGAAACTGAGCTCTAGCGATATGCTACTCCAGTTTATCAGCTAATAATGTATCTCGAGAATAGTGCCACCTGGGTGATTCCACCATCTGTTCGGGCTGTCGAATTGCCCGTGAGCGGTGTAGCTTCGATATGCCTGTAGCTCGAAGAGGACCCAAACCACGCCAACGCAGGGTGGGCAACGTCAAAGATCAATCCACCAACGACCATCATAATAGCAAAAATGATAGTCACAGAAAAACAGGAGATGCTGCCCAGCACGCATGCTTCTCAACGCGCTCCAGCATACATGTCACCCCTCTTCCTACATCCCCGGCTCTGGAGACATCGGCTCTTTCTTCGACAAGTCCCGGCTCATGGGAGCGAGCTCTGGTCCTTGATCCCGCTCTATCTCCACACAATTCTAATTCAACACCCGCTTTAGGATTGAAACAACGACCTTCGCCTCTGTTGCGATGGCGTAGTCTGTCGAGATCGCTGCATTTACAGGATCCCTTAGCCAACCTCGAACAGGTAGTAAACCGGTGCTTTGCTCTTTTCTTCGAGTATCTGTATCCACTTACACCATTGGTTCATGAGCCCAGTCTGCGTGATGGTTTGGATTTCTTCGTTAAGCAGGTCTCAGGCGCTAATGATCCGTCCCTGTACCAAGCTGTTTCAGCTACCACCCTAGCAGTTATAGGCAGTACTCTCGTCCCTGGCGATCAGGTTGTCACTGGGAGCCGTGCCGCTGATCAAGCCCAAGTTCTGAAATGCCCCGAACTGTGGCAAAATGCTATGTTCACGCTGATCACGGCTGTATGTGCCGAGGCCGCCTTCATGCTACCCCAAAGCATTTTTCCTGAGGGGGGGAACATTGCGGGAATTTTCCTGGAGGCGTCTCGCGACTGCCTGAACAGCTACCTCGAAGCTGATCTAGAATATCCCAATGCTAACTCAATATCTATCCGGTACTTTCACTCCAACTGCCTCCACGCAGCTGGTAAGCCCAAATATTCATGGCACATCTTCGGCGAAGCTACAAGGCTAGCACAGGTTATGCAGCTGCACGAGGAGTCATCCTTTGGAGGACTTCTCCCCATTGAGGCTGAACTACGCCGACGGGCTTTCTGGATCCTCTATGTAGGTGATAAATCTGCAGCCATACTCAACAGTAGGCCCATCACGATTCACAAGTTCTCATTCGAATCGGAAATTACGACTGCGTACCCCACGGACACTACTTACGAGATGACAGCCTCTCCAAGCATAGTAGGGGTCGAAGATCGTAGTAGGAGCTTCATCATAGGGTTTAATGCAAATCTGCGACTCTGGCAAGCGGCTTCGGATCTGATCCTAGAGATGCGACTTCTGCAGAATCAAAAGGACACCACCTCTATCGGACTGCAGCTGCTGACAACGCATGAGCGCGCCAAGCTAGATATGCTCTATGTCAACTTCGTAACCAGTTTAGATGATCTGCCATCGCATTTGCAGCTTGACAGAGTGGGGCCTAGTCATCACGAAGGCAGTACGCAATTGAAGCAATATATAATCCAGTGTATCAATTTACAAGTGTCACTGCATTGCCTTAGAATGGTTATCACACAGAAGTTTGAGAATCTGGGATTTTTCACCTCTGGTGTTGAGCATACTGACATGCTACTCCTAAGGAAGACCGAAATTGCTCGTGACATGTTACGCGTGATCCGAGAGGCCCCATTCTGGGCCTTGCAGGTGAACGGGGAGCCATGCGTAAGTGATGTAAACCCAGTCTTACGAGATGCGCTACAGAACCAGCTGACCTAAGAAACAGGTAGAAAAGATCCGCCTTATCGGAGCCAGTTTGTTGGCTATAATACATCATGATGAGAAACCGCCACTCTCGGTGCGGGCTCGTAATGATTTCAATGTCCTACTTGATTTTCTTACAAGACTTGATTCCAAAGCATCAGATGCATTGCGGAGCAGCGATACCTGGGTTGTCTAATAATACATGCTATAATCTTCATTATGGCACGAGATCCTTTACGCTCAAAATCCAACAAACCTGACAAATCTGAACTTCCATTCCGATTGGCGATGTCCTATGTATACCTTTCGCTTTATTCAGCATCACTGGGAATCATGGGTTAGATATATCCATGAATAGGAAACTGCCGTCTCGAGTGTACATTCCAGATCACTCTGATTGGTAAATCTTGCCGCGCCCTGCGCTCGCATTTATCAAACTATTCCATGATTAACCAGTTATTAGTAGAATGCACCAATACTTCAGAGGGACCTCGAGGCTATTTATCCTTATCCAGCAATGGCGGGATTGCAGCGGTCTGGTTACAATAACCAAATACATCAACTGACGGAAAATACTGAGGTAACCGATTAAAGGACTGTTCCACATATAAGTGACACTTGCATAAATAGATGTTAGTATATCAGGAAATATTAATGGAGGTCATGCTGTGGGCACTTCCTCATCGCAGATAAAGGCTCGACATATCTCGTCCTGTCGTGATATTATAATCATTATAAGTGGAGTCTTATGGTGATGTGGGAGCCAACCGAAATTAGCGCAACCGGTTGCTCGAATGATTTTGTTACGCAATTAAAAATCCAATCAAGATCAAAAGAATATTAGAAGTGCTTAATAGTGGCTTCAGTTATGTATTGAGCTATTTACACGTTCGATGCTCAATTGTGTAATTATGACCTACACTTCGTGTCTGGTAGGAGATATGCGTCTCTCAAACTCCTGTGGCAACACTGAAATTCCTTTTTGATATTCTAAACAGCGATTATTAACAAATTTAACGCCTTGCCTTAAGGCCACGGGGTTACTATCAGAAGGCTGCAAAGTTGGTAAGACAAAGCTTCTCAGGATACTCAATAGCTTGCCCATCTTGGTGTTGCAGGCGGATAAGTAGCTGATTGGGCCCTTGCAGGTCAGTTATAATATCAGTTAAAGGAGAATATGATAAATAATCTCCGATACATCTCCGTCAAACTAACTACGCGAGCTTATAGTGGAATAGCTTAGTTTCAGGATACCAATGGAACGCTAGATAGGCATTTTTATATTAGTGATCATAGTCACTGACGCGGTTCTCGTTTGGCTTTTCCCAGCTGAGGCCTATGAAGCGCTAATAGATTAGTGATAATACTTTTTAATACAACAAATTCTGTCGTACTGTGTGCGTAGCTGTGTGCGGTTGGATCTAACCACCGAGGAAACATATGAACAGCTGGGCGGTGCCTCTTGCTCCTACGTTCTTTGTTTAAATAAACAGAATTATCCTATACGGAGCTATATCGTATCATGTGCCGATGTTAGAGATGCACCGTTCTGAAACCTGATCTTCTTCTATTCCACCAACCCGTTGATGCTTTTCGGGGTTATCAAAAAACATTGCAGCACATCAGCCAATTTTCGACCACCGCATACATCCTCGCCACCTAGCGTGGAAAATTGAATGTAATCCGCAATGGAGGACATCCTCGAAGAAAAGCCTTCTCCTTTGGAAGGATCAGTTCTTGGATCTGAAGAGCAGTCCCCTTCTCCCGTCAAAGAAGAGACCCCTGCATCGGGCGACATAGCTGCAGATGTGAAGAAACTTAGCAGCTGGCGTCAGGTCCTCATATCGGCGTCGATTATTTCCTGTCAAGGGGTCCAGGTATGTCAAGATTGATTTTCGAGATGTTCTAGTACTCATAAGCGAAAGGTGATACCGTTTGGCTGTGGTGTCAACAGTGCTTTTGCTATTGCGAATGACCTTGGGGTACCCGCGGTCCACGCATCTTGGATTGTTGCTTCTTATCCGTAAGTAGACCTTACAATCTCCTGGTTGGACCTGGAATTAATTTCTTGTCGTTAGTCTTACTCTAGGCGCGTTTGTTCTCATTGCTGGTCGAATTGGAGCGGTTTACGGACACAAAAATGCTGTCGTTGGTGCGGGAATTTGGTGGGTGATATTCCACTTAGTATCGGGGTTCATGCGCAGCCTGATATCTTTGAGCGTCATGCGGGCTCTAGCTGGAGTAGGAGGTGCTTTCATCCTCCCGAATGCTATTGCATTGCTCACCACTACTTTTCCACCGGGAAAGATGCGAAATATCTCGATTGGCATGTTCGGTGCAATGGCACCAATCGGTGCGGCTGGGGGAAGTATATTTCCAGGCTTCTTTGTGCAACTACTTCCATTCAAGTGGCTATTCTTTTTCCTGTACGTTACCTTCGAAGCCTTCCAACAATTGATGCTAATCATATATGAAGAGCGATTCTCGGAGCTGTGATTTTCACCTTATTCACTATTGTCGTGCCAGGCGAGAAGGAACCCTTTGACAAAGGCGGCAAGATCGATTACATTGGTTCTTACTTTGGAGTTGCGGGGCTGGTGCTTTTCAATTTTGTGTGGAAGTAAGTTAGATACTGAGTATATGGCTAAAATATGTAGAAAGATTGCTGATCCGCTACTAGTCAAGCTCCAGCTGTGGGCTGGAAAGAACCTTACGAATATATTCTCTTTATCGTCGCTTTCCTCCACCTTGGACTCTTTCTCCTATGGGAGGGTCGTTTTGCCAAACAGCCCATCCTTCCCCTAGATATCTGGGCAGCTCCATCATTTGGGCCCATGATCATATCCACATTCTTTACCTTCATGTCTGTGGGAATGACAATTTGGTACGTCACCGTATGGAACTTACAGGTTCGGCATTATACACTGTTCCTAAACGGCGCTGCTTATGTGACCTTGGCAGTCATGGGGGCTGTTGCAGCGATCACAAGCGCAAAACTGATTCCTGTTCTACCTGCTCAGTACATTCTCTGTATTGGTTCATTAGCAGCCTGTATTGCCGCAGTGTTGGTTGCAACGATGCCTGCACATCAGACGTACTGGGCACAAGTCTTTCCAGCATTAATATTTACAGCATTTGGGCCAGACTTTCTCTTTACAGCAGCCCAGATAATTGCGAGCAATACAGTCAAGCGACACGAACAAGGTATTGCGGGATCACTCGTAGGGACGCTTCTGAATTACGGTTTTAGTACAGGAGTCGGTTTCGGAGGCACCGTCGAATCATACACGAATGATGGCGGACTTAATCCAGTGCAAGGGTATAAAAATGCCATGTTTCTTGCGGTTGGGATGGCTGGAGTAGCCGCGATAATTGCCATTCTCTTTGTCCGTATCCCGGAGGACAAGCGCGAGGGCTGGGATGATGAAACCATTACAGACGCCTAATATTTACTCTCCAAAGGAGACCTGAAGCATGACACCCCAAAGCTGATCGTTCAATGTTGATATATTATGTTATAGAACGAGGTCTTAGATTGGAGAATGGGGGGAACAAGCTCATCTGACCGGGAAGCATCTCTACTATATGTACCATACAAGAGCCTTTAATTAAGAATTATTAATTGTAATATCCACGTGGTCATATGTATCTGTGTCTAGAAATATAAATGTATCCATGTTCTATTCCTCAACTTCTTGCTTTGAAAGCCTCTATTGCTGCCACAATGGCTTCCTCAGCGGTGCTGCAAAATTTGTCAGTACCACAGCTCAGCATGAGGTTATCCACCAGTCCGACGCCACTCGATGCAAATTCCTCCACAGCCATTCCATTTTCATCCCTCAGCTGGCCATCACCTGCGCGTTCGAGCTTGTGAACGGTTCTGACTTTATCGACATAAGAGCGGTTATCCTTGGAGTAGCCAATAACCACCTTCCCGAGCGCAGCACCAACTCCCATCTCATACGCGGTCCCCACATCCATAGATGGGCCACGGAACGGCGTCATGTTGGCTATGATCGCATCCGAAGCCCGTATCAGATCCATGTTAGCCTCTCGAATTGCGGTTGCTAGCTCGAGGCTGCCATGTTCAGGGCCTTGAAAGACGTTGTCGAGAGGGAATAAGCCTTCGGCGCCATGTTTCGCACACAAGTTTTTGAGTGCTTGTCCCTTTTCTACGGCGCCATGCTCAAATACATCGGGTCCCGCGAGATAGATCTTCATTGTTCGTGAGAGGACAAGGCACACCCCGCTCGGAATCAGGTCGTGATCTTGAGGGTGAAAACACCCTGCAGTTCGATTTAGGTTGCAGTTTGAGATTTGCCGTATCTGATAAGCGAGCTAACTATATCTGCGTTTGCAACTTGATTCAACAGTAAAGCTGGCAGAGGCAAGGCTTGAAAAAAAAGTCCATCCTTCAAGCATTGTTATTATTTGAATTATGCTGCTATAAAATGTATTTAGCATTGTGGCATGTGAGAGCTGCGTATCGCGGAAAATGCGGGCAGTGGAGACGCCGTGCAGCATCAAAAGGAAGGGTGGCAGATAAAGACCAGAAAACCGGAACAAAGTAAAAGTAAGGCTGTATCGTGCTGGCTCAACTGAGATCCAGTTTTCTAACACACTTGCTTCACAGGCTGGTGTTGTAACCGACCTGGGAGACGTGCTCAGCGAGCGCAAGACTGACCCCGGTTGTTTTACGGTGCCACAGCTCTCAGGTGCTTCTACCAAGGAAGCGGGGTGATCATCCAAACCATTTCAAGGTGACAACTCTGAAATAAGCCCTAGGATTATAATTGGGTTAGACCAAACGGCATAATGTTGGTTGGCGGTTGGTTGGTTGTGGTGGCGCAGATATTTTACAATACCAACCACGATGGCAGCGAGCACAAACGCCCGACGTTGGTGAATAATTATACTGATACACAACAACAAACGTCGTACAGGTGCAACACCCCGCAATGAGGCCTCCCATCACATGATTAGCAATCAATGCAAATCTTGTTGCTGCCTACAAGGCTCTGGATTGTTTTATTTATCATCATGTTCTCAAAACCTGACATCGAACTCCAACTTGCAGCATCAAAGATTCAGCTCGAGATTCTCAGTATCAAATGACTTCCGTAACAGGAACCGCTCTACTCATCATCAGCCTCGCAGTGAGTACTTTGGAAACTCCACCGCGGACAGTTACTGATTACAACGCTTGCATGTAGGCTTTCGCAGGTTTGACTGCTGTCGCTGGGTACTTTGCTACATCTTTTCTTAACGCACAATGGAAATTGATGCTGTCACTTCGTTGCTCTGTGATAGCTGACAAGGACTTTTAGATACGCCCTCTATCAAACAAGACATCTCTCGCTGCCCATTCCACAGGTCTTTGGATTTGCAGCCGTCTTTCTCCCGCTCATCACCTTCATCTCGACACAGCTGATCCTACCACGTGTGCGGGACCAAGCTACCGTCTCCCGAAATGCAGTTTCCGTCGTCCTCCTGTCTGCTCTCCAGCTCATCTACGAAAACATCATCGCGACCCTTTCCTTGACCTACATATTCCCAGGCTGCAGCCTCGAAGATAAATGGAAGGAATTATACCGGAATAAGAATGCGGAGGCCATCCGTGGGATCCAAGATCGATTCAATTGCTGTGGGTTTAACAGCCTTCGTGATCGTCCTTGGCCCTTTCCCTCCGGCAGGCCGGGGGAAGGCCACGGGGATGATCAGTGTAAACGAACATATGGAAGGGTGAGAAGTTGCAGAGGACCTTGGGAGCAGGAGGACAAGATCAATGCTGGCTTGTTTTTTACAGTGGCTGCGTTTATCTTAGTGGTAAAGGCATGGTGCCATTAAATAACTTACATTCGTTTTCTCTAGCTAACTTTTGCCAGGCCATAGTGGTCATCATCCGGCTCAAATCTAGAAATCGATCATCAGGCTGGTTCTCTTTCTTTGAAACACCATTCAATAATGGGCAAAGACATGGCAATGGTCTATTCCGTGGTTATATAGATGATGGAGAGCAGGGCCAAGCTGTAGAACCTTATAGAGATGATATCAACGGTGGAGGAGGAACCAATCCTGCAAATACTAGCGATGGTCGGTTCACAGTTCAACCATCAGGGCTGGTTTCTGATAGTGCGGAGAGATGGCAAGACGACAACACACAAGGCTAACTAGGCACTGGATTGCTGGAATATCTGAGGACTTGAATTGTGCCAGTCTATGCAGAAGTAGCCTGTTTTTGTTGATGCTCGCCAAAGATCATGATCTTCATTCGCAAACTATCCAAATTTATCAACGCCGTATTATGTTCTAGTTACCACTGTCTCAACTTAATTAGTGCTTAACCCTTTAATAAACTCAAGTGCTAAGCTGGCCCCTCTCGTCATCGCCTCGTCCTCTGACTTCCCGTCTGCGATTATCGCAACTACCTCTTGATCAATCATTACCTTGCAGGTGACATATCCAGCCAATGCCGATTTCTCAAGCTCATATGTGACTTTCCGTCCAGTTGCTGCTACTTTTTCTGAGATTAGATTTTTAGGATGTATGATTTCTACATGCTCGTCGATAATGCGCTGAAGATATTTCAGCATGCCGAACTTGTCGGCGACGCGCGTGCATGCGGCGAGGTCCCCCTTGGCATCAATGATGATCGCGCCCATGATGGATTCAATTACATCGGCAAGGAATTTTTCAGGTACCAGGCTCGAAAGTTCTGTCCAGGGATACCTTGACCCTTGAGCTATTGCAGCCGAGATCTGAGGCTGTACTGCATCAAATCGAGCCAAGCTTGCCTCACGGATCGGAATGATATTCGCACCCACACGTAGGAAGTGACACAGGCGAACCTTCTTGGTGCTTTCAAGCTCTTTGTATTCGCTACCCCGTCTAGAATCCAATAATTCTATGTCCCTGACTAACTGATCCACGGAATTTTCCATACAGAGGTATGCAAGATATCCCGTGTTAACCATGGCCGTCTTGATAAGATGCATTTGGTGATACGGTAGGTGGCGTGCATGTTGAGTCAAGTAGAAAATTACAATAACATCTAGCACTGCATCCCCAAGGAACTCAAGACGCTGGTAAGATCCAATTGTGCTGCCGTTCTCAAAGGACGGGTGAACCATTGCTTGAAGGAGTAGCGGCTTATGCTGAAATTCATATCCGATGATCTTCTCAATCTGTGCAATGTCTTGGTTGGATTGAATAACGTGATCAGGAATGGGAATTCCACTGCTGAGCAACTCTGATGGTGCCTTGTCAGAGAGCTGATCAGGAAGCAAGAGTGCCGCACACTTCACAGCTTTTGAGATGCCACCATCCATAAACGCACCCCCAATCAATGCCTCTGCAACATCAGCAAGGGTTTTAGTTGGTAATGTTCGTTTGCTGGTGGAGTCCGCGCCAAGGTAGTCAGAGATATAGGCGGGCCGCCATCGTCTTGCAGTGAAGGGTTTCGCAAAAATGTACCTATCCAAGCCAGATTCCACTACTGCGCGACAGAGCCTGGCATTGGAAATAATTCTGTCCCTCCCCCGACTCAGAAACCCTTCTGGCCATTGAGGCTGGTTGACAAATAGATTCACAGATGCCAAGTATTTCAGCAATGAATCTCCGATGAACTCCAGTTGTTCGTAATTCGTGGGCTCGTTAGCTGCTGGAGTATTTGTTGCAGTAATTATGTATTCGATATCGTTGAATCCTACTTTGGAGAGTATAGATATTTTTAATTCAAGTGCAAGAATGCATCTCCAGAATCGATGTGTGATGGATGCAACGAAAGTGGAACACTCTGCATATTCCAGAGAGAGCTTCTCAATCGCACATGATTCCAGTGGTATGCTCTTAACTTTGAAAACTGGCACATCTAGCTCCTCATCAACGATTGGAGTGAACGCTGTGCCTGAACTCTTACTGAATCCATTATGTAGGAAATCTCTCCTTCGCCGCCGAGGGATGACCTCAGCTGTCTCGTCGTCAACGACTCTGTGAAAAGCATGCGGCACGCCATAATAGGAAAAGTCCCGAACAATTCCGGGTGGTATGGCTGCTCCCTTATCCAGCAATTCTTTCACGGCTACCCTTCCGCTGTTGGCTTCTAGCCACTCAGGTAAAGCCTCATAGTTGATGGTTGGGAGAAATAGCGCAACAAAATCTAAGTTTTCCTTCAATCGGCCAAAATAAGCTGATTCAAGAATTGTGAAAGTTGCACGCCTCATGATATCAAGCTCTAAATGTTCCGGAAGAGCAGCTAATGGATGATCACTGATGGAAACCAGATACCTGGTGTTCTCGTCCACATATAAAGGAAACGGAGGAATGTTAGGTACCGCCTTGGGGAGAGCCATTAGGAGCCTCAAGTCTTTCTGGCTCGGCCTCTGTATGGTAATCATTTTATAATGAATCAAGAGTTCGGGCGCTGACCACATCGGGGCAATATTTTTCCACGGATCTAAGCAATCCCCAACCTCAATATGTGAACTTCTGATCTCCAGTTCCTCCACAAACTTATTTTCCGTCTGTCCGCGGCGCATCACCGGTAGTAGGTGATTATTGAGGAGACCATGCTTATATAATTTTATGCACGCTTGGAATGCAGCATCTTTCTTTGCCATCCGCTCGGAATGCCACAGCTTTTCGGAACGTGTTGTACGAACGGAAGAGTCAACGCAGTTGGGTAAGATAATAACTGCGCCGACTAGGCCAGATTTTTGATCATCCACAATCTGGAATACGGGTCTAAGGTCAACGTATGTCTGAGAACTAATCAAAGACGTACAAAAGCGGAAGATTCGAGCCGTGGCATTTTCAGAGGTAAGGAGGGCACTATAATTTCGCATGGTCAGCTTACCCACAATTCAAGTTCAATCCCAAAGAATTATCGTATCCCTGTCCAAAAAAAAAAAAAAAAGNTCAATCATACTCACCTTACTTCATAACCGATTGTTCCAGTTTTTATTACCGGATTATAAATACTATTCATTCGGAGATGTACAGGATATAAGGAGTACATAGAAAGGTGACCTTCTAAAGGACTACATGATTTGATTCTTCGAACCATTTTGAACGGATCATCAACTCTACTCTGTTGGCCATGCAGTGGACCGAATTGGTCGACGTGGACTTTTAAACTGTTTTCGAAGAGAGAGTAGCTTGGCATAGAATACCTAATCATATGCTAGCCTTAAAAGTTCTGAAATAGTCAAGATCTCCTGACAATGGATAGTGTTATCTAGTTCATTATTTGTGGATATATTGGAAGTAATTCCTGCCCGTGAATCGCCCATCCATGGCTGATTGCATATGATCAAAGAGGACAAGTTCATGCTCTTTTGCAACACCTTCCAATGGATCAAGCACTAGGAGTCTTTCTAAGACTGTTCTTGCCTTTGATCTCAATACTTCCGCTTCTTCAGTGTTTTTGTTTTGTTCTGAGAGGATTTGCGAAAGGTGAAATTGGGCTCGAGCAACAGCTGCATCATGCCAAAGCCCTATGGAAGCACCGCTCAAGGCTGTCCGTATATACTCTCTGATGATAAATTATTAGCATATATCCTTAGTGGGAGAGATGTAACTGACTCTGCATCCTCAAGATTCCCAAGGTAAGAGTGGAGGGCGCCAATTGCATAATATGTTTGCATTGTTAGGAGTCCAGATTTCCCATAGAGATCTAGTCTGTTGGGTAATAGCTTCTGTTGAATCTCAAGCGACCGGCGAATATCGCCCGCTTGTAAGACAATACAGGCAAGATCACCGCGAGCTAAGTGCACGTTGTCGCCAATTGCCTGTGTGGTAAGTTGGATTGATTTCTCCATGTTTGCAATTGCTTCGTCAAATTTTCCTTCATACATTTTACAGAAAGAAATATGATGATAGTATTTGGCATACTCAAAGGGAAACTCGTCCTCTGTTCCCCATTCTTGGTATTTTGCAAGACACTGATCGAACATTGCCTCAGCCTCCTTGTACCTGTTATACTGAAGAAGCGCACAGCCGTGTTCTGCTAACGCATTATTGAGAAGGATTGCATGGCTCCTGGTATACTCCTCTTCTCGACAACGCCTTTTGAATTCTTCCCGGATGCTTGACGCTTTCTGGGTTCGTTCCAATACTTCAGCTCGGTGGCTAATCCCAAAGTGCTGTACCAAAAGAGCAATGATGATATGTATCTTGGCATGCAGGAGGTCGTCGTTGTTAGACTGTTTGTTGTAAATAGCCTCAGCAGTTCGCATAAGTCGCAGTCCCTCGATGATCTTTCCACGTTCCCACAGGTAAGTACCTCCATCTGCAAGTAAACGTGCTAGCTCAAGTGTGGGAGTGATTCTCGGCATAGCTCTAGCAACAACAATCCGCAAGCTAGAAATATGTGGCACTATTTTAATGCACTGCGGCCAATTTTCTGGCTGTGGAGCTTGAATGGGACTTGTTTCTGGGAAAGCCTTTCGGACTAGATAAAATACCTGCTCAAATACATACTCTCGCTTCTGGGCATCCTTTTCCAAGTCTTCCAGTATCTTCCACTGAAGGAGGCGGTGGATACTAAGGATATCTTGGTTATCCTGCCGGCGCACAGAAATAAGACGTCTATTACTTAGTTCTCTAATCATCCTCTTGTATCTGTGAATTTGTTAATATATGTTGCTCTCAATCAAAGGGGCATATTTGTCACCTTCCACTCTCGGTAGAGTTGAGGAACTCCAAAGATTTTAACTGGTGGTCACCAATGATGAGATCCTGCTGAATTGAATCACTGTCAAGGAAGGCTAGAATATAAAGCAGCGATAGACTGTCAACGGTTAGTTCTCGTAGACCAATATTCCAGATTGTGTCGAGAGTTCTCTCTGTTTGTGATTTAGTCTCGTCTGGTGTCTCTTTCAAACTTTGCCGTCTCTCTTGCCATAATTCGAGAAAGTCGGCGAGAGTACATTGTGAAACCCTGACATAGCCAGCAATATGAGAGATTGCTAATGGAAATCGTTCAGCTAAAGAAGCAACTCTTCCCGCCAACTCATACTCAGGATGCATTGTGAGGTCCTCATTCCTCTGATTCGGTAGTATGGAATGCAAGAGAAGCCGTTTGCTTTCCTCCATAGTCAATATTCCTAGCTCAATCTGGAGACATGCAGTGAAAATATTCCTACTAAGGTCCATCTTACGAGTAGTAAAAAGGATCGAGCCATTTGTCCGTTCAAAATTGACAGGGATGTAGGATTTGATGTCGTTCCATTCGTTGACATTGTCAAACACCAGAAGCCACCTATCTTGAGTTTTCTCTAAGAACTCTCGAGCAATTAGAATCTGGGTATCTTGATCATGTGTTTCACCCTTAGCAAGACCAAGCTGGGAGACAATAAGACAGAAGGCATCTGCGCATCCGAAGGGTGTCTCTGCTTGAACCCAAAATACTAATTGAAAATCACATCTGTGTGCATATTCTACTGCAGTAGCAGTCTTTCCAATGCCTCCTGCACCACCTAGAATGCAGATTGTACCTGAGGTTATGAACCCAGTTCGTATCCGTTCAAGAACAGTCGTACGTCCTTCAAATTCATCTATCCGAGGCGGCAAATTTACCCGTAGATGGGGCCTAGTAGTACGATCAACAGTGGAGGTTTTAGGTACAGAAATGTTAATGTCAATAGCTTGAGATCTGGGAGAAATTTTGGAGTTCCCTTCCATATCTGGGATCCATGGCCGTTTGTGCAGGTAGTCGGTGACCTTTAATTTCCATGCATCTTTTGCGCTGGCATCCAGGGGCTTATGGCCTTTCCCACGTGGTTTTCCATCATCATCCGAGTCTTCGACAAAATCCATATCGGAGCTTTTCATACCTGCGTCAGGAGGGCTTTGCAATCGCGGGAGCAAGTACTCCAACTGTTCTTCTACGAAGGTGTGCAATGTCTCAAGTCTCAGTCGACTTTCAGAGGCGTTGTCATCAAATACATCCGATGTCGAGTCCGCGTCTAGGTCATTAGCTACATCGATATCTTTGATTGACGTTAGGGCGAACTGTTCCAGGTGATGTGCAACGTGGTCTTCGGCGTCTCTTCGATTATCGAACTCAACTCTGCAAAAGGCGCAAACCTCTGCTTTCGAAATAGACTCGGATGAGCGCTCTGATAGGGTTGACATAAATTCGAATTCGTTTTGAAGATCACCAAACATGCTCATATGGTTATCCAAAAGGTGCTTTTCGAACGTTTCCTTCTGCTTATAGTCACGATGGCAGACCTGACAACGCCAAATCTTTTGAATACGGTGGGCATCTAGCTCGTGCCGAATCCAATCATGCTTCAAACCGAATGTCTTATTTGCCCGCACACAGTCTCTGAAGGTGCAAAGATACGGCTCTATATCTGCATACACGTGACGGATCCAGTCCTCGTTTGTTTTTATGTCACCCCCAAAGCTAACTTCGAGCTTGCAATACGAGCAGATAAACGAGCTTTCTTCATGCTTTTTATTTTGGATTGAAACGGGTGGAGGTGGGATAACGAAACGTGTGTCGGTCCAATCCGCCATTTCCTCAAATCCTGCTTCAGATTGACTTGATTCAGTATAACCGGTCGCTGAGGTAGGTTTGGAGAAGATAGTCTGATTAGTAGATATTTTTCCAGTTGCCGAAGATGGTGCACTCGGCAAAGGTGCTGAATACAATGAGCCAGCTCTGCTATTTTGAGAGACTTCATCTTGATTTATCGATGCAGCTCTTTGATAGAGTGATCTAGTATCCGCTCGACTAACTTCATCGATTCCAGGTCTTTGATGCGCTCGGGAGAGAAATTGATTGTCTTTGGCGTTGAGGGATGCCAAGTAACGCCGTCTTCTCGAATTTGCATTACCCAACCGATAGATAAGCCATGGGGCCGCTGAGGGGAACATTCTCGCCGCCAATTCAACATCCCGGGTCGCTTTCTCTTTGGTTGGGGAAACGTCTCTATCATATATATCATGAGGAGCAGGATCTTGCAAATTTGGGACTAGGCCATTCAGGCTATCCAATATTTCATGAACCTCATCTAATAGTTCTAAGATAGTATCTTCTTCAGACGAAGAAGAATTAGCAGCTTCATCATCGGTCATAGTCTGGCCAACAGGAACGTGTTTGCGCTGGTCCACCATATAAGTTGCCTCCGGAATCGTGACATCTTGAATGGCATCCAAAGCTAGTAGTAATATTAATCAACGAGTGTACGCTTCCTGGTGATCTCTTCTCACGGGCGCTAAGATTGATATAACAAAATGAAGGAGAAAGAAGACAAGGTATTTATTTCAAATGAAACTCTTACCCTCGCGAAGAGCAGAATGTAATTCACCGAGAAGTTCTGCAGTTTTGGTGTGGAGTCGGGTCGACTTCCTTAGAGAGTAATCGAGGCTAAGCTCTAGCTGACGGCTTGAGGCTCCAGTTTCATGTCCCCATTCAGAGAGTCTGCTGTAACTGTCATTCAAGCTTTGAACTGTCTGTTTCCAATCAAGATTTGCTTCAACGGCCGAAGTCAGCTGTAAGAAGGCTTGAATACAATCTTCGTATATTGCAGCCAATATAGCCCTGTCACGGATCCGAGCTTTATTGCCATCACGAGCTTCTTCTCGGTGGGTGTATGCTTTTAGTTCAGACATTCTAAAGATAAGGAACACACCTAGAGACTGTATAAATAAGCATATCCACTGGTTATTGTTGGGGTGTGATCGTCGATAGTAGATGAGACGGAGGGAAGCCCGGGTTTTATTTTGACTNCTCGCACACAGAGTTCCCGCAAGGCATCGGTTCACTCACCCAGAGTCAAAGGCTTTATCCAATATTGATAACAAAACTCGCAATTAAACTATCGATTAAGAGTGAAATCCATCTCCCTGGGTCACTCTTTCGCTTGCTCTGCTTTCACTTTATGGTTTCAGGAGATGAAACTACGGAAAACTCTGTGCTTGCGACATACTTTCCATCTAAAGCATGGGGGATGACAGGTGCATCACTAGGACCCAGATACTGCTGTGGTCAACCAGCGCCGATCGTTGCCCGCTCTGCGGCGATTCAAGGCTTCCCAAACTGCAAGCAGAATGGTTGGATGTAAAACTCTGCAGCCCTGTTCAATATGTAGATGGTATTGGGCCAGACGGAACCATCTGTGCCGCATTTCCGTCATAAGGCAGAATCGGAGCGGCTCATTGATCGTCAATATCTATGGCTCCTACTGTAGGCGACAGCATGTGGGGTACCGAAATATATATATACGTATATTGAATTGTCGAGCTTCATTTTCTATTAGTTTCCTAAGGTACCCTGTCGTGCCTGTGTGATCCACCATGTCCGGATTAGAGGTTGTGGGTCTGATACTGGGGATATATCCTATTATCCAAGGCACACTCGACGTGTTCCGAGGAACAAGGCGTGGAAGACTTCAACGGCGTCTCGAAGTAGAGAAAATAATTTTTCAGGAGTTCGTGCACAATTTGCTTGCTTCGGAGCTACCTGAGAGGGATTTAGCTCGGCTGAGGGATGAAGAGTTATCTAATCTCGAGATATGGAAGAACCGCGATCTTTTTCTAAAAGTTACCCGGCGATTAGGCCCCAAGTCAGATATCGTCCTGAGTACGTTACATGATGTCCATGAGCTCCTTAGCGTCTTAAGTAAAGAAGTCGAAAGTTATCGAGTAGGTCAGACCACTCACGGTATGGAGTACATGACTTCTGACCGTTGGCAGACGAATCTTACGACTGCTAGTCGATTCCACAAGCTGAAACATAGTCTTCCCAAGCCGAGTTTCAAGATGAGGTTAGATGAGCTCACAATACACAATAACAATCTCCAACGACTTTTCTGTGATCGAGCGGTACGATTCCCAATATCTCCAACGTCCAACGTGGAGCAACACACTAGATATCTTCGAAGAGACTATAGCCATGCAGTTGATCTTTATCATGCGCTCTGCAGCAAATTCCAGTGCAACTGTCGCCATCCGCACCCAGCGAATTTGTGCATATATCGCTTGACCGACAACACAAGCGGGTATGAGGTAGCAAGCACTGCCGCTGATTATGGCCAATTTGAGATCCTCTTCTCATCTGAAGAAGAGGAGTTTGATGACAATAGCAGGTAAGCTCTGAAACGGTTCCCCCTATCTTCAGTTCTTCATTATTAACATTAAGTATGGAAGTATTTACACAGCTTGGTCTTCTCTATCTCTTCCCGAGCGTCATAAAGATATGTCCACCGTTCGCAGCAGACGACGGTTGTCCTCGATTTCGATTCGGGAATACCCTGATAGCGAGTCTTTGGAAGCCCAGTATGCAATAGAAGACCTCTGCACATTCGTGAAAGGGCTTGAAGGGAACTCTACCGTAGCAAAAGCTTCCTTAGACTTTTGGGGTTCTCAAGAAAAGAAATATCTTGTCTCCATGATACCATCAACGCCTAATGCTAGTGCAAAACCGCCGGTCGTGCTCTGTGTTCATGATCTCTTAGATGCAAACGAGCTTCCCCTATCCCGTGAAGATCGCATGGGGCTTGCGCTACGCTTAAGCCATGCAGTTCTTCAATTTTACTCAACACCATGGATTGATGAAAACTGGACATGGAAGACATTTCCTTTTGCAAAACGAGCCGATACTGCAGAGCAAAAGTTCGATACCTCTCGGTTATATGTAGCGCGAAACTTTTATGGGAGGAGAACGTCGAACACAGGATCTTCCCCGGTTTCAGTGATATGCCCAGAGCCAATCCTGACTCGCCTTGGCTTTGCCCTCATTGAGCTGGCTTTGGGAGCCCGATTTGCTGATCTGCGCACCCGAGGCTTAGCTGAATTGAGTGGCTTAAAGCAAGATAACCTGCACAATGGTGTGCTTAGTACAGAGATTTTGGATCGTATGACAGCAAAGCTGCTGCTAAATTCTGGTGCCATTAAGCGAGAAGAAGGACTGGCATATGAGGATGCAGTGAGAGCGTGCCTAGATCACCAGTATATCCATGGATCAACGCTGAGGGGCCTGAAATCAAATACTGCATCATTTCTGGATGATGTTGAGGAATGTATTCTCGAACCACTTTACGGAATATGGAACAGATCCTGGGAGCGCGTGGAAGGGACTATCCTTCCTATTTTTTAAACATGAGTGCCGCTTGCCAGCATGCAACACAGCATCCGCGCCATTATTGTTGTCTTGATTAACTAGCTGCATAAATAGTTTGATGGGCCCATGTAGATAGACGGCGCTGTTTCTATGCTAGAACACGACATATAGATCATAGCTCAGATTTGCGTTTCCTAGAAGAAACAGTGCCTTTTCCTCTCAATTCTCTTTCGCAGAACCGGCAACATAGCCCGAACGGATTTGCAAGGCATAACAGACTAATAATTGTGCCACTTCTATCTTAGACATTAAGAATAGCGACTCTGAATCAGATTATAGGTAGTGACTCACTCAGTACGTGGAATGAATGCGCTCAACACTACGTTCTCAAATTGCCTTGGTGGCATGCTTTTAAACTGTCCAACCTGAAAATACTTTCTTTCAGGTGTTGCGTGATGACATTAGATGATGATTATGAAATTTGGTTGACCTTCAGATCCTGACTATTTATCATTTCAATATTATTTGTGAAACTGTAATACACATATGATTTACCAGCTGCACAGTGAATAATACGCATATATCTCGTACTCGACTTGTCATTGAACTCATTTGGACAGAGAGAGCATTATCTTATCCGACAAGTTTTCCTAAGGCCAAGCAGTGAAGTAATTGAACACATGTTTGAACCACCGAATGTTATCCTTGTCACTCAATGTCAATCGGGCGCTCAGCACTTTCAGGACACAGGACTCACCCTGGTTGAGTCCTTCAAACTATTCAAAGAGGCCCTTAATCCAGTCTACAGCTCTCTTATAAGATCCGTAGCTTGCGTATGTAGCTGGTGGTGGTGGTGGTGGAGGATAGCTGCCATAGCTACCGTATTTACCGTAGTTACCATAGTCTCCATAATCTCCGTAGCCAGGTTCAGCAGATGGGGCAGCCAGAGCTACGCCTGCAGCAGCGAGAAGCAGAACGTATGTGACCTTCATTATGATGCTTTGATTGAATGGAATACTGTAGCTTGGTTCGTCTGCCCGAGGACTATTAGAAAGAAACCGTGAGAATGTGGGAAAACGGCCTAAAACAACCCAAGCTGGAGAGTCATGAGACACTTTATATAGCGGGTAATCGGAGCTGGCGGTCTTGGTATTCTGATTCAGCCGAGATGCAGTGTGATCAAACATCAAGTACGTATACGGGCTACTGTACCTGTTAGAGCTTACATTCCTAATAATATCAGAGACCTACCCGTCAATCTACCAGTGATAGGTCAATGTCTTATTTCGGTAGCAGATGCATGATATCGGATATCTATCAGCCTCCAATGATACCTCACCAGAAGTGACACGGGAGGCTTATAGTTCTTTCTGGAGCTGTTGATCTGCATGATGGCAATGGCCTTGGACCAGAGTTGGCTTAAAGCTGAGAAGATACTTGATTATCCTGCCCTGCGCAGTTTAGCTCTGGTTGAATACGGTAGTGAAGCCATGTGACAGTGTAACCTGGCTGCATGTATCTCGTATTAATATACGTAACGATACCAAATGACGCGCTAAACCGCGAGCTTTAGGCGGGGGTACACTCTCTCTATAGTATTAAACAAAAGCATGCCCGCTTGATTATTCATTATAATTAGACCAGTTGGCATCATAACGGACTATCAATAATAGATAGAAGCGTGGAAAGATGTATGAGCATTGGAGGAAATGCTCCGAGAATGGTGGTCCTTCGTTCATAGTTGAGACATCCGGCGAACCCGTACAGGCAGCCCCGCACTCAGTTACTCAGCTCGCCTCATGATCCCCCGCACTTGCGGTACATGTCACAGGCATCAATCTAGACCCTGGCCAAGATGTGTTTGCGCGATCAGCGGCAATATTGATGTGCGAGGCTGGCAACAAACCAACCAGGACATGGGATGAATAACCAAAAGAGACACCATTATGCCCAATGCGTGAGCTCATCAGTAAGATATTATCCTCGTGTTGGTCTTGGCCTCAGCGCATCCTTGGCAATAGATCGTATGCTATCGCGGAATCGGATTGCTAGCCCGATTCGAATGCCGCAGGATGCATTTTTCTCGTATTGCACGGAGAGATACGGTCCCAGAATAGGAATACAGTCTAGAAATTGCATCAGTTGTCCCACACTTTCCCATTACCTCCCGTCCCCTCCGTTCAAGAGTCCCACTAGCTAAGCACCCCTCATGTCGGTTCTATAGCTCTGTAAAAGATCCTTTTCCACCTCATCACAGTCGAAACAAATTGGTTCCATGATGCTCGAGGATACAAGTCGTGGGAAAGAGGGGTTCAGCCCGCTTCCTCAGTCAGAGGAAGACGCAGAGTCCCAATTATCCAGTTCGCAACCTCACCAAAACCATCAGCTTCCAAAAAGGAAATTGGCATGGCTCATAACTTTCTTAAAACTGTTTTCACTTTCTTTAATTTCGGCACTATTTGGGCTTTGGCTTGGAAAGACATTGTATACCCAGCATCCTGACAAATTTTACATTGCGCGTGTGTCCCAGTATGATTGTAAGCTGCTTCCATGCAAAACTAACGTCAATTGAGAACTGACGCAAATTACTAGCTCCTGTTTTAAGAGACGTGGATATCTCATTTCAAACTATTCAGTTTAACGGTTCTTTGTTCAAGGAAAATATTTTCCGCGCGGAGGCTGGACCAGAGGTTGATGAGGCCTGGCAATCTTTGGGCGTAGATTGTAGGCACACACCATAGTCATGTCTACCTAGTTCCACAACTTACCTTTCCTCTTTCTGTAGACAGAGTCGCTGTAGTTCCGCCAGCCTTAGCGGAGCGTGCGGGTTTGACCACGGATTATGTTCGGGTTAATGAAAAGTATGGAGGCGGCTATGTAGCGAATGTTGAAGGACTACATCACTTACATTGCCTGGTGAGTTCCTGTTGCACGGAATAGCCCTCGGAAACAGCTGGGCTAATTTGCCAAAGAACCTACTACGGCAGACTTCGTATTACAATTATGATTACTACCGTAGCCTTGGACAGGGCGCGTTTAAGAACTCGGATCTCATTGTTCGTTACCATGTCAGTACGTTTAACCCCATCATCCAGAAAAAACTGCGGAGTGAGCAATTATACTGATCGATGGTCTTGCAGCACATTGTCTCGATATCCTTCGCCAGCAACTGATGTGTACAGTCGATATCGGCATGTTAGGCCAGATCTGGTGGAACAAAACACATCCGAACGCATATCCCGACTTTAACACGGACCACAAGTGTAGAAACTTTGAGGCAGTGAGGAAGTGGGCCGAGGAACATCAGGCACCAGAAGATCCACCTCTAGACTATATAAAGCTACCCATGGATTCTAGCCATGTGTATGAATCGATTCCATAACACCATAATAATCATGTATATATTTTTGGCACTTTCTCCAGCTTGAGCCTCCAACGAAAGCTTCTTAATTTAGTGGGCAAATTCCAGGCGGAGAATTAATCAATAATATAGATTTAACTTTATATGTCTTACGTGATCCCTATATTTCTCGCTTGAAGCAAAGAATGAATAAATTCGAAGAACTCTGATATTACCAAACGAGAATAGGTGGGAAAGCTTTAACGAAGCAGCGAGAACAAAGCTGACATCAAACTCCCATCCGTATAACTAGCCAATGGAGTAATTAAAGTCATTTGGTTACGGGACAATATAAGCACCGCACACATTGTAGAAGAAACAGGGATTCGCCAACTTACCCCCTCTGATATCGAGTGAACAGTCATGCCACTGGCAGTTGCCTCCATAAGTTCCAAATGAGGTGTCCATGGGTGTGTAGCCGGGGTGGAATTTGGAGTTTTTATGGTACCATTTCTACCCCTTGAAAGTACGTATTAGCAGTCTAAAAGGTTCTTCCTTGAATGTGAAAGCATCAATCTGAGCTTCACGTCATACTAAACTAACCTCGGCTTTTAACGTTATCAAATTCAAGGCAGCTCTTTTAAAGGTACACCCCTGCGGCAGGACTTGGTCCCGAATAATCCAATGCTACTATTGACAGTCCTGCAACGCATCCCTGCCAGTTTTCGTAACCCCCTACTTGTCTCATGACTTGATAACCTCTACCAGGTCTAGGACATGCGAACCAGGTGGGGTTGAATTGATAACCTGTAAAGAGAAAAGATCCTGGAGGATCGTCAGCCATACACGTCTCTGAACACCATGACACAGAGGGGAGCGTCAGAACGGGTGACCCTACCGGGCCCGGGCCTGTAATAACCTGGCTGCGGACTTGGTACGTAGATTTCTGTACCCTCTCCGAAATGCATGAAGCTTGTGCTGATAGCACCGGGTTGGAATGTATATTTCGGGTCGGTTGCTGGAGAGAGATAAGAGAGAATGCCAGTCCTGGTATCAACATAGATTTGTTGAGGCTCCTCCGAGTCCTAATATCCAGTCAGTAAATCTCGCTGCGAATCTTGGTTTCATATTCAAGCCCATCATTTCAAGTGAAATCAAACTTAGTCCTATCAAGATATAATTTGGGATTAAATCTCCCCCAATTCATTTAGTACGGGGGGTCGGGAACTTGAGACAAAAGCCAACTGACCAACCAGGCCTGTGAATATCTATCAACCCACAGCACCGTCTCGTAACCAGGCGGGCAGTCGGATGAGTTCCCACACCCAGCGCTTGGTAAGGAATTCCACGGATCGAACCAGAAAGTGCCACCCTCAACTCGCAGAATAGATCCACTGAGACCACCGGGCTTCGGTGGCCAAGGGGACTGGAATGCGGCAGCCGTGAAGAGGCGACGGGTTGGCTCTGGGGTGGAGGCAGGAGAAGGATCGGATTTCTGCTGTGGACCAAAATTGACCTGAATAGGGCTGCCATCTGAGTTGGCGTTCGAGTCGGACCGGGCATGTGTTACTTGAACAGATGCAAGGAGAAACGCGATGAGGTGCATGTAGAGTGTACGCATGGTCGCAGGGTTGAGCAATGTCATTAAACGAGCAGATGTATAAATTACAGAGGGTTCGGAAAAGTTTAAATTGATACTAAATGCCCGTTATAGTCCGATAAAAAACGGCCAACGTCCAAGTGATGAAGAGTAGGTATTTATTCCATTGTTAAGTTGTTCCAATATAGCATCCTCGCAACGCCACAGTTCCGATCGGGCTGCGCTTTTATTGCCGACCAAAACCTTAAGCCTGCCAAGACCGTAGGATTGGGGCGACGGCAAGGCAGAAGCGCAGATATGACAGCTTGCAAGTAGCCAGCTTCCCAAAGCTTAAAACTTTATGCTTATATATACAGATCCAGATGATGAATGTTATTGTAGGTTTTTTTTAGATAACAAAAATCTTCAATCAGTTGATTTTTTCTCATGGAGCTTCAGTCTTAACACTCAGCCAAATGCTCGGCAGCCGAACCATGCTAATCCAGAACTTGGAGGGCTGTTCCTAAGTTATCCCTTCAGTACAAACCTCGTCCCCGACAGTAGTGTGCGTGCACTCCTGCACTATAACTCGAAGGGGCAAAATTACAACGAATGCATGTGGAAAATGTGATTGGACAAAAAACTTTAATATGGAGAGTTGTATTCATCAAACGTCCAAAATTCTCGACAATCGGCATGGGTCGAATACTAGAGTAACGGAATGACCTTACCTCTTATAGTAATTCTAACTGGCTTCAATTTTTTTTCAGATGTGCAGAAGCCACTGCTTCAAGGATACTGCGGAGTAGTCTAGGGCTTCGGATCTCTTGCCAACTGCTTTTTCGCTTGTAGCATGAGTTGGCATCGATCCGCGACAAAAGCTGCACAGCATTGATGTTAACTTAGTGTGGTTGCACAACCCAGAGCAATGAAAGTTCTGTACCTTCCTAGAATATTTTGAAATGTCACTATTGTAGGGCCTTGGCAGACAGGATCGAGGATAGGGTGGTAGGCAATAGGGTGGTAGGGCAGGCACATGGATCAGCGTATCAGGACAGAGAAGCACTGTGTTACTAGAAGCCACCATAGACATCTCAGTGATCAAGGTTGCCGTAGGGTTTGGGATTATAATTAAGACTAGTTGCATATAGGACATGTGCGAGGTTATCAAGCACAAGGTCCTGGTTCTTATCGGCTTACCATATCCTTTGAATGTCGCAATTGCGCCATCCGTCAATAGCTTTCGTCATTTGCAGACAATATAATAACTCGAAGACATTACAAATGAACAAATATTCCTTCTAGACATTGTTCAATCACTACGAGGATAATTCAAAAATAGAATGATTATTCACGATGCCTACTGAATTCATCAGCGTAACTTTTCCCAATGCATCCAACGAGATAAATCCGATCCCTAACGCTCCTATCGATCCGGATTACCTCGTACGTTATGCTCGAGCTCTAGATGATTATGGCTTTAACTACACACTGGTACCATATGGCTCGTCCTCTTTTGATCCCTTCACCGTTGGAGCGACTATTGCCGCAGTAACCAAAAATATCAAAGTAATCATTGCTTTGCGACCGAACACTCTGTTTCCCACGGTCGCGGCAAAAGCGCTGGCAACTCTTGACCAGCTCAGCCGTGGTCGTGTTGTGGTGCATCTCATTGCGGGGGGTAGCGATGCCGACCAGGCTCGAGAGGGCGACTACCTCACTAAAGAACAGCGCTATGGACGGCTTGAGGAGTATATTCGCATTCTTCGTCGTGCGTGGGATTCAGCTGAGCCTTTCGACTGGGACAGCTCCTACTATAAGTTCACCAATTTCAGCAATCAGGTCCGCCCAACTAACGGTACCATCCCGGTCTCTGTGGGAGGTTCCTCAGATGACGCATACCGTGTTGGAGGCGCTTTGGCAGACATCTTTGGGCTGTGGGGGGAGCCACTTAAGGAAACAAAGGAACAGATCGACCGTATTTACGCCGAAGCTGAACGTGCAGGACGCGCATCCTCTGACCGGCCCCGGATCTGGGTGACATTCCGACCCATCATCGCAGAGACAGATGAGCTTGCTTGGGCAAAGGCACACCGTACGCTAGATGCTCTGAATGGAAACCGAGCCAATGGACATGGCAAGGCTCCTGTAGATGCTCCACCACCGCAGAATGCAGGCTCCCAGAGATTGCTCGAGATTGCTACGCGTGGCGATGTCCAAGACCGCGCTCTGTGGTATCCAACAGTCACTGCAACTAATGCACGGGGGGCATCAACGGCGCTGGTAGGATCTTCAGAGACAATCCGGGATTCAATCCTTGACTACGTGGACCTGGGCTGCGAACTCATCTCCATCCGTGGATATGATAACTTCAATGACGCGGTAGACTATGGACGCTACGTGCTGCCAGCTGTTAGGAAATCCCTGGAAGAAAGAAATGCTTGAACTTGAGCAATTTGATAGAGTCTACATAGAATGTGAGCTTCTGACTCGATTCTTGAAAGGCGGGCATGTAAAGACTCAGAAGAGAGCTGATTGAGATAAAGCGCGCTTGAAGAACACGCTAACTGCATAATGGGTCCTTTTAAAAAGGTAAATAGCCGTATATAATCACGAATATTACCATGATAGAGGTTATATTATTGCAGCTGTTATGTGCACATCCATTCTCCGCAAGATAGCCGTTCTTTAGTCTATCATTCTACGAATGCTCGGGCCGATTTTAAATGAAAGAATGAGAGAACTGTAAAGTTGGCATCAAATTCTTACCGTCAGGTCTTCCGATTCGCGCTAATTGGGCCCAAAAAGAATTAGAAAACTTTCTACAGCTGTTAACTCAACCACTGTAGTTATAGGACCGTCATCTATTTACACAGCCGCGTTTAGGACACCATTTGATATCCCATTTGACACACCGTTTGCTTTCAGCTTACAAGCTGCAAATTCCTTACGGAAGAGGGCCTCCATCTCCCTTCTAACAGCGACCGCTTGTGATGCCTCCGAAAACTCAACATCTCCCCAGCTGAGACTTTGATCTTTCCTAATATTGCATTTGAGCTTCAAACCATGAGCTAACCCTATGGGAAGCGCTTCCAATTCCAAAGATGTTTTCGCAGGTATCAGTTTACCAACCACAGTGTATCCACCTTCGCCATCTAGCATTTCCCCAGCTTTTAGATCGCGCTTCGCAATAGCAATGACATCTCCCGCGAAAGTTTTGGTTTGGCCTGTTGGCTCGCCGCGACACATGATGCTGGCCACCGAAAAGCCGACTTCCAGACCGATCAAGTGAAATGGTTTGTACTGTGTTGCGTAGTAACCAGAAGAGTCAGTTTCAAGCCCGTATTGTTCAAAGCATTCTCTTTGGTAATCGCTAGCCGCTATCATTTTGAGATGCAGTTAGCCTGTCAATCCAACCTGCCTGTGTCGGATAGAACGTTTGTGCTTTGATGAACTTACCTTCCAGTACCACATATACACCAAACCTAGCATCTTTGAAAACCTGCCTCCCATTAGTTTCCAAAGATGATACAACATCAACCATGCCGGGCCTTTCACTAAAGCCTCCTTTTGAAGCAGGCTTTAACACCTTTGCCATATCATGGTACCCGCAAGGAGTGAAGCTCAACCCCTTTGTCGGACACGCGAGGCCGGTGCAATTTGCGACCGCTGCCATCTCGAGACTTGACTTGGTTCCATCGAGGAAGGAATTGAAGATTTGCGGATTCAGATTATCCCTAGCGACCTGTTCAGGAGTAAAACCATACAGGTCCCACACGGTATCAGGTGTGGAATACTTGTACTCAGGGAGGTATTTCGTTCCTTTACCAGCACAGACCACGTTGAATCCGCACGACCTTGCCCAGTCCACCATTTCTGAGATCAGAGCTGGTTGATCCCCATATGCCATGGAATAAATGATCCCTGCCTCCTTGGCTTTCCTCGCTAGGAAGGGTCCGGCAAGCACATCTGCCTCTACGTTAATCATCACGATGTGCTTCTTGTGTTCACAGCAGAGGAGTGCATGGCGTATTCCAGCGGCTGGGTTGCCTGTAATTTCGAGGATAATATCTATTTGAGCGTGGGAGATGAGCGCAGCAGAATCCGTAGTCACGATTGTTTTGCCCGATTGAATACCTTCAGTCAAGCTCAGGGTACCGGTGCTGTCGATCCTACTTTCTGGATAATTCGTTCTCTTGAAAGCATCATAGACGCGGGCAGTGTTAAGATCGCATACACCAGCAACGCGAATTCCCTTTGTGAGGTGGGCTTGAGCAAGGCTTTATGCTTCGTTAGCTGGACTCTGTTTATTTACCTCAAATACTACATCATAGAATTTCGCTTTTCGTGCAGCTCTTATATCTTTCCCTATATTGCATTTCTGCCCTTGAACTTGAAGAACTTACAACATCGATCCAAATTTCCCTGCACCGATCACTCCGACCTGGATCGGACGGTCAGCTGCTTCTCTCTCCGCCAACTTTACCGAGAGGCAGCTCATCTTTGATAGGTTTCTCCTATTTATTTCTCCCTTCTGTTTCCTGCGGATGATTAAGTAGAGCCTTCGGCGAATTTATTAAATCAAGAAGGAGCGATATCTTAAGCGTTTAAGCCGTCTACGTATGTATATGCTGTGAATGAGGGCGGAAAACCCAAGTTGTCAAAGAATGATTTTTAATTGCTCGAAGAGTTATTAAGAGAGTTGGAAAAGTGGCTTCCTGATAGTATATCTCAGTATGCATAACAGTGGGAAAGTCTGCAATGGTGGGGAACAAGTAAATAGCGTCCAGCGTCCAGACTACTACCTGATCAACCAATTTCTATACGCTACGGGACGAAATAAATGCGAGTTGCGGCTGGGATGCGGAAAATTGACCGTTTACAGATGCTTGGGGTAAATTGTGAGCTGTCGCCCGTTTGGGCAGTTATTCCGGTGCACCACTGTCGCCGGATGATTGCTAGCCTCACCCGAGCGCTCGATTTCCTGCATAGCACTTAGCAATCTCAGCCATCTCACGATATTGTACCCGAATAATACATATTTTTGGCGAAGTAATAAGTCCTTCCTGTCATGTTGCTTGCTGAGCTGCAATGCAGGCTATCCTTCCCGAAACGGCTACCTGAAATACATTGCTACTACTTCCTGGTTTGGCAAGAAGACATCTGGTTTCTCTCGGTTATTCCTCTTGATTTTCCTTTCGGCCGCTTAATTGATGAGTAATGGTAAGAGCTTCAAGGCTCGTACAATAACGAAGAGTCTCGAGTGACAAAGATGGATAGTCCGACAGGGTCCGGAATAGATGCCTCAAACATCAGACCTAGACTGTACGAACCGGTCCATCTGAATCAGCGGCAGCTCCGATGTGGACGCTGGTAGAGATCAATCCGGTTAGGCATATGATATCTTATTTCTCACAAGCGACGGCCTATGTCTGCTTCGGGTCCCAACGTTCTCGTGTAGAGATTCTTAAATTGTAGATTCCTGTCCCTCTCGTTATCATCCTGCTTTAATCTCTCTCCTTCTATTAGCGACTTGCCAACTTCACACAGAATATTGAGTCAAAAATAAAGTAGAGAAAGTAAAGCAGCAACAGCAACGCTTGAATATAGGTTCCAATGGCCATTTACCACATAGGTTCGTGCGGTTTGGTCTTTAATTTTCTCACAGTTCGTAAATATACTATTATCTCTTCACACTGTACTCTAAAACAAACACTTCCTAGCTCATGGGTCTTTGACTAACTGAAAGTTGCTCTCCTCACACAGTCCTCTTCAAGCTAAAGCCTGAGGTTAGCTCTAATGATATAAGTCAATTAAAGCAAGCAGTTGGGGGTATGATAGGCAAAATTCCTGGTCTGATCAGAGCCGATATTGGTCCGCCACAGCCAAGCACAGCACACCGTACTAAAGAATATAATATGAGCCTGGTTGCAATTCTGGACGCTCCAGAGACAATTAAGGTATATTCTGAGCATCCGGAACATTTAAAGTGAGCAACTTTCCAAAGCATTATCCCCTTCTACTTCAGTTAGCCCCATAGTTGCAGTCCTTTCCCTTCTCTAATTTACCTCTAATCTACTGATTAAGGTCCCTAAACGGGACCTTGTAAATATTCATCAAGACCTATCAGCTGATAAATCACGCTATTACAGGATCCACGCATTTAGAGAGTCTCTATGTACTGATACGCTGGCATATGACTTTGAGTATCCCCTATAGAAAGGGATATAACTGAAATGAAATGAAATGGAATGAAGTGGAGTTTACAAAAAGTATTAAACTACGCTATGTAAATAGATAACTATTTGCGGGACTTCTTGTTCTTCTTGTACACATTGATAATGCTGCCAACCCAAAAACTGATGTAGAACAGGCATTTTATGTCTGTTAAATGCAAAATATTTTCAACCAAAGCACAAAAGTACTCGCAGGACGGTCGAAGATTTCAACAAGGTCTTATGGCCTTGGTGATACTCACGAACGACACTTCAATACCTAGATCCTGATGTGTGTTTGAAGAGAATTAACCGATACTTTGTTAATCTACATCTCTTTCGTAGCACACTACAGCTCAGCGCTACAAATATCCAACTTCATCTCCTTCGAAGCTGTCTACATATTCGTGAGTACTTAACAATACGATATGTGCGACAATGTGACGATCCCATATCAATATACCCACACCCTTGGACTACCGCTTGCATCTGGAATACCTGCCTTGTTCATTCGGGCATACCAGAATCTCAGGACAAGAGATATAATTGCCACCACAAAACTACAAGCGGCACATGTAAAATTTCCAGTCGGATAACCCCTATCAGCTTCGTTTGCTATCCAAATCCATTGGGCAATTATTTGACTGATTCCGGACATCGAATTGTTCAGAGCTGTGGCAATAGCCATAGTGGTAACACTAGGGACATTACCAGTGATCCAGGTACTAAGAGGAGCAACACATGGAAATGGCCCCACAGCTGCCAGCACAAGGCAACCGTAACGGGCTTTGTAGGCGTGAGCGGGGAGACAGCCAGAAATTAACCATCCAAGACCGCCTACAACGGAACCAAAGGCTGCAAAATATCCTCTGGCATTGTAGCGGTCTGCCAAATAGGCGTAAAGAAGTGCACACAAATATCCTACCACCCATGGTGGGATCGTCAATAATTGAGCTTCTAGCGACTCATAACCGAGCCCCGTAACAATTGTTGCCGTGTAAAACGTAAATGACGCGAGTGGGATAGTGTCAAAGATCTAGAGCATCACATTCTCAGTTCTCTTGCAGACCTCAGCTTCAGCTTGGTTCAGGACAAATACTCACATAGGCAAAATAATGAAGCAGCATCCTTGTTGAAAAGCATGTTTCCATTATTTCTCTTCGAGTAGCATGAGCTTTTGTAAAGCCAGCGCCTTGTTCTTGCAACCTCTGCTCGCAGATTTTCTTTTCATCTTCAGTAAGCCACTTGGCACGAGAAGGATAGTCTGGCAGAAAGAAAAGTAGTGGAAGACTAAAGAGTACGGTTATCAACCCTTCAATTATAAAGAGCCACCGAAAACCTTGCAATCCATGCCTACGATTTAGATGTCCGACCCCGTACGCAATAACACCCCCAAAAGCACCAGCAAGGGTAGCGTGGGCTGCCACAAACGCAATACGTAAACCTCGTTCTTCGACACAGTACCAGAATGTTGTGAAAAGGACAATCCCTATGCGGTTGCCGTGACTAGTCAGAAAACAAGGCTAGATTGAGAATTGAATCTTTAGAACCATATAAACACATACCAGGGAAGAAGCCGGCCTCAAATACTCCTATTAAGAAGCGAAGGACTACGACCTGAGCGTAAGTTTTGACGCCAGCAAAACCGAGGGTCGTAGCGCCCCAGCAGAAGAGTAGAAATGACAACCATATTGAGGGACGAACATAGCGTTTGAGGATCCAATTCGACGGTAAGTCAAATACAGCGTAAGCCACCGAGAACAGGCTCAGGGCGACGGCGTAGCCAGTTGAGCTTGTGTGCGTCTGATGTAAAAGATCGTCGTGGGTCTCTTGGTTGAGTACCTTCGCATTGCCGACGTTGCCTCGATCGAGATAATTCAGAAGATACAGGAAGGATAGCAGTGGAACAATTCGTAAATCAGCCTTTTTCACTATGCTCCTGATGCGTGCCTCATTCCGTGGATAATCGAACTCGGTTTTCGTGACTGTCACTTCCGCATCAGCTTGGAAGCCCTTCTTCAGCAGGTCAGCAAAGGAACGAGCATTAATGTTTCTCAGCTTTGCTCGTACTTACATTTTCAACATGAACGATGTCTGCCATGTCCGATACACTGCGTTGACTCTTCAGCATTCTGAGCTACTGATATCGATGTTTGACAGATAGACAAATAAATCACATCAATTAACAAATCGTACGACAAACTTGTCAATGTTGCGAAGAGGCAATAACTTAAATAGAGATAAGAACTGAGAGTTTGAAAGAGTCCGGGGTATGGGGTATGGGGTTAATCTGGGGGAGGGGGCATTGCTGCGGTTCAATATTCCCTCCGAACTTATACCCAAGTAGGTCGATCGCCAACGTTTTCTGGGGATGGTTGAAAAGGGATCAACGACAGGGGCCGCGTATTTTACCCAAAATTGAGCTGCCCCAGCCAAAGCACTTGAGCTCAGTCACTCAAATCCTGTGGGTGAATGCGGAATTATTGGGCTAGAACGTCTTGAGTCTTCGGAATCTAAAGTTTCTTATTTAACGCCTTGAGAATAGCAAGATATTTCAAATAACAACTTGGGATCTTTACGATTTCTTAGGCTACAGTATATTAAAATAAATAATCTGATTTTAGTCAAAATGGCTGAAGTACATATTGTTGCAATATTCTCTCCCAAGCCTGGAAAATTTGAGAGAGTAGGTCCATGTCAATTTCTTAGTCACTTCACCGACCGTAACCACATACTTTGCTGACTGATCAATAGTTGAGGCAACTTCTTGCCACCCAATGTACAGACATACACGAAAAAGAAGATTATGCTTTGAGATTTGTCGTCACGGAACAAATTGATGTCGAAACACCGGATTTCGTATTATTTGAAACGTAAGCACATCCGTTTACCACCCATCAGTTTGAACATTACACCTTACTTCTTTGCTTTGTCGTTCGCAGGTACATGTCCAAAGAAGCTACATATCAGCACGTCAAGGAGCCTCATTTTGTTACCATGTTCAAAGCCCTTGACGCAGAAGAGCTTTTAAGCAAGAAGCCATATATCGCAAAGACGGTAACAACAGCAGGATTTGAGCTAGACCGGAAATTGATTCCGAGACAAGATTCCTAAATAAATCAACCATAAACTGTTTCATAAAATAACAACCATAACGTTAAATCAACTGTGCTTATCGCCTCACTTGACTTGTTGATTAGAGTCTTTTCCAATCTATCTACGGCACGATAATCAGGCCGAAATCTTCTTTTGTAGGTTTCATATGTGCCCAAATTTTGGTAGTCAAACTTTCGAGCATGTTTAAGTAAATAGAAGGTTCTGGAATATGCTGTTATGCAATCTGAAGCCCTTCTAATCCTCTATTTTGACAAAGCGGTAGAGGGCATTGCTATGCAAATCCATGGTCCGCTATTCTCTACCCCAATGCTCTCCTAATAAATTCCGTACGTATTTCGTTGGCCATCCATACAACCTTTCAGAATTGCACAAAAGTTGCAAAACCATCCTTTGCTCTTTGGCATCCGTGAACCAACCTCCACCTATACCGTGTTAGGTAGAAGATCCCATGGCTTTAATATGAAAGACAAGAATATTTTCGAGGAAGGTCTTACACATATGCATTATAGGGCACATATTAAATTTTGGAGTAACAAAGTCGTTTGACCTAGCGATACCGCAGATTGCTCTTGCGTGATGCATGATGGCCTCCTATTTGAGAAGATGAAGTCAGCTGAATTTATTCCCGAGTTCTCCAATATAGAATCTGTATCAATTATTTAAAGTTTGCAAATCCTTTCAAGTCGTACCTTCATTTCTTTATGAACTTGATTATACCTTAATCCCGCTCCTGGTGCTGGGATATCAGGCCTATAAAGGTTCAGTAAAACCTTGCAAAGATGGTAGTATTGGGTCCCAGTAGCTGCATCAACCAAAATTTTGTAAGAATCAGCCTTTACTAAATGCTAACTCCGATGCTGGAAAGATGAAACGAGATTTGCATACTTACCATGCCATGACGTGTAGAACCGGATCTCAGGCCAATATCTACCCTCTTGAATTGATGCCTCCTCGAAGAATATTGGTGCAAATGAGACAGGTCTCTGCGCGTCCCATGCATTAACTTGTTGATTCAGATCCTGCCAAGTAGCTGGTGATTGGACCTTATCCGCGAAGCAGTATGTTAGAATCATAGCTGTGGAGAAAATGATGCGATTAGCCCAGACGTTGTCCGGTGCTTTGGTCAGCGAGAAAGGGAAATGCTGTTTTGAAAAGTCGATCCGAGGCGGCTGTTGAGTAAAGAGCGACACATACGCGTCTTGGCGTACGTATTGCCAGAAAGCAGCTTCGGCCAGACCACCTGCATTAGCACAGCTGCGGGAGTTAAATAGAGCAGATACTCCTAGGAGATGGCTTCCACAGTCTTGTTGGGTTACATAGCCTTGTGTTGTCCAAGTCAGAACCGTTTGATTCCCATTTAAAAGGTTGAAAAATTTGGAAAGCGCCAAACTAACCGTTCATCTCTTCAAACTTGCGCAGTATAACAGCAGCTGCAAGGACATCTTCATTTGTAGCTGAAGTTTCCTCATTGATGAGAGATATGAGCATTCCCACACATCTTGTATGATATACTTCAGCAAGGACAGCATCAACTAAAATTTCCGGGAACTCATTCATAGGTTCTCTCTGTGACAAAGAGTTGAAGTGTAATGCCGAGATTGCAAATATTGCATTCAGAATAACTTCGCTCTCGAACGCTCTTTCGGGCACCACTACCCGAAAATGCCCATTGGGATCTGTGACATCAAACTGGGTAATAGCAATTAGCTACTTCACACTGGAATGACCAAGAAGATTTCTATATACCCAAGACGCCAGTTCATTCACAAAGTGTTGCAGGAGCAATGCCTCAACGCGGCCGTTCAAGGTACGACGTGCAAGTGTTGTAGTAGGTGTAAGTGTGGTTGCTATACTCCCCCTAGGCTCGTTGAAAGAAGGAACAGTGGCACCAGAAACACCGAAGCTTCGATCAGTGGAGAATGTTCCTGAGTAAGTCGGTGGTGAGGTCTGGATAGACGGTTCCCTGATTAACGCACTAGAGTCTTCTAGCTCCAGAGGTGCAAGAGAGAATTGAGCTGTCCCTGAAATAGAACTAGGGAAAGGTGAATTTGACCTTTCACCAAGCGGTGAGGCTTCTTGCTCTTCGTGCAGACCTGGAGTTTGCTCTTGGGTCTCCTCGGAACTAGAATTCGATTCATCTCGCGTCCCGTCGGGCTCGGGTAACTCGGAGTCAATGCTCTCAGCAACGAATATTACTGTTGGTCTTGTCAGCCCTGTGAGCCGCATTCCAGTTTATGATATACCCAAGCTAACATTTTTTAGGGATCTGTAGCCAATTGCGACTGGATGTTCCAGCTTTCTCGCGCTCAAATATCTGGCCACTTTCCCACTGTGAAATGAGAGGCCGTGCAGCACATCGACGACGAGATTCCTGACATCGCCAACACACGGGAAGGTGCTCATCGCCTGGAGCTTCCTTGTTAAGAAACCTCTCATGAAGAAGAGTATGGCTTGCTTGACCCACACTTAATATGTCTTTTCCTGCAGGTATCGCTAGATTGGTCGGTGAGCAGATATTGCTAGCCAAGGCGGGAAAACGGAAGACTCACCATCCCCGGCGTGACCTGCTCTTGCGCATCGGGAAGACTGAAATATTGATTTGCTTTCAACTATCAGTGTGTAAGCGTGCTCTGATCTTTCCCTTTTGAAATGACAAGCAGAGATTGCAATTGAGCAATTAGTTGCCCGACAGCTGATCGGGGTGAGATCCGCCAGGAGAGTGTCTACCTGCAACCCAGCCGTACTAGGCTATAACTACCAACTAATCGTGGGGTACGGATCTGTACATCTGCTGGAGTGTAGATTCAGTTCCTTCCCCAGGCATTGTCTAGTACAGACAGAGGTAGTACTGAAGACCCAACGGCAGCGAGCTTGATAAGGCTCGTCGCGGCTCGTATACCTCTTCGGGATGAGGGGTTCGCCACAGCAATGTGGGCTTCCTCCACTCTTGCCAAAAAGGAAACTCTTCCGGGTACGTATTCATAACACACCACGAGCATTTACTCATGCTTGTCCGATTTGGAGAGTCATTCCCGGCACGGCTGGGTTTGTCCTTCACAAGACAATGGCTATCAAAACAAGCCATCTTTTCACCCGATTTGCTAAGCTATTTAGAATACCTTCGAGAACATATAAATTGATATTGTACTCACAGTTATGTTGATAGCCACCATAGAAATCTATTTTTAATCCAGAGACGATTTTATATGAAATAAAAAATAATGCCTGCTGGAACCGATACAGACTTTGTTTTCGACAATGGATGTCGGATCTCTCATGGATTGGCACATGTGAAATGGCCCTTTCCCAACATCGATCTGACAATGCATCAATTATGTGCCGGGAGCGCGAAATCATTCTCAGGCCAGCTTGGGTTCATTGAGTTCACCTCAGAACTGCGCCTGCCACGACATATCCACATGGATGCGAACCAGAGAAAACTGATTGATGAACGCATCCTGGTCCTCCACGGCGTGGGGATGGTTGAGATTGCTGGCAAGCTGTATGTTGTAGCTCCGGGTTCATTGGTTGATATCCCCGGCGGAGTGCCTCATACATGGACAGCCTGTCCAGCTGGTGTGATGCTTCCTGGTGGATTAGTGTCAGCAGGGTCATTCACGATGGTATATGAGTACGAGGAGCCGACACAATTCTTTCCAACAGCGTCGACCGTGGTTATCACAAATCCATCGGCATATATCCCGTTTACGGGCCCGTATGATGAGATTCTCATACCTAGACTTAGTACCCAAGACGTTGTTGAGAGGGCCTCTATTGTTCTCAATAAAGAGCTGACTCGGCTTCAATTCCCTTGACCATCATCTAATGTATGTTCAAATTCATTTTGTCGGAAGTGTCCGGAGCATTCGGAGGTTGGAGATAACGATAGGTAGAGACACTGGCCCCAGTCATGTCTATTATACTCATGCATAAATTCTCCCTTGAATCGGTGGTTAGAGTACGCTAGATGTCTGCGTCCATCAAGATACCGAAGTTCATAGTCAAAAATGAGCGCGATTTGCCACTTCAAATATGCTACAGATGCGGAACAGTGACCGTTCATTTCATATTCACGTGCAACTATGCTGTGAATTCGATTTTCAAGAAATGATATTTAAGGAAGCTCGATACTTGATGGCATCTAGCCTTTATAACGGATAAGAGCCGGTATAATCTAATCACCCATTCATAACATACTCCATAATATATTATCCAGCTCCTCAAATGATACTAAACTCTCCTCTAGTTCGTTCAATTTATTTGCCACCCGGGACAGTGAACTCTGTCTCCCCAATATCCGCTTCAGTATCACCAGATTTTTCTGATAGCTCTTGGGCCCGAGCGATTGCGAGATCTGCCTCTTCATATTCTGTCGGTCGTTGCAGCTGGGTTGCGATCTTATTGTTAAAGACGAAAACCCCTGGATGAGCAGCAAAGAATCGATCAATGTCTTCGAGAGATCTGTTGGCCGTCTCTGGGTAGAAGAAGTAGGTGATCGGAATAAACGCGAAACAGATGACGGCCCAGATAATCCAAAATTTGTACTTTAGATTCGCAATTCCAGAAGGCGTCACTTCAGCTACCATATAGTTCATAATCCTATAGGAGGTTAGTACAAGATCGAACAGCATGAAGAGAAAGAAGGGCTTACCAATTGGAAGCCATGGCCAAACTGGCTCCCTTGGCTCGGAAGGCCAACGCGTTGATCTCAGTGGGGTACAACCACGGTACATTAAGCACTCCCATAGCGAATGATGCGAAGAACGCGAAGAAGAAGCTGACGGCGACGATACCCCATTTTCTCGAATCGGCGCTAGTAGTTTGCGGAAGACCAACAGCAATTGATATGATGATCCAACACAGCGAGCAAGCGGCCGCAGAAGTCATCATAACCTTCCGTCGACCAAATCTTTCAATGACAAAGTACGCCAGGAAGGAGAATATTAGATAATCGACCGATCCTGCGGCTGCAAGAATTCGAGCTCGAAGTTCATCGTATCCAAGAGCATTGATGAAGACATAGGTCATATAGTAACTGGTTACGTTGATTCCCGAGATCTAGAATATTACCACTGTTAGCCGATATGGCTCCACAATATTGCATACCAAAGTTGATAACTTATGCAGACCACTCACCTGATTCATTGCTTGCATCCAAGCTCCCAAGATCATTCGGCGAAGCACTCCAGATGGCCCTCTACCGGTTAGAAGCTGCCACCATGAATACGTGTAAGCATGCTCTTTATCCAAAACGTCCTTGATAATCGCGAACTGAGTTTGTACAGATGGTGAACTAGGGGTTGCTCCATGTCCTTCAAGCGCAGCTAAGACTTCGTATGCTTCATCATATTTGCCTTTGCGGATGAGCAAGCGAGGGGAATCTGGGAGGAATGGACACATCATCCATATGAGACCGGTGAAGACTACGCACAACCGTTAGCGATCCAGGCCATTCAAGGCGATCCACACCCGCACTCACAAATTTGGAAAGCGAGGGGAAATCTCCATGACACGCTTCCAGGAGCGAAGGAAAATCCAAGGGTAAGCCAATTGGAGATACAGAAACCTGTGATGCAATTTGCCATTTGAATCGTGATGAGCTTGCCTCTGCTTCTAATTTTACTAGTTTCTGACTGCCACACTCCAGCTGTCGCCGTGTTCATACCCGTTCCAAATCCTGAATATGATAATCAGCATTTTTTCGATAAATTTGGTATCGGTTGAAAACTCATTCTCCTTACCTGCAATTACACGACCAGCATACATCTGACCAGCACTGTACACAGAGGCTTGCACGATAGCACCGAGGGCGATGACAGTGCTTCCCACCATAATCGTCCTTGGTCTTCCAAGTTTGTCGCCGGTATAAAGAGTTGATAAAGCGCCCGCAAAACAACCTAAATTGTACACAGATGTCATGGTGCCCTGCTGCCCCGTGGTCGGGTTCCCAACCGTGCGCAGAAAATCTTCCTTGACGAGAACATTGCCAAACACTCCCTGTCACAAATAATGTATTAGACAATTTCCTACGTCTAGATCCGATGCGTAAAGCTAACCTGGTCATATCCATAGAAGATAAGAACGGTGGAAGCTGCGAGAGAGATCCAAACAGTGAGCCTCTCACCGGAACCACCAAGATACTTCCGCGTCATCTTTGAAAGTGAGGTCTACTGGCCACCACAGTGCATAGGAGAAACCGTGATTCTATAGTTTTAGTGGAAAGACTAAGCAGTCACTCCTGGTCTGATAGGATTCTCCAATATCATTATTGTTGGGGTCGAGCAGCACTTATATGGGGCCTAGACCGCCCCCAGAACCAAGAGAGTTGGAGTATCGCCATCCTGTAAGCGGGAATAACGAAATGCCTCACAGACCCTCCTCACCCATCTTCCCCGCACGTATAGTTCTGCTGAGTGGTTAGAGACTCTGCGGATCCTTGCTCGACAGCCGCTTGATTGCAGATTGTGGAGAGAAAAAGCACAGCATCATACGTTTGCGAGTCAGTCCGGGGTCCCCATTTGTCTCAGTGAGTGGGATTTTACGATGATTACGTCTTTTTCCGATTCTCCAACTACTGCAACTGCCGGGCCTTGTCGATGATATGACCCAATGGGCAAGGATTGGCATAGTAGAAGTTGCAGTAGTCCTTGGCAGATCACGCGCAGAACTCCATTTTCCAACAACTTTGCCACACCAAATTGAATTTAGAGTCTAAACATTTATATTCAAGAAATAAATTATCAATTCAACCTAACAAAGGAGTGATCTGCGTCAATGAAAGGATCAAATGGAGGAGAATGTATTTTTTCTATAACCGCAGCATATGGTTCTGGTCCATATCTTCCCAATTCCTAACTGTTGAGCTGGGTAGTTTTGTTTAGGTTTTGTGATATTGACCGGCTTGCGCGAAGAATGGGGGTTGGTCCCACTTATTTGAAATGGGGCTACGTGACGGAAACCTCCCGCGATCAATCTGGACGACCAGCTTGCGGGTGAATTATCCCCGACGATTCGGGATAATAGCCCGAGGATTAGAGTTAATGCTCTAGATGGCAATCCGGACCCTTGGCAGCACCCTCTATTAGCTGTACTGCTCAAGATCCAAGCCGACATCAACAGAGTGTCTCGCGCGAGAGGGTGTGGTCATGTGCCTATGCGGCTTCCCCAGAACGGCTCTTCCGGGTCCTGGAACTATACCGAAGACAGTTAGCGTGAAGAGCCAAATAAGCCAGCACGTGAAAATGACATTACCGGGTTTATTTCCGGCTGCGTGACAATATCCTAAGAAAGACTTGATAGAGACCCAGTAATCATGTATCTTACGTATGACATGGTTGCCATGATCCTCCGATATTCATCAATTTGGAACAACTGTTGAAGATGTCCTCAGAATCCAAGCTCTCATGTATGACTGAAGAAGAGGCCCTCGTAGATATCTACCTGCATAGGAGGAGGAGTGCGTGGACACACCTGAGGCTTGGAGCTGCTCCTTAGGACCAGGCAGCCGCTTCAGACCAGTATCGACATTTATAATATTTCAAGCCACGTCTTGCCGCTACTTATTCATCATTTGGTCTTCTGCGTCGCTTTTAGCAAATGGTTAAGAGCTTGGCAAGCCATGCAATAATTGAATAGTAATCAAGCTGGATGTTTCACGTGATTTCGCGACACAACTCAACGCGAAATCTCTCCTGCACCACCTCTGGAGATCTTGATCGCGTTACCCCGCGTAAGACGGCTGAACAGCTTGTCCAGAGAACATCCAGAGAACGCGCGAAGTTTGAAGAATAAAGAAACCTTACGGACGTAATGTTCTCCAATGATGTATATTCTTTGGTTGAGCTTTAGGCATCAGGCGTCAAAATGCTTCAACTGAAACTTAATTAGTGATCCTGCTGGTTTCTGGCGTTGAGATTCTTACAAATTGATGCCATCCGACGCAGCTGCTGACAATTATGCCTGGTGTATCTTCAAACGTGAGGGACAACACATGAACTGCAGATAGGATGTGAATTGTATAAATAAACCAGAAGTTCATCCCTTAAAATCCTTTCTGAAATGCAGACATTGCAAATTCGCAATTCAAACCCTCGCTCATCTTATAAGAATCGTGATCAAAGCTTTCAGAAGCTCTAGTGGATGTTAAACGTCAAAATGGGTTTCTTTAAAGTATGCTCATTGCCCATAGCAAATATTACTCTAGCTAACTTTTCAAAGAGTGGCACACATGAAGAGTGGGTTGCTGCCCGCAAAACTCTGCTCGAAAAGGAGAAAGAGTACACCAAGGCCGGTGAAGCTCTTGGCCAGCAGCTTCGTGCACTGCCGCACGTGAAAATTGGAAATGAGTACTCATTTGATGGTCCTGATGGTAAAGTCTCTCTCTTGGGCCTCTTTGATGGCCGCAAGCAGCTCATCATCTACCACTTTATGCTCGGACCGGACGACACTCAGGGTTGTGTAGGCTGCTCCTTCGTAGCCGACAACCTCCCGCCGTACTTGCAACATCTCAATTCTCGTGATACGACCTTTGTCATGGTTTCTCGAGCTCCATTGGAAAAGATCGAGGCCTACAAGAAGCGTATGGGCTGGACTATGCCGTGGTATTCGTCATTCGGAACTGATTTCAATTATCACTTCCATGCTACCAACGACGAGGCTGTCGCTCCAGTCATGTCTAACTGGGAGGATAAGAAGACCCTGGAGGAAAAGGGGAAGGTGTATTTTCTTGAAGGAGAACAGAGTGGAATAAGCGTGTTCATCGTTGGACCGGACAAGGCGGTTTATCATACCTATTCCGCTTACGAAAGGGGTCTTGATAGGTTGCTCGTTACTAACCAGCTTCTGGACTTAACCCCTCTCGGCCGTCAGGATGCACTTCCTAAGGGAGTGAAGGCTATTCAATGGCTACGTCATGATGAATACGATACGGGTGAAAAGTAATTGGAAAGCACATCTTCCATTGCGGTGTGATCCGAGAGTGTCGCGGCCTATGCTAGCCAATTATTTAACCAGCGTAAATATTATCAATAAACCTTTTCCGCTCGTTAAAATATTCCCACGTATTACTAAACGTAGGTCCTTCTTAATCCTGGGGCTATCTTCTTGTGACCGTACGGGTCTTCCCAGGGATCGTTTTGAAAAAGGACCTCACACCTTTCCCGACAGCTTCTCCCATACCTCCTCCTTACCCTTATTGAGATTGCCAACAGTATGTCCAGCTCCATGTGGTCCTGGATCATTCAGTATCGTCACCTTTCTGGTCTGATTCTTTCCGACTTCAATGACCGTGCCCCCCACATACTCTTCTTCCTCGATAAGGCTCAACATCACCTGAGCTACGTATTCTGGTTCAACCCATTCATCCTGTTGTTCATTGATCCAGTTCAACTTTTCCGGATGATCTGTCCATAGAGGGGTTTTGATCACACCAGGAGCAACTGCGTTAACACGAATCGTGGGCAATCCTTTCACCGGATTCTCCAAATCAGCCATTGATCGCACAAAATTTGAGATACCGCTTTTTGCGGCAATGTAGAGAGGACATGATAGAAGCGCGCCCTGTGCTGCAATTGAGGAAATATGAACCACTGCGCCCGGTTTGCCTCGCTTGATGAAATTTTCTATCGCGAGCTGAGTCGAACGGATGGGATGCACAAGGTTTATATCCAAGCTGGCGTATCGGCTTCCGCTGACTGTATCTTTGGAAGAATCGGATCCAGGAGGATTCCAGAAGTTTGAAAATGGCTATAGATTCTCGGATTAATAGATGCTCTTGATCCATGAGGGGTGACTTACTGGTTCATAAACCCCAGCTCCAGGACAGACGATGTCTATGCCTCCAAATTCAGTCCCGGCCACATTGAATGCATTGTTTAATTGGCTCCAGTCTGTAACATCTGTCTTTTGAAACACGGCTCTTGGTCCTGATGCAGGCTTAGCAAAGTCGGCAACCAGCCGTTCTGCTTCAGGGCGCAAAGCCAAGTCCGCAAAAACAACGTTGCAGTTTGACTTCAAGAGGAGGCGCGCAAATTCCAGACATATGCCTGAACCAGCACCGGTTACGATAGCAGTTTTCCCTGAAACACTAAACGCCATTGCGAGGACAAACGCTTACAGGGGAGAGGGAATTTTTGTACAGAGGAAGCTAAGAGTAGTCAGGGAGAATAGTTAACACAACACTGTAATCAGATAGCACCAAGAGTGTGATTCTGAGGCCCTGAAGATGGTTTGAGTCCCTTTTATTAATAACTTAAAATTATATATTTCCAGGGATCCTTTCACGGATAAAACAAACAGGGAGTGCTAAAGCAATTATAAACTTACCCGCGTCAAACGTGGGGTCGGTCACACTGACGAGGAGGGGTAGCGGGTAAGGCTAAGTTACTTCGTCTCGCTCAGTTAAATCGGCATACCTGCTGTCTTTGGCATGGCCAGAACGTCTCAAATGCATCATTATTGGTACCCATTATTGTTACTCCTTTTCTGCCCAGCGATCTCGCCAAATCTCAATTTCAAAGGTAGTACAATTGTGCTGAGTTACTCGAATGTCGCGGCTCTTAGGCCAAGCCAAAAAAGTTCAGGAGAACTGTTGCGCGTATGAGCTAGACGCCATTGGTTTGACGAAAACTGCCTCGGGTCGCGGAATATTGCCGAGGCCTCCCGTATTTCCTTGCAAAGGCACATATGAAGACTTTGTATCCGACCTAGGCCTGGCGGATACAGCTTTGTGACTATCTGCAGGTTTGACAACAAAGTTAAAATGTAGTGGGGTTTCTTGCCTCGCATTGGGGTGCTCTGTGCGATGCCCACGAATTGCGATAAGCAATCCATATTTGTTCATTCTTAGCTTGTGCGTTGGTTATTTATAGGATAGATTGCGAAGATAGCCACTTCACAAGAAATCTTTTCATATTGGCTTCTGGAAATAAAGTAGAATTGTGTCATTTAAATTACTAGGGGGACTATAAATAGACTTCTTCTCCAGTCCCGGAAAGACTTGGTCGGGAAGTTCATTGCCTCGCCCTCCTTGTGATGCATCGTCCGCTCAGAACCCAAATACCTCTCTGGCCTAAATGTCCTCTTTATAAAGAACATATCTAACATATATGAAGAAGTGCATGCGGCTCCACCTGTGAAATAAAGAACGTGTTTTTTAACTTCGACCTTTTCTGACGGCTAGTTTTCTGAATCTGCTGAACCAGACCCGAGGCCTAAATGCCGGTAAAAGCAATATAGAAATCTATGAGAATAGCCTTGAAAAGTCTTTCGGACGGCCCCAAGCACTTTTCACGCTAAAATGACACGGTTCTAATTTTCTTTAAAACCGCTGGGCGGCCCTCCTAGGAGTAGTGATATAGGAACGGGGAATTTGGGGATCGGTATAGGGGAACTGGAGATACAGTCCGACATAAATCCACACGATAATAATAGCTAAAGTATGTACCGTGATTAGCTCCTAGAGCAATGGCTGCTCTAGGCTTTTGACTGGTAACTATACCCCTTACAAAATCAGAATCTGATAGAGCTGGCTTGGATCGTATTCACCCTTGCCATAGCCTCTTAGATCCTTGCTGTTAACCTGTTAGCTGCAAATGTAATGGGGCGCGATCGGCCAACTTACCACTCTTTAAATTCACGAGGCTCTGTCATGGCGATATACAATCCCCAGTGAGGATTATAGAATCTAGAGGAATATTTAGCATGCAAGTATCTCGCGTCGGCAACGTATCTCACGCTGGGCTCACGGTACTTACCTGACCGAACTTCCGTCTTCATTGGTGCGCCCAATCATCCACTCTTGCCAACCTGCCGTGTCACCGAATCGACGTTCTGAATATTCGGCCTGGGTACCGTTGTTCGATCCTCGAAACTCCAGGTACTTGTTCTCGAACGATATCAACCAATTTGAATCTCGTTGCCCTGGGTTGATTTTTTCGAGGAAACAGTGTTGATTCGTATTTTCGATGTTAAAACTCCAGCCATGAGGTACTATATGCTTATGTTAGAAACAAAGTCAGGGTTCCACTAGAAGAATGTACGAACTGCCGGCAAAGTCCAAAGCCGTATGAGGAATTACGCGAAGACAAATCATCACATTCCTTCTATGGCACGCCGGGTCGAGATTGTTTAATCCCTCAGCGAACCTTATCTTTTCTTGTGCCTGATATAGAAGTGAATTCACATTTACCAAGTCGGTCTTCGTGTTGGAAAGCGAGTTCTTCAAGTTGTTAAACTCCACCTCTCTGTCAGAATATGTTTTCTTCAAGTTGTTAAACTCCACCTCTTTCTCAGAAGATGTTTTCTTCAAGTCGTCCAATGCATTTGTCATTTCCTGAACCTTGCTGTTATGCTTATCAAGCGAGGTGTCCATTTCGTGCTTGTGCTCTCGGCCCATCGCTTTAGAGCTTTGAGCAACCCTGGAAGTGTTAATGGCGTCCTGTACAGCTCTCGACTTGCTGATGGGCATGGAGTGCTTCCAAATATCTGGGGATACTAAGCTACCGAAGTCAAACGTTAATTGCTCTGCACCACCACCTGTCTTCGAGTGTTCGTCAGCCTCGTAATCGAGTCCTACCGCATTTGGCCCCGCAGCAGCTGGCATAACTACTACCGCAAGGTCACTAGCTGGTTGAGGGCCTTGCCATTGCTTCCTCGACATTTGACGTTTGTGACTCCAGGGATCTCGGCTCAGAATCTCTATCGCTTCGATAATCTTCATCATTTCCTGACGTATCTTCCGCCGGACACCGAGAAGAACCTCTAAGGAGACCTCTATCGGGCTCTTATCACCCTTGCTCGGTTCAAAGTCATCGAGGCCAGCAATTATGGCTTTCAGATCCCTGAGAAGCGCTTTGAAGCACATGAATCTATCTAGCAGATCCGCCGAGAAGGCCTCTACTTGGTCATATTTCAGCGTCGCGTACTCACTTGATCCCAAAGAGCTAACAATCGACGTATCCATATAGTATTTAGTCAGCAGGGCCCAAGTCCAACCTAGCATGGGGTTGACGGTGTTTGGGAAATTGAGGACACTTGCAAGCACTTTATCTATGCTCACATCTTATTTGCCAAACTCAGCGTTAATAAATAGCAATGTAAACAGGGAGACGAAGCAGGAATGCTTACCCGTTATGAGGTTGCCATTGCCGATACAGGAAACACAAGCGTGTGATTTGGTTCCATTTAGCGCAGTGGCAAAAGCATTCAAGCTGTCCGTGCCGTAAGCATTAAGCACCAGCTTGGCAGATGCCTCGTGGTCATTGAGACTTAGCGATCCTTTGATTGCCTTGAGGGTTTCTTCTACCCTGGTTCTATCGAGGACCCTTATAGAGAGCACGACTGCGGCTGTACCACCTGCCATATACTGAGAAACATATGAATCACCGTATGTCTCATTGAAGAGAAGACTCCCAGGCTGAATACCGTCTCTCAATCGCAGGCCCCCTTTATCTGCTGCCATGCTAAGCCTTCGTGTTTCTACATTGACGGTTATGAGAAAGTTCACGTCCGCTGAATCGAATTCTGCTTCATCTAGCGGGGAGACAGCATCATTGAATGAGAGGGACCCCTTCTTCATGCACGGATAAAATGGAATGTTGAGGGCATGCGCAACGTGGCTAGGCTTGCTAACAATCATAGCCCTGTAGCTAACTGTGCTCTGAGTCTCTGTTAGTACTGGATACCGAGCTGGTCGGGTATACTTGTCCTCCTTGTCACTTACATCGTTTCTACCAGTCTGTGGACCACTGACACAATTATCTAGGCAAGGTTCAAGTGCTTCAGAAGTGCGTTAGTCGATTACTGTGCGTTGTGAATTGTTGGATACAGAGAGGACTTTCGAACTCACTGTACGAGTTGAATCTGTAGTTAAGATTAGCGGAACTCGTACAAGAGCAGCCGTACAAGTAACTAATCGCTCACCCTCGCCCGAGATGCATAGCATCGGTATAAGGTACAATTTTGGCAGTCACATTCTCCATTTCAACTGAAGGCAGTCGGTGTTTTCTTGTTCGCAATGATAGAAAACTTCCCCTTGAAATTTATTCGTTCATGAGTATAGAAGTTCGAACATCATATCAGGAACGATGTTGGAAGGAGCGTACCTATCCCGCAACCAACTCCGATGCACAGGCCATCATCTATGAAGGTGCGCGTGAGTGCTGGAATCTAGGCTAGTCTGTGGTTCTGCACTAGGAATCGCCCGTGGTACGGCTGAGAGCTCAGATACCTCTTTCAGATTATACTTCTCGGCCTATTCCGGCGTCCCCTGCAATAATAGTATTGGGGCGAGAAACGATAGTGTGTACCGGGGTTGCGGCTGCATGGAGCTGTTGTGGTGGCGAGCTGAAAATGGAGTTCTAAGCTTGCCGAGAGTCGGTGCCACCCGCATGGTACGGCTGGCCGTGGCGCACTATCACCTATCCGCTGCCACCATAGGTAGATTGTATTTGCCCAACTGGGAAAATTGATCAGCGAGCTTAGACAAGTGCTGAGACAATTTGCACAACCCATGGCCTAATTAGGTAGTGCACCCACGTTGTACTCTGTTTTCATCTCTTTTGGGTTTGCTAAATTCGCTGTAAGAAGTTCCAGACCAGAGACACTGGTGAATACTACGATCCCCAGGAGTAAAGTGAGAAGGGAAAGGAGAGTTAAGATCTCGGCTTGTAACACTGTCCCTTGGCGCTCGCTTTTCGAGATTATTGCCTTTACAGGTCGCCGCAGGTCCGAAGGTGCTGCTATTTGGTGTTCCATGATGGTGCTTGAATCACACATGAAAAAAAAAATCCAGTGTAACACTTGTTTCGATGGTTATGTATGATATTATGATCCTATGACTACAAACAAGACCAAATCCAGGTCAATCAAGACAACAGAGAAATCAGAGCCTAAAAGATATTGAAGTCCTATTTCGTAGCCCACCACTATACATCTTTGCCCCAGACAACCATAAGCGCTTCGATACCATCGGTGCCAGCCTGTCCTGCGAAGCCCTTGATCGCCCACTTGTCCTCAAGCTTCCTTGAAGGAATTTTACTGATCTCCTGCCACGGCTCTCCATCATGATCTATCGAAGCATCGCCTGTTATCCAGAAATCTGACACTACTGGTGGTGCAGGCTGGGTTTCTTCTTTTTTCTTGTCATCTTCCTTCTTGTCATCTTCCTTCTTGCCTTCTCCCTTCTTGTCTTCTTCCTTCTTCGTCTCGTCCTCCTCCTTCTTCTCGTCTTCCTTCTTCTTGTCGTCTTCTTTCTTCTCCGTTGCCTCCGTCTTCTTTTTTTCTCCTTCCTCCTTAGGCTCCCCTTTCTTCTCTTCCTTAGCCGTGGGCTTCGGCTTTTCTGCTTGCTTCTCAAGAAGCAACCTTAAACCAAGGCAATACTGAGGACACCCGTCCTTCTGCCGGATACTCGTTGCGACTCCGACCACACGCTGCTCTTTATTCAAAGCCGGTTCCCAGCTCTTGATTGACCTTGCTGAAGGATTACATTTGCCGTACTGTAGCTGCTTGCCATTCGTGTAATCCACCGACACCCCGGAGAGTATCACAGATCCGCTGGACTCGATGAAGAAGAAGTCGGCCTTTTTCAATATCCAGTCCTTATCGATCGAGTCTAGAGCATTGAATGGGGTACCAGTTGAGTTGGTTAACATGCCATGCAAGGGAGATAGGCGGAAATTCTCGCCACGGTGGTGATGGAATTTCATGGAGTCCACAATGCTTAGAGGCCACTCTTGCACGTTTGGCCATGTAGCCGCGTCAAAGAGGGAATAAGCCGCTGGTGTCGGCTCGTCGGCTGCTTCCTTGCCCCATATAGGACCAAGCTGAGTGAAACCTTTTTCTTTGGGATCGAAAGAGCCGTAGAATCCTTTTAGATCCCAATTATCATTGCCTGATGGTCTAGGGGCTTTAGCTTCGTACATCCTGTTGTCCTTGAATCTCTTTGAGGGCTCGACAACCCAAACATTAAGAGTGGAACCCATGCGCATGGTGTCCACCCAGATGTTTCCAGACGCATCTGCGTGGCTCTCAAGTCCCATAAAGCAAACATTATCTTCAAACTGAAAGTCATAGGAGACCGACTGGTTACGGCCATCGGTATTGCCATGAGAAATGATTTGGCCATTCTTGTAGTTGAGTTGGACGCCGACAAGACGGGTATCGTCATACCATACTGCGATGCGAGATACAACGTAGGTCTTGTCGAGAACATCCAGATCGTTAAAGGACTGTTCTTTTGCGGGATGCTCACTCCTTCCATTGATCTGTCCGATGCGCCAATTTGCAGCTTTGTGTCCATATTTCATGTTCACTCGCTTCTCGAGTTGAATCAACGGATCGCCTGTTTGGTAGAGCCGGGGATTCTGCAAGTCTTGCGCTGTACCCTGGGATGAATATTAGGCTGAGTTCTCCGGGCTACTTAAGAGTAGACGTACATGGACTGCTCCTACGATGCCTTTCCTCATTGCGTCAGCTTCCTTTTGAGCTAATGGGGGTTCGATGGGCTTTTCTGCCTATGCGGATAAAATTATCAGCAAGACCCCAGCAAAGAGCTCACCAACATCTGCAGGTGCGAGGTATTAGACATACTGGTACTAGTCGGCGAAAGATGCTTGGAGCAACGTATCTGCCAACACGTGTAGGGTCCGCGGCAACTTGAGGGTCTCGCGTGACTTCAGAAACCTAGATATCGAGGGCCAAACTATTAGCGAACGCTTCGATAGTTGGAAAGTCTTGCTTTCAGCTACCTCTCGAACAATCTTGATCATTTCAAGTCTACAGTCTCGCCTGGCCTGGTCCAATCCATACAGATTGGCCGCATATGCTACAAGGGCGTTGGGAGGTAGTGGTGCCTCCAGAGTCACGCCACCATATCGTTGTGGGTCTACTTGCTGAAGAGCCACGGCCCTGTCGTAGAGCCTTTTACGTTCTGCATAGGTATCAATAAAGGTTTTCCTGTACGCTTCTAAGCCTGGATGCTGCTCCAGTTCGTGGATGGTGATTAAATTCTTGTCGAGCGCGGCAATTCCTGGCAGACATCAGCATTAACTCCGAAATGAATTATGAATAGCGTACTCTCTTGGATTTGTGACCAGATGAATTTGTAGTCCTATCTAGAATTAGCTTCACACAACCTCCTTCATAAGGTACTATAATCCACTGACTGTATAAGCATCGAGGAGAGAATTGGTGTAGATCCCGGCGTTCTCATAGTCTAGGGGAGATCCTTTCAAACTGTGCATGTAGTAGCTTCTCAGAGAAGTATACTTGGTAAGGATAGCACTAGAGCAATTGGTTAAAGAGCAAGGCTAGTAGGAAGATACGAGAATCTGTCGCTTACTATGTTTTCTGGGGGCCTTCGCCATACGGTATGTTAGCATTCGCGAGCCTCCGAGCATGCAATATAGAGGGTTATGGTGGAAAGACAGCGAACTCACAAGCGGCGACGCGATCCGGGAATTCCATTGCAACTGCCAGTAGATTTTGGATGTCCCATTCCGACACGGTGCTGGGCTTGATGTCTCCTCCCCCTGACCAAGTTACGCTGCGGATGATATACCCAGTTAGCGGAAATTCTTGACCTCAGCAGGGAAGGGAGAAGACTGGGTACCTGATGGTTGTCTCAAAGTTTTTTTTATACTCATTATTGGTCATTCCACCCTTAATTTCGCCCTTTACATCAAGTCCACTCACATTGAGGGAAGCTTCGCCTCCACCGCCTATATCTTTCTCCTTCGTTTCTTCCTTTCTTTTGAGATGGATATTTGCATTGAACAAGCCACCTTCAATGAAGCCGGAGATGAAACAATCACCGTAAACCTCAGTGAAGCGACTAGGCTCGATGTAATCTATTGGCTGGAATTCTGTCATTTCAGGGACTACAAGTCTCTGGTTGTCTACGCTGACGGTAATGTTATAGGTGGCGTCAGAATCCTTCAGAGCATTGGTATCTAGGTAATGCCCTGAAACCTTGATGCTGCCGAGACCATCCAGGGCAACTGATAAAGCACCTGTGAGCCACCGGGTTAGTAAAACTTGTCTACTTCCAGGAGGCGACAAAAACAAACCGCTGACGTTGAGCTTCTTAGTTGCGTCCGACGCTGTATCGATGAAGCTGGCATGCCAAGAGACAACTTGGCTGACTTCATTCTGGCCGTCTATGCCAGTGCCTACTATGAGTTTGCTGCCTTTCTGATTTTCCAGGATGCCGTGGTTGTTGCCACTTGAGCCACCTTGGGGTAACTCAGGAGACAAGACTTTAATATCAGCGTCGGTGACGGGCTTGCCCTCGGCCGTCCTGTCCAAAGTGTTAGAATAGCTTGAAATTCCAAAACTGAGGGGCTGCTTCACCTAACTATGTCATTACAACAGAGTTGCTGTGTGTAGCTATTGAATCTAAATATTTATATCTGTGTCAGCATTGGTGGCTCCTCCTCCACCGACAAAATGCACGAATAGCTTCAGAATGGATTCTTACCCCATGCCGAGCCGCATGGCCGGATTGTAGGGCGCAATCCTATACGCCATTGTAAAATTTCAGAAAACACCTCCGTATGCCTCAGTCAATGTCACGCTCGCAGGAGTTCAGATATCTCGTTCAAAGTTAAATTCCCACGGCGCTCTGGGCAACACAACGTAGTCAGAGAACCTTGCTTAAGGGTATTAAGCTTGACAGCTCGGTCAGCTTTTCATGCTAGCTTCTCTCCGCCAATTTGGTCGAGTTCTAGCATATACAGGGGTTTTCCGTAAAAGGGTCAAGAACACGCCTTATTCAATTGCCCATCCAAATCGAAGCCGCTTGCCCTATTGCAAAACTATTTGCTCTTGACTCAGACACAAGCAGCGGTTTGGGCTTCGATAGTCTCGCCACTAGTTCGGTTGTGGCGGATCCCCGCCGATCCGCCGTTCGAGGGCCACCGCCCCGTCGGTACAGGTGCAAGTGCTCAGCACCCCGAACGGGCGTCTCCAGCGGCTGGTACCGTCGCTATTTACTTAGCAACTGTCGCTGGATGTTCCGGCACAAGAACCAAGGCTAAACCAGCTCCGACTCAGCAACTTCAGGACCTGCCAGGTCGCAGCCACCAGCCTGTTACAATGGCATTAGAAGATGTTTTCCCGGATAATCCGCTTTCAGTATCGCTTTGCTACGCGATCTCGACCCGCGTTCCTCTGGCCATCCCGTGGACGAACGCCCCGATGAAGATCGGTACCTCCTTTTTCGCTCCGCCAGACAAGGCCAAAGAGTCCACGGCAAAGTTTGGAGAAGACGGCGAGATGGCCTTCGACCTCGAAAGCTTATCGTCCACGCCTCTGCTCTTTACCCGACAATCCAGCGGCGGAGAGACCGAGGAAACGGCTGCGGCATCGAACGGGTTGCAGTATCAACTCCATGCCGATATATCGGGTCAAATTGGCGGCGAGCTGCTTGGTGGGTCGGCGCGAGGAGAATATGACAAGAACGCTGCGGAGAATGCAGGTGTAAGATGACAATCCCCCTTTCGGATTTGCAGCTGCGACTCTCAGCAGAAGCAGTTTCTGCATTCAGGAGCAGCATAACTGATTCGGGACAGGCCATCCAATCTAGCTCGCGCGTGGAATATCGATGTGGCCAGGTCTCGCTAGCGCGCCTCCCCCGCCTCTCCAGCGAAGCCCTCCGCCTCCTGCGGACCTCCCGAGACCCAGCAAACCAGTTTGGTGCCAAGTTCGGAGACTACTTCGTCGGGGGCTACATCCTAGGCGGAACGAATGTCAATATGATCGCGGGCGCCGGGGCATCTAAGAGTTCGTCCAAGAGACTCAATCTAGACTACGAAGGCCATCTCGGGTTCATCGAAAAAACTGGAAACCACTACGAGAGCAGCCAAGAGCATGCCGAAGGAAGCATGGGCAGCATGACAGCGTACGACTCGCTGGACAGCAAACACATTGCCGTCAATATCAGCCACTTCCAAGAGGCGCAAGATGCCTCGGCGCAGAACAAGAAACTCGGGGCCCAGCTGCAGGAGCGCGCTGGTGCCAGGCTTCGGCAGCTGAACCTGCTTACCAGCGGGGCCGAGATCCCCTGGGGGCAATGTGGCGAGCTGTGCAGCTCGGGCTTGGTTCTCGAACTCCTCATGCTGCCCTGGTCGGATATGCGGGAATACATTAGCGCTATTGCAGCTCCCAGGGAATGAGACATGCAGTTTTTATTACCTGTGACTGCGCCGAGTACATGGTACAATAATAATATTTCGTTGAGACCACACCGTGCCTAATTCCCCACCGAGTAACGTTAGCTGCCCGGGCCCGATTTCCTGGAATGTACCCGTTCCAGAGCTAGACGATGCAGGGACTCACTCCTAGGCACGTTGTACCCCGGTTGCGCACTCCTGGAAGCCACTTACTCGAGTATGGTGGCTACGCTCTGCCAGGATGCTCTGCAATAATTGAATAGGCGTCCACTAGCCAATCTTTTGCACTATTGAAGGGGGTTTGAGATCAGATCTAATAATTAGATAGCTGTAATTAGGTCGAGATAGCCCAGAGCTCTATTTCGCCAAAGTTAATACCAGGATTATTTCATCTGAACGAAAAGCATTCCGCATATTTTGAATATACAACCAGGTACTCCCTCTCCGGGGCACCATCACAGACTCCTCCTTCATCGTTCTGCCGGCCATAGTACAATAGGACACCAAGAAGCTTCCGAGCCTGGCAATTTGAACACTATTCTTCATCTCAGGTTACATAGAAATAAACAGATTCGGCCACCCTAGCTTTTTCAAACATGGCGACTCTCTTAGCACCTTATAACTCCGCTATGCAGTTGGGAACTGGTAATCCTTCTCTTATTGAGCATAACGCAGAGTATGGCAGTTGACGGTTACTTTTATAGGTTTCAATTCCTTCACCCAGCAGCTGTGCATCAACAATGCTGTAGTCCCAGGGCGCCAGAATCTCCCCCAAGGGACCGGCAAGCAAAGCGAAGAGACAGAGGGGAAGCAAGAGAGAAAGGTCGCTCAAGATGTCAGCTACAAGGCGTCTGTGGTGGAGAAGGTCACTGACATCACTTCGTCGATGAACGTAAGCACTTCCTATATTCGCATCCTATATGAACGCTTCTCATTTTCATATTTTAGGTCAACGCTGCATTTGGTATCAAGTACGATGCCTGGGACGCAGCTGGAAAGGTGGACTTCCTAAACACATCCAAGGTCAAAGAGGCGGATATCTCATTCCTATTCTCGGTCAAAGTCGTGAATCAAGTGATATATGATCACTCATTGACTGAGATCCAACCCCTCAGGACAGATGAGGGTAGCATAAGCACTTTAGATGGTAAAACATTTGCTGACATCTATGGCGACTGTTTTATCTCGGGTTTGTGGATCAAACAACCTACCTACGAAGAATAACTAATTCTGACCTCGTCACGCAGGCTTCCAGGAAGGTGGAACTTTTACGGCCGTTATCTCTGTCAAAGCTAAATCAGAGGACAAGAAGAGGAAGATAAAAGCAAAGTCAGTTAAATCTACATCACATCACTCATACTTGACTAACGCTGTGAGCAATGCAGTGCCGATATATTCTTCACAAAACCAAAAGCTCCCGAGTCCGAAAAGAAGGAAAACAATGCTATGGGCTTCCAGATTGGGCTCAACAACTTGAACGACAGTTTTCTAAAGGAGAATGAAACAACGATCTCAGTCTCGTATTCTGGCGGAGGACAGCAGCTTAAAGACCGTAGGTTCTCTATCCGTTACCTCTTCTCTGTGCTGTGGGACTAAAGTTTCTTTTCTCGTTGTTTCAGCAAAGGACGATTGGACGTTCGAAACGATGAAGAGCGCCGCACTCAGGTTCCCCCAGCTCGTGGCCGACACACCCATGCGGACCCACGCAATTTTGACAAAGTACACGGCTTTGCGCAGCTATCACCAAATTTACGCCAATTTGCAGCTACCAGCCTTTGAGGTCGCCGCCGTTTACGCCACGATACTTCAGGAAGCCTACCTCGATTACAAGACGGTGGCGGGAAGCCTCCAGGTTCTAGGCTTCGAAGTCTCCGCCGGCAAGATGAAGCTTGTCACTGCATCCGAGTATCGAAAGCAAATCGAAGAAGCGAGGAAAGAGAAGTTACGCGAGGCTGAGGAAAGGAAGAAGGCCATAGAAAATATTGACAAGAAACCTACTGCTGACGACACCAGCCTTAAATCGGGTGTTAGGACGCCACTTAGTGAGGTCTCAGATAGTGAGAAGGGAGCAGACGCATCGAACGGGAATCAAGGCGATACTGAGCAAGAAAAGGAGAAGAAGGCTAAGGGTAAGAAAGAGGAGAAAGCGGATGCAGCATCCAATGAGATGATCCTTCACTGGAAGCCGATCGAAATCACAGCAGAGTATGCGGCCACGATCCAAGGCCTTGAAAATGCTAGGAGCATGGTGCGCACATTTTTGATACGCATCGTGCAAGAGATCAACATCTTGACCAGATACCCGGAGCTTGCTCTTGAGCAAGACAGAGTACAGCCGCATATGAGCCCGTTCTTGTTTAAAGAGCTCCTTCCAGTAAGTAGTTCTTTCATTAACCACACTGAACTACTCCGTTATCACCCATTTGCTTACCACTTATGCGCTTTAGATCGGACAACCCATCACGCCAGACGATGAGCAGGACAAGGAAATGAAGAATGTGCTCAGCAAAGTGGACGATCTGAAGGCTCAAAAGAGCAGAGTCCAGTCCTATTGATACGCCAACAACTGATAGAACGATAAGTCATAAGACGGTAACATGAGCATCGAAAAGCTGTTTGGGTGGATTATGCCCAGGACGATTTGTCGGTGGACAGGATGAGAAGCTTGGCGCTAGTTCAAGAGTTGCCCTACAGAGGTGTTCCTTGAACTTCCCTCACTTGTTGATTTGAATACCTATCCATATGCGACTACTCTCTTTTACTTGCATCGATCATATTGCATAATTTAAAGCGCTAACAGTTCAGCGCAAGAAAACATCGACATTGCCAGCGAAAACATCCTGATTAATTGAGTGTTTTGGTCACAATTAAGTTACAAGAATAAGATCTATTGTGTTTTCAGAACTACCACACTCTATGAGTCTGTCAGAATTATTTCCAAGGGTTCCCGCCTCTCACTGCGCCCACGGGAAATATGGTGTTGTCTGGTGGCGGAAAGGCAGTATGTGCATTTGCGGGTGCCTGAGGTGTGGGTGTCAAACCTTTCGTTACATTTTGGATGAAGCTGTAGCATATTTTAAAGTACTCACTATAACCAAAAAAAGATAGTTACCACGTCCTCAATCACATCGGACTGGATGATTTCCATGACATCAATATATGGGATCTGCTCAGCATCGAGACGTGAGAGGAACGGGGAAGCTGGGGCGGATTCACGAATTTCCAGAAGTAGTGATGGCACCAACGACAAATTTAGTAGGCTTGTGGCACCAGACTGGTGACTATCTAATAGCTTTTAAAATATGCAAACTTGATAGGCTTGCATGGCAGAGACGAGTTGTCTATGGTCCAAGGCTGGTTGTAGGCTCCCATTAGGGACTTGCACGACCAGGACCTTGTTATTCGGACTTTTGGTAGCTTAAACAGTGTATGCCCCATGTAACACGTCTGTCCTAGTGACTGTATGGATCATATTCCCTATGACCACTAAAGTAGGGCCATGGAGTGAATTGCAACATATTTACCTATCGAGATCTACTCTTTATGTGAATGAACAAAAAGAAAAAGAATATACCAGGTGAATCTATTCTGCCCCTCGTCAGATGCCCTATATCTATTTGTTTTCCCTCTGAGATCTTGGTCCGAAAACATCCAGCTACTACACTAATAGAACGGAAAAGACTTGAGCGCGCGTTTTAAGACATCGCTAATCGTCGCTCTATGGCTGGGCCTACTTCGCTTGATTCTCGTTCGCATACGGTGCCCGTTGGGCGCTGTGGGTGCGCGCTAGCGTGTCCAGATGGTCATTACTGGTTACCACTTTGGGCGTTACCCGTCAGGCTGTCACTTGCCAAACCTCCAATACCTTTGCCAAATGGCTCTCTCACTGCCTCCCAGCAAACGCGTTACCTTTCTTGCCCACCGCGATCGCTCTTGAGATACTCTTTCCCGACAGCCAAGATGCAGGAAGCCCCGTCATATCACACGGAGGAGATTAAGCATCAAGTCACCGAGACGCGACCCGCCAGCAGCCCTCCCACCGACGGCCTCGGGTTCAAGGATGAAGATGGAACAATTATTTCCCGCTGAGGGTGACCTACAACATTCGGAAGGGGGACGAGCTGGGCCTGCGGCGATATGACCTGCAGCAGGGATTTGAGCGCGCCCGTCGTGAGCTGCGCCGAGATATTGGATGGCATGATTATCTGGGCAACTTCGACGCGAGGCCCGTTCCAGGGCGGCTTGTTGCGAGTGCCTCTCGATCGCGCCGAGTCAGATACAGAGGATGAGGAGGGAGAGGGAGAGGGCGAGGGAGGAACTGGTCGGCGCCCGGCCATTAAGGACCAGGCCATTGTCAACATGGCCGTCATCAATCTGCTGAATGCAGTGACCTTGGGCACGGGGAGCGGCCGGTGGTGGAGCCCAGAGAGGAAGTCCTTCCAGGCACTCTCCGGCACCAATGCCCGCGGGGAGCGGGTCGCTTTCGAGGCCCGGGTGGATGGCCACCTTCAGGATGTGGAGAGGCCCTGGCGCACACATGCGCTGGTTGAGGTCAAGCGCACCGGCCGCAACGATAAGGTGCGGATGCAAGAAGGGGCCGAGATGGTGGCCTGGATCCTCGAGAGCGCGCAGAGCGCTGGGAAGCCGGTCCAGTACGTCAGAGACAAGACAGCATCTCGAGCCCTCCTCATGATCATTTTGCTAACAAGCACAAAGATGGCCCATCATCTCGCAGGACCGGGATGAACTGTACGTAACATTTGCCGAGTTCGATGCAAGTTACGTCCGCTACTTACGCGGGGAACCCAGTCCTGCCTCCTTCCTGACCATGAACGAGTTCGGCCCATGGCGTATCCGCAACCCAGCGGATATGAACTTTTTCGCCGCCATGGTCATGGCCGTTGCGACTCCCCCGTGAGTTGGAGGTGGTGGAGGTGGAGGAGGTCGGTGGCCCTCTGCAGTTGCTCTGCTTCGCGGGGAAAGCTTCAAATAGGTCTCATCGCAATTAGTAGGCCGTATGGCCGAACAGGCATGGGTGTCCTAGGCGGGCCCAACCGCAAGTATCGACCTGCATGGCAGTCGTGTATATAGTTGTGCCGGAGTTCTGGTGATGAGATACCCCCGATCTTCGCGAGATCATCCTGGTGGAATGTTATTTCCCTGTTTTGGCCATGCCATGCCCTTGAGGGAGCACGCCGGCATCTGAAATTCTGGTTTGATGAAGTGCAAATAATGAACCGTGACACAGTACTCTAATGATGTGTCGTCTCTACTATTACATTGGCCGGCGCGTGGTACCTAACCATCATCCCTCAAAACCAATACCGCTGCCCCGTTGACAATCGGCCGTCGCGACTATCTCCTTGGAACAAACTTTGGTTGAATGACAGGACCCCAGAACCCCTCACTCTCTGACTTTCCAGGCCAGTAAGTAACGTACTGCGCGCACTTCTAAGGAAAAACTCATTGATCGGTCTAGCAAGGCTACCACAAATCCAATAAATGATGAGATTCATTTGTGCGACTGTCAGCCAGATTGTCACATCTCCGCCCACAACCGACCCAATCAATCACGGCACAGCACGACGGATTCTGCCTCGCAGGCAGCAAAGCCGACCAAGAAAACACCCGGGCATGCTGACGTACGTGTTCCTAGTGATCTCAAGCAACCATATATTTGTTTCGAAGTGGCTTTGGAGCATTCGATTTTGCGCTGGCACTGAATTTGTTATCAGTTTCCGAGGTGCATCGCCGGACCATGGCCGCTCTCGAATCCGACGAATATGAGGTGATCGATCAGCTAGAGGCGAGCCTCTCACCAGAAGAGCTGGCAAAAATCCAACGATGGCTCCAACCTACTGATTATACCGCTCAGTCCAGCGAATTCCACCGTCATCTATCTGCCCAAGCTCCTGGGACAGGCCTATGGCTCTGCAAGACTTCAAAATACCAACAGTGGCAGGCATCGGTCGAACATAGGTGCATATGGATCAAAGGAGTACCTGGGGCGGGGAAATCCGTTATTGCAGCTTCGATGGTCGAGCATTTGCGGAAGCTCGACGAAAGTACACCGGTCTTGAATTTCTTTTTCCGTCACATCATTTCTTCAAATAGGCGTCCGCGGAATCTCATTCAGGACTTCCTCGCACAACTAGTTCCTTACAGTGCTCGTCTTCAGGCGCTACTTCAAGCACTGGTTGATACCAAGCTAGAGCTGGATGAGATTTCGGATGAGGTCTTGTGGGAGCATCTGTTGGATGGTCTTGCCTCGATTGAAAAGGTGTATCTCGTGATTGATGCGTTGGACGAGATGGAGCTTCAGCCCAGGGATAGCTTCTTGGCTCGACTCAACCGTTTGGCAACCTTTGGAGGAAACAACGTGAAGCTCATCATAACAAGTAGACCAGATCAGAATCTTCAAAAGTCTCTAACGAATGCCTCTATCATTCATATTAGCCTTGAAGATGATCTAGTCGGAAGGGACATCAGCCTCTTCGTGTCATACCGTCTCACGAAACTGCTTCCACAAGACGGCCAGGAAGCTGTTAAGGATTCTCTAGTATCCATCATATCTGCGCGATCTCGCGGGCTGTTCCTCTACGCGCGACTTCTCCTAGATCAGATAACACCGCGCCTCGAATCGCTGCAGCAGCTGGACATCGAGCAACTAGTGAAGAATATCCCCATGGGTTTGGAAGAAATGTACAATAATATGCTCTTTCGACAAGCCCGACTTCTCAATATTGACACCCAGATACAAGTTTTCCTTCTTGAATTGGTAACGAACTCGTCTCGGGCATTGCGATTAACTGAACTGGCCAGTGCATTGTCTTTTAGCTTTCCATCTTCAATGATCCCTGGGGCGCCAAAATCTGTCACAAAATTAGCATGCTCTCCGCTTCTTGAAATTCTAGAAGATGAGACGGTCCAGGTCATCCATCACTCGTTTACCGAATTTTTGCTGAACAACGAGCGAACCAATGTTGACCGGTGCGACCAGGTCCCTCAGTTTCCTGTTCTCAATTCCAGGCAGGCTCAAAAAATGCTTTCGAATATGTGTTTAGGTTATTTAAGATCGGGTGGCCTCAGACTAGAAAGTAATGCTGCTCCAGAACAATCCAAAAGAGGCCACCCAGGTCGGACTTTTGCTGCAGACTACGGTTGGACAACCGCTTTCACTAGACGAGTGGAAAAGGTGAATAGAGGCTACCAAGAAGCAAAGCTACGTTATCCATTTCTACACTACGCTGTCTGCAACTGGGCGTTCCACGCCAATAAATACGATTTTGAAGATCAAGATTTCTTCGAATCGATCTCAGCGTTCCTGGATCCCGGCAGCCTCGATTTTAGGACGTGGTTGGAGTTAGAATGGTCAAAAGGACAGAGTTCCTTAGATTCTCAAACACCATCTCCTCTTCATGTCGCTGCATTTGCTGGTCTTACAGCATATGCCAAGAAGTTAATTGACCTAGATCCCTCAGTGGATCCCCGTGACGGGCAAAATCGCACACCGTTACATTGGGCTTGCGCTCGAGGTCATGCTTCAATGGTCTCACTTTTGCTGAAAGCTGGCGCGATGCCAGATGCAGAAGATAATCAAGGCGTGAAGCCTATTCATGAAGCGGCGAGAAAGAACCATGCGAGCATTGTAAGGATATTGCTGGAAGCTGGCGTCGATACGCTCACCCCGAAGACCCGTGAAAATGAAAATAATCGCATCTTCCTGTGCGATGAAGACTCGACGATAGGGGAGACAGCCCTAGAGTACGCGTGTCTTCAGGGTCATACGGACTCGATAATGGAAATGCTACCGTTTCTCACATCGGAAACCATAGAAGAAGCCTTCTGCCAGTGTTGCCAGCATGGGAAGTTTGAAGCCGTGCAAGCTATTATCACATCCACTGATCTCTCACCTAATACCAGTTCCAATGGCGCCACATCTCTTTACCTCGCATGTCGAGCTCACAGTGTTGGTATTGTGGAATTACTTCTTAAGAGCGGAGCCGATGTGCATCTAACCTCGCAATGGCGAGTGAAGAGTCGAAAATTAAATGGCAGCCGTGAGCATGTGGAGCCGTCAAGAACCACAATACATGGTACGGTCATTGGTTGGAAGTCTTCTAATAATGCAGCTGCCCGGGAAGTCTTATGTTTGTTGCTCCATGCTGGAGCAAACATTGAAGAAAAGAACGGTGACGGGGATACCCCTTTACTCAGCCTCTTTCCTAGACGTGGTGCTTCTGGTCACGGTCCTCCTAATATCCTTGCTGTTAAGGGGCTTTTGCAAGCGGGAGCAAGCGTGATGGCTGTCGATGCAAATGGAGATTCTGTTCTGCACCGCTGTCTGGCTTCATCACAGGATATTCAGATAATCAAGCTTATGCTCGAATATGGAGCGCATGCCGATATGCTTGGAGATAATGGGGACACGGTCTTGCATTCCGCATTATGCAACTCGTATCAGAATGGACAGTCTCAATACATGGCCGAGGTTGTCAGTCTTCTTCTCAAAAAGGGAGCAAAGTGTGACGTGAAAAATAAATATCATTATTCGGCAGTCGAACATGCCGCTGGCCTATGGTACTGCAGCTTAGAAACGTTCACGATGCTGCTCCAGTCCTGCTCTGATATGGACTCTATTAGAGGCTGCTTATGGAGATTAAACTCACGAAAGAACAAGGATGAAATTATCCAACGTATTAGTGCCATCCAGAGCTGTGGCGTATCTTTGGAAGACAAAAATAGTTATGGCGGGACGGTCTTACTGAATAACACAAATTCCAAGGAATTTTTTGACGCCCTCATTGAATGTGGGGCGGACCTGCATGCAATTGATTCAAAAGGCAGAGGAATCTTACATTATCACATTGCAAATTGTCGTGGCGGTCGAGACCACAAAGGCTTTCAGAGACTGGTAGACCTTATAGAAATGGGATTGGATCCCTTGCAGGTACGCATCTGAAATAGCCAAACAACAGCAGGATTCTATAGGAAAAGGGGAAGAGCGAAACAGGCTGATATGGCAAATAGGTCGATTATGGCGGGAATAATCTGCTCCACGAGCAAGCAAAAATCTATAAAGGCACAGACATAGATAACTTATTTGTCGACAAGTTGCTGGATTACGGTATTTCTATTAACTCAAAGAATCATCAGGGAATGACACCACTGCATATCTACATTGAGAGTTGGGACTTCCATTCCCCAAAAACATCTGTCAGCAAGACCTTGAATGAGCGTTTCTATGAACATTTCGAGCTGCCTTTGCTGAATAATTTCAAACGGTGCGTATGTTCGTATTTACAATCATGTTTGCTGTCTATGATTCATCCAAAGAAGTTCCAGTGTCGTGAAGTAAACTACTTTCCAACAATAGATCCCCATTCTTATTTTAGAATGATTTTGTCATTCTAAAGTCGGAATTTTCCATCACTCTAATACCACACCTGAAGTTCGGATAGCTGAAACATATCTAATAATTTGGTTTAGAAGAAATGAAAGCCTCCATATCGATTCCAGAGATGAGGAGGGTGTGACGATCCTGCATCTGGCCGCAATAAATTCTGAACCCCTTCTGTGTTACTTGCTTGGCGAGGGTGCAGATCCTACTGCTTTAACAGCAAAGCAGCGTAACATTCTTCACCTAGCTTGCCGAGCACGTCAATGTAATATTGTTGGATACCTGTGTCAAGTGAGTCTCAATATTTGCATATACTTTTCCCATGCAAAGCTCTGGGCATCATTTATAATTTAAGGATTGGTTTCTTATTCAGTGAGACTGGGCTGCTAGTATTTTAGACTGATATAAAGCAGGCTTTCAAGGGACTAGTTAACTGGCAAGATTCATATGGTCGTACACCACTGCATGACGCTTGTATCTCTGGTTGTCCAGAATCAGTTTATCATATTCTAAAAGCCAATGCAGACATCACCATCGTTGACAACAACAACAGGACCGCTTTACATGCTTGTGCCGAATTCTCTGATGAGCAGAAGTTGTGGTCAATGCTCGGTCGTCAGAATGAGCCATCTGGCCGTTGCCTTCAAGACCGATTTAGACCAGCACACAAAAGACCAAGATCCTACGCCTATTCAACGCAAGAGATATCATGCACAATATATGCAGACCAGGCGAATCTCAGCATCCACTATATTGTCAAGGCGCTTCTTTCGGCTGGTAGTGATGCCACGGCAGCTGACATTTCCTATAAAAAGCCACTAGATCTAGCGATACAGTATGGCTGTGAAGACATGGTCCTAATATTACAATCTGTAGCCCGAGTTACGGAGAACAATTCCTATGATCAAAGATTACAAACGGTCATGGAACCTAGAAACTTGAGCCCATTCACAATGGATCTCCAAGAGCCTTCCTCTCTTTTGAAGGACCCGCATGCATTTCTCTCTTTCCTTGCTCTAGACAATATTGAATGGTTAGCAACACAGGGTGGAAACATTACGGGAGTGGATGAATTGACACCACCTAGCTCTTACGGACAATCTTTAATATATGCTGCCATATCACATGGTCTCTCACGACTAGTTGACAGCTTTGGTCCACTGGTCCGCTTTAACGATGACCCAAAAGCCGTTTTAGAACGCATCCACAAACTTGATGAGAAGTCCGAATACAACCCACCTATAGAATATTTAGCGCCAGCGCTTCATATGGCATGCTGCAGGGAGCTGTCAAATTTGGACATGATCGAGGTGCTTGTCGAGAGGTGCAACGTTGACATCAATGCGCGGGCCTTGGTCAAGTTACAGGAATGGCAGGAAGCAAAGGAGTCTATTGAAGGAGGTACTGCAGTCCACGTCCTTGCGAGAGCCAACCATTGGTGGCATCTCGAAGCAATCAAGTATCTTCTCCGAAGAGGAGGCAATATTGAGTCCATAAATGAGAAGGGCGAAACACCTCTTCATATCGCATGTACTGGAACAACATTTGCCGACATGAATTGCAGTTCGAATATTTATGGGTACTGGAGGATTGAATGTGTCAAAATCCTTCTGGACCTAGGAGCCAATCCAAACGTTCTTGATGTTGATGGTCTGTCTTGTCTCCATAAAGCGAGCTCTTCTCCTCAAATTATGAGGATGTTATTGGAATATGGTGCGGACATCTCTGCTGGGAAGCTATCGCCACTTTTTTCAGCGATCCAAATTCAGTGCCTCGAAACACTCACCATACTACTCGATGCTGGTGTTAGTCCCAACGTCATAGATCCTAGTTCGGACTCCAAAGGTTTCAAACTCGACTATTTCGCTGAAGGTAACACTCGCTGGGCTCTTTTCTGCGTGTCTTTTGCCGGACTACATAATCAACGATCTGAAAACTCAGCACCTATGGTAAAACGTCTCATTGAGAGAGGAGCTAATATTTATGCTCCACTAACTAACCAACGCACCCTCTTACACTATGTCTTCGAGCATGCCGAGTACGAAATTGCGGACGCTTTCCTTGGGTGTGCCAGGTGTCTTGATTTCAGCAGTCGAGATTCAAAGGGACGCACCGTCTTCCTAGCTGCCTGTGATTGGATTCAATGTCTCCCAGGCTATCAGCATTTACACTGGTATCCCAAAGAGACTGCGCTCTTCCTCCGAATTCTCGAGTTTGGTGCCGATCCTTTAGCAGTTGATAACGATGGCCGTAATGCCCTACACCACCTCCTCGATAACCCAAACATGGAAGATGAAGCAATCATGGAATTCCTTACTCACGATACAGCTAAAGCGTTGCTCCATCAAAAAGATTCAAATGGCTTCACACCGCTGGCTTGCGCATTGCGTAGCTTCCGCCCTGCTGTAGTTTCGATACTTCTCTCGAAAGGCGCGGACTTACTAAGTCCTGACCCCACAGGTGCAACTGCGCTACACCAAATAGCTGCACAATGCCTAGACATCAAAACTCCGTCAACGAGACGGTATATTAGTCGTGATCATAAACCTGAGTTTTACACCGGACTACTCTCTCTTTGGGAAAAGTTTCTTGAGCTTGGAGGTTCTATCAACGTCCGTGACAACCAAGGATCGCCGCCCCTCTTCTCCTACCTCTCAACTAGCCCAATATACGATTATAGAACCCCTGAAGGTAGCTGTTCTCATCTAGAGAACTTCAACACATACTACTCAGGGGACCATGTCAGGGATATCGACTTCCTTGCCAAGAACAAAAACGGGCAGAATGCATTACATATTATTGCAGGACGAGAAAAAAGCTCAAAAAATCCGTATTATAACAAGGAACTGTTTACATTCTTTATCCAAAAGGGACTGAATCCACTGGAGGAGGATGACTTTGGGCGAACCAGCTTGGACGTTGCAGTTGCTTGCGAGCAGAAGGATATTCTAGAGTTGTTTCAATACAGGAAATGACCTTTTAAAAAGGATCTAAGTGTATATATCTAAAATTTTAACATATACACTCCCCACGCATCTCTAACTAATTTGTCGCCATACATCTTACTCTAGCCTTTTTAATTGTTATATCCACTTCAAATAGCTCTCCATTGATCGCAGATCTGCGCCAACAAACATCAAGACGAGACCTTGAAAATCCGTTGTAGGCCATTTAAATATTTACTCGGAGGCCACCATAATGCCACCCCGATTGGACTTGAGCAGCAGTGGTAAACGATTGATGTTCAGGTATAATTTCTGAATATCTGATCCGGAGCAAGCGTTCGAAGGGTTGGCGATTACGTCTCAAAAGGTTACTGCACGGCACGCCGCATCAGTTGTTCTTAATTTAATAAGGCTTTAATGAAATAGGTCTTTGCCTCCAACTGTACAGCATTTTATTGGAGAGTACACGATAGTAGCCTGCTTTCCAATACAGCATCTTGTTGACTGCTATGCGGCCGTACCGCCCAGTGGATGCTCTTTTGCCTGCTAGGAATGAAGCTGCCTAATACTGTAATATATTCTAAAGTATCAGTATCCATACAAGTAAAGCAGTACATTCCTTCAGAAACTTCCAATATTACGGAAATCAATATCACTAGTTAGTTAGTAACTATTAGCATCTGAAATACCAGCAATAGCCCCGGAAATCAAGTGAATAACAGCATTACTTACAACCTGCAAGTACCTTTAGGGTTCAGCTTGAAATAACAAGCCATCAAACGGCAATTCGGAATTCCATCGTTTTGCGAGACGTTGAGCTTGTTGCTAGGATCTCTACCCACCATGACACGGACCTGAGTGGGAGGGCTCGAATACTGTGCCGTCTCTAAGATATCAGGGGCCAGGTCAATCGAGCAACTTCTTTCTAGAATCTGGACCATTAATTAACAGACTTGCGATCAGAACCAGGCGAAAACATTTGAATCTTTGAGGGTTACAAGGAAGCTAAAATAAACATACTTCTCCATAGCAGCTCCAGGTACTGCGTCTTTCTCTCAGCTTCTCTTTTGCTCAGCGCTTAACCGTCACAATTCTGCTGAGCACATTGATCACTTCCGCCAAGTCTTGCCTAGTCCCGTTAACACGCTAGAGAATGCCTTTACCTAGTATACACTCACAAATAAGGGTCCATAACAGAAAAGACCCTCAGTTAGCACTTGACTGCGAGGCCATTTCCACAATAGGAGGCGTGAGAGGAAGTATGTGAGCTGTCTAAAACAACGGCCAGACAAGCCCCAAAGGTCCGGAAGTCAGTATCTTGCTAAATTCAAATAAACACATGAGTTATGACAGCAATCAGTAGCGTAAACATGAGATTTGGACATAAGCTCCTTAAGCCTGATCCGTCTTTTGGGGGGGAAACTCGGCAGGCTGGCATTAACATCGAGCCCCCAGGTGAGTCCAACATCTGCTGCAGTCGTGTTCTCCGGGACCATCAACCCACCAGTCCGATCCCGCCTACATAATCGTCGGTGTTGAAGTCAAGGAGGATCCCTGCACTCTCCAGGTCGGTCAGAGATGCGGCTTTAGCCCACACCGTGCCGATACTGTCGATGGCGGTAACATTTGTGTAGGCAGATGCGCCCTGCCCGATCGACTGGGCAGACACGGAGAACGAAGCGCCGTTGTCATAGTCGCTAAAGGAAACGACAACATACTTCAACGAGTTATCGAATGCTTGCCGCAGAGTACTTTCAGTCCCACTCTGTTGCGGAGTCGCATCCCTCTCGCTCAGACGTTGAAGCAGCTCCTCATCACGTTTCGTCTTTCCGGTTACTCCCCGGCATAGGATTCATGCGGAGCATCGATACACTGATCGTAATGCGCGCCCTGAGTAGTATTAGAAGTGGCAGCAAGATAGCTTCCAAAAGTTATTATATACAACGATTATATTGTTTGTATATACGTAGTAATTCCACTTGGGATAGCCCCTAGGGGCTACCATTTCTGACCTTTCACTCTATGCCAACCCCGTGAAACCGCCATGTCATCTTTATATTGTTATAATTCCATTTATGTAATATAAAAATACCAAAAGCACAATAGAAAACCGTTTAAGAAATATCACTACCGTTTGATGTTTATAATGTCACAAATTGCAGGGGTTTTTTAGTCGGCCTTAGGTCACAGGGGAACTGACCCCCGGACCTCGCCTTGTGTACTTCGAAGCCCGCCCTTACGAGTACTGCTAGTTATGTTTATTAATAATTGTCTTTTCTTTTATAAAAGAAATGTAATATAAAGTTATTGATACTTTTCCTAATTGGGACTAGATTATAATGCATATACTACTTATATACCTATATTCAGTGATATACAATTAAGTATATATACTAGAAGTATATGTATAGGCCTGAAAACACGAAAACCAGGTAAGTTTTATGTATTATAATAACTAAAGAAGTCGGGTAATACGCGTACCTAAAGCCCAACGATTAAAACTTAAGCTAGATTTGGATATCCTCTTGTTTAATTACAGCATATTTTAAACACCACTCTGGAGAATACTAAGGGTAATACTAGCAATCGGGGTAGTTCCAGAGTTATCAATCCGTTGAATGTAAATAGACCCCGACAAATTTCCCGTTACATCCATCCGGTTAATTGCCTGTGTTAAAAGAGAGGACAATGCCCCAACCCCCATTTCGGCAGTGACCGCTTCTACAGTTTCGCCATCTAAGGTTAACACAGATGCGTCAACAATCAATCCAGTTGATGTCGTAATCGTATCAAAATAATAATCTCCGTTGTTGTTTTCTTCTCCAAGGAGAAGCTCCACCGCTAGTTGCTGGGCAGTTAATCCAGGGCTGTCGTTATTAAAGGAGCCTTCGTTGGTAAAACTTGCATCGAAAATCTCATAAGTTATCTGGCCTGTTACGATAAGGGTTTCGTCATCAAAGAGAAAATATTCGGGAGGATTATAAAACCAAAGATGTTCCTGGAATGGTTCTGGGCCACATCGTCGCTTATGCAGCCCGGCCAGGGAAGAAATGTTGAGAGTCTGTGGCTCTGCTCTCTTAAGCTTGTGCCCACCCCCAACATCACAATGCCACGGGTTTCCTTGAGGAATATCGCAAGTAACTCGGAATGCCTGCCAGTTTACGGATTGAGTATAGCATGTGGTGGCACTGTCCGATCGAATGGCTTGGCCCTGATTAGAGCAGTCGGGGGTGGTATAAAACTCATAAAGACACTCGACGCCCCCTTCCCCAGGATTCGGGCTCACGCTCAAGATATCGCCGGCTGCAATGGAGATGCAGCCACCTGCACAGGACGCACCGACGTATACTGAGTATCCGTCGGTGCAAGAGTCAGTACAGTCGTTAGAGTTGGTGTATAAAGTAATTGATCCCGCAGAAACATGACTAATCCAACAGAACATGAGGGAAAACAAAGTAGATTTTATAGTTTGGGACAGCATATCGGCCTAGATGATATTTGGTTGAAGTTAAATATCCGGTGGAAGGATACAGTAAAGCGATGTAGTGTGAGAGTACAAAAGGCTCTTCTTGGTTGACTTATACTGTATATATATATTTTCATACGATCCATGATCATTTAACATATACTTATGATATGATAAACAATTCCAAATCATTCTTCTTATTTGGTTAAATTGTAAATACTGCACTTTCTCAAATTCCTTGGTTTGGAGCCATGTAACGCTGCGTATATAAAACTGTCAGCACTAGCTGTAAATCTTTGTTAAATAGCCTGTTTGTCGTTAGCCAATGTCCTCTGTAAGCATAGCTCAGGAATGAAAAATTTCAGACAGTGCGGTAATAGATTTTACCATATATAATCAGATGTGGAATCAATAATCATATATAGAGAATCAATAATCGGATATGGAATCAGTAATCGGGAATGAAATCAATATCGGATATGTAGAACATGTGTGAAACTGTCTGAGCTTTAACTTGAGCAAATTTTCAAATGACTACCCGTGAGTTCGTAATGCTTCTTTCTATCAGGATTCGTGAACAAGTTACGTTAGCAGCATCCTGTCAGAGATGAGGTTAGTGGTTGTGCTCAGACCTCCTACCACGCGACTTCGAATATGCACGAAATACTTCGAACTCAAGACTATAGAAGTATCTAGAATACTGTCCCGCCTATATATTGTACTGTAGTTGTCGTGTAGATACCTCAATTGACTTAATATCACTGTTCCTGAATCACTAGCCCTAGGCGCCTACATCTGACACATCCGAACCCGCAATACACTATCAAAAACTGTGACCAATCTTATTCTCTCCAATTACTTTAGGCCGACCACGTGTTTTAAACCGTTTCTACTCTAGTACTATAATATTAGCAAACTATATAGTAATAGCAAGGGCAGTCTATAAGTTAAGCTTGAGTAACGTAGATATATAATAATGGCAAACCTTTTATATATAGCTGAGCCAGGGTTAGAATACGTGATTTTATTATATTATATTTTATTATCTTACTTAAGTCATATTTATTTAATAATATTATGTAAGTACTATGGTCTATATTCTTAGGTTTAACGGCCGTCTGCTTCGGGTAAAACTCGCACGTAGGCCAACTACTATTTTATAAAGTTCACGCCTGTCTTTTTCTTTGCATATTTATTAGATTGAGAATATATAGTCATCACCGTCATAAGTTACTGTTTGTCAAAGATAAGGTTGAAAGGCAGCAGCCCAATGGTAAAATGGTCCTTTCCATGCACCAGCAAATTGGTTCCGTCTTCGTCAGGTGCAAATTTGAATACGTTAAAGTTATTAAGTATCTGAACCATCAAGTTCCGCATTTCCAGCAGGGCCAGCTGACGACCAATGCAGCCGTACGGACCTAAATGCAAGTTAACGCCGTTGAAAGAAATTCCGTTAGAATGGCTTACCAATTCCAAAGGCGGCAAATACATTCTTTTTGACCAGTTCCGGTTGGGAGTACCAACGCTCAGGAATGAACTCTTCTGGGCGAACGTAACACTCTGGTGCTGTGTGAAATGTTAGCGAATGCATTTGGTAACGGGTCTTAAACTCATACATCTTCCCATTGCATAAAGCGGGATCACAATCGTGGTTCCTCCAGGAATAAATGTTCCTGCTATTGTAATACCCTCCGGAGGCGCCAGTCGTGGAAACCCAGAGGGGATTGGGGGGTGTAATCGCAAGGCCTCGTGGATAGCACCGTTCAAGTGCTTTGCTGCGGCAGCATTTTTGGCGTCTAGTTCTCCGCTCTCATTCAGCAGTGGTTTCAGCTCGGCTCGAAGCTTCTCAACCTGCGATGGGTCCTTGATGAGGTAGTAGAAGAGATACGTTAATGTTGCGGCGGTGGTGTCACTTCCACCAACTATCACCAAACGAGCATCCCCATGCAACCACATTGCGTCCTCTTGTTTCTTTTCACTCTGGTTATAGACATCGACTAGAGTAGCCATCACATCTGGCTTGTGGGTTTTCTTCTACATTCGAATGAGCATCATGTAACCCAACTCGGAGGCACAACTTACCGCAGCCCTTTTCTCAGCCTGCCTAGTAACAAAGTCCTGAAACTTGCGCGGACCTTTTGCCAAGAAAGGAAACAAACGCATAATCAGAGGTGTCGCCCATGGAATTGGCATCAACTTCCCAATGTCACCCATGCCCTCTTCCAGGAGATCCGGCACCCAACGGTTTTCTTCTTCAGATAACATATGAAACGATTCGCCCAGCGCAAGTTCACCCATCACATCCCAAGCAAAGAACTTAAACCACCGTGTAGCATCGAAAGATTTCCCTTTGAAGCTAGCAATCTGTTCGCAAAATAGATCACTGTGTGGGGACACGCGTAGTTCATATTCGGCGAGGGCTTTGGGCGAGAACGCGCGTGAGAAGACTTTCCGACGGTTCTCGTGCTCTTTCTTGTCGCGTGTTGTGTGGAGCGTGCGTAGTGGTAGGGAGTTATCATACCAGGCTGATTTGGTGCACTGAGACTGGGAACCAAAGACAGCCTGGACAGCTTCGGGCACATTTACTGAGAGATTCGAGGGTCCTAAAACCTGTCAGAAGGCCCTCTTGGTCGCCAACATCTGCGGAGATCACACCTGTTCTTACTATTGGGCCATACTGCTTATGAAGCTTCTCCATCAATAGGTAGTTATCAGATTCTTTGAGAAGCGATGAATGATATAAATTAGACAGTTTAGCTAACGGTGGACCTTGGAACTTCTTCAAAGGATGGAACACGCCTCTGTAGAGTAACATGCTACCAAACAGACCAGAAAAATATACGGCCGTGACAGCAAGCGTCACTACCACGCCCGCCACCAGATCGAAGTGGAAGATCTGGAACAAGCCTGTAGCCAGCAGGAGCACCAGGGTCACGTATACTTGAACAATACTGGTGCCATAACTATGATGCTCTCCAAGACGAAAATAAAAGTAATGTGTAGCCACGCCTGCTAACGCAGCCGCGGCCGACATTTCCGCAAGGTCAGAGGCCATGGTCCCTGATGAGTGGTATGACGATATGTTCCTGGGAAGATACACGTATATGTACAGCCTACTTATTGTCCCGCACCGATACTTCCCCTCTCTAGTTCTGCCCAGCCTAGGTAAGTATGACCGGTAACTGCCATGTTCAGCCATGCACAACGTGGCAATCCCACACTTTTGCCGCATGCTAACCGTTGCAGACGATGTGCTAGGTACCTTCTGCAAGCCCTCTTCGGGCCTCACTGACCCCAGAGCCGCTTGATCCCCGGACTCCAGGGGAGCTCAATCCTCACTACCCTGCCTCGGACCGAGTTATTGGTATCTACGGAATGGCATATCGGATCCATGGAGGCGATGTGTAGTAACGAGCAGACTGTGGCTTTGGCATTGACCTTGTTTGAAAGCTGTGGCTCAGCATGTCCGAGTTTTGCTCCCGTAATTTGAAAATCTCCGGGCTATTTACAGTGAGCCCGAGATCACTTTGTCATCAGAGTAAGCATTGGATCATTTGTTTGTGTGGTATAAATTCTGAATTCTAAACGCCGCTAGCTTTTATGCATATGTACAATTGGGTATTTTGATTTTACAATTTGCTTTCGTTTGAAAGCTGCTTGGCTTCTTGCCTGTACTTCGCAGGCCAAATACCCTGCTTACCAGGGCTAAGAATGCCATTGGGATCAAGGAGATCCTTGATCTGCTGGTTCAACTTCCTCAGAGCACCTCCATTGAAGTTGTACACATCGGCAACCAGGTCCATGTGCTCAACGTGAGCACGGTACTCGCCGTAGCCCGCAGCCCTGGCGTCAGCTACCAGGTCGACGAAGAGTTTGTTGGCGGTATCCTTATCCTCCTGGCTCTCTCGGTCGAAATGAATCATGTTGATGTGGGTGGTATGGCGCAGATGCTGGTGCAAACCGGCGCTGAACTCGAAGCCGTGTTTTCGGCAGGTCTCCTTGGCGGTGTAATAGAAGTCGAGGACAGCCTTGCCCTCACTGGGCAATACAGGAGAGAAAGAGATGTGACCACTGATTACCCATTAGTTAGCTGGTTATTCAGGTATAAAATATCACTAGAGAAGGAATAATAACTTACCCATCCTCGCCACGATATCCAACAGTCTTGATGGGCCACATAGTAGGAGTACCAGTCTGCAAATCCAGGGGAAGATCCGTGGCTCTGACATACTTATCGCCGGGCTTGGGATAGTATTCGTTCTTGGTGAGGCGCGCACCAGGGATGGCCTTGAAAGCTTCCTCAATTTCCTTGTAGTGGAATTGGATAACTTCCTTGGGACCGTAAAGAGCGAATGTCGCGTCCCACCAACCCATGTCGAACTCCTTCTGGAGCTCCTTCAGCTTCCAGTCAGGAACGGTGGTCTTGTGAGGCCACCATTGCTTCCGGGGTCCACGCTTGCACATCTCTCGGACTATGTTACCAATGACAGGGTGGTTTTGGATAGTTTCACGGAGCAGGAGCTCGCGGAAGATATCCACCATAGGAGCAAGATCAGCTTCCTCCGGGACGTCGAGCTTGCAGGCAATGAAGCCGCGAGGCGCTGGAGAGGCCCAGAGGGTCATCTTGGTGACGATACCAAAGTTGGACTGCTGGAACATGGAATCATAGGTGGGCCCATAGCCACCTCGGAATAGTGGCCAGCACTTGGATCCTTCAATGGCACCCATACCAGTGCGAACCACACGGCCATCGGCCAAGACTACTTCCAGACCACAGATCTGGTTGGAGTGGTCGCCATGTGGAGTGTAGCCCCAGCCGCGATCCAAAGCATTGCCCACCACAGAACCCCAGCCGAGGGCAGGGACGGAACACCAGATGTCCTTCTTCTCCTTCTGGATAGTCTGGAACAGCTGGAAGAAGCTCACTCCGGGTTCGACAGTGTAGTAGGAGAACTTGTCGTTAATTTCGATGATGCGGTTCATGGTTTGCAAGTCAATGATGACGGAGCCCTGCAAGAGAAAAATCTTAGTCACAGCTGTAAAGGAACCACCGAAAAAAATTAACTCACCTTGACTCGGGCAGCTGGGCCACCATAACCCAGATTTCGGCCTCGGGACACAGTCCAGACGGGGATCTTGTGCTGGTTGGCAATCTTCAAAACCTTCTGGATCTGCTCGACAGTCTTCGGTCGCACAGCGGCCGCACTTCCCCGCCTGTCGGCCTCATCCTCGTTCATGGCATAGGGGTCGTGGTAGTTGTGCTTGAGGCGCTCACCGGTGAAGACAGACTCCTCACCAATGGCATCCTTGAATGCCTGGACGATCGCAGGCCACTGCTGCTTGGTGATGCCCGGTGGCAGGTACTCAATGGTTGGGGCCCTGTTGACGTGAACCTTCCACTTCTTCAGCGACTCGTTGGTAAGCTCGTTCTCGCCAGGAGCATGGCTCAGGGTCATGGGGTTTTCCTTGCTCAAATCCATGGTGAAGCTACGATAATGTGTCTCTGGACCAATGCCACGATATGCTCCTCCTGCTCTTGCTTTGTGAAGCCCGCTCGGAGTGCAGGAGGCCGGAACACTTATATAGCAGCTGTCGCCGTTCCGCGTCTCCTCGGATACCAGGCACGTCGCCATGCTGCCGATCTGCACCGAAAGAGCCTTCAGAGCGCTCCGTGCCTGGGCTGGGGAGCGCGGATCTATGGAAGCGGTGGCTAGGACCAAGCTTTCCCAGCAGACAGAGCCTGGCCCGGCACTTGAGCGCTGTCGCTTGCGCCGAATGCCTGCGTGCCTGGGGATTGCGGGGGAACCACACCCACGGGGTCGGAGCCACCGAGGCGAACGTCGCTGGGCCTCGCTTGGCCATCGGCATCAACAGATTCACGATTTTAACCCTTCCGGGCAGTTGATTTGCCCAACTCCGCCTTTCACCCCGAGATCGCGGGTGCCCCGAGTTCTGCCCTTCCCCCGGCTCGACGAATCCGGGGAAGACGTGTATCACCATGTACCTCCTTACAAATCCCTCCGCTGTCCGGGGAAGGAAAGGGTTCCGTAGTCAAGGAACTCAACTGGTGCTCTCCCACACACCGTGACACTCCAAAAAGCTCGGGACGCGGACAGGGGTTCACATACGGTGGCGCTTGGACCGATATAAGAAGCTGCCTTCATCCTGGACCTGATTCCGGCCAACTCCCTTCATACCTTCATTGCAACTTTTTCTTCTCCATCAGTTTGCACTCGAGTTCATCATCATGGGCGTTGACAACATGGTTGAGAAGTCGGAGACCTACTCTGCTGATGTCTCCTCTACCGAGGAGTCTGCGGGCTCCAAGAACTTGAGCCTGTGGGCTCACTCCCGATTCGTCATCTTCACGCTGTTCGTGGGCAGTGCGCTGCTCGAGTATGGCTTTGATCAAGGTGAGATTGGAGGTTTCCAAGCCATGGTTGGCTTCCTTCAAGTTTTGTGAGTGCCTCTGCATGCCGGTGTGATTGGTGGTGCATTATTCTGACTTTTCGCCCAGCGGATACGAGGACCCTCGCGTACCGGGTGGATGGAACATTCAAGTAAGAAAATCCTGTTTGGGCCACGAAAGGAGCGCAGGACTGATGTTGATGTGATAGGCTGGACGACAAACCCTTATTGGCAGTTTCATGCTTATGGGTGCTTTCATCGCCGGTATGTAGCTCGCTCTTGATCCTGGAGATGGCTCGACTGACGGGTTTCTAGCCATGCTTGCTGGTCCCATCGGCTCCTTCATTGGTCGTCGCCACTCCATCATGGTCGCATTGGTCATCCTTGTGGTTGGCATCACCATCCAGATTGTCACTACCTCGATCGGTGCTTTGTACTTCGCTCGTGTCATCACCGGCTTGTCCAATGGCATGTTGATGAGCTTCACTTTTGTGTACATTACCGAGCTGGCCCCAGCCCGGTTCAGAGGTCTTGCATATGGCTTCTTGACATCTTGGGTCACCCTCGGATCGGTAAGCAAATTACTCTTCTCGTGGCGGTATGGTTCGAACATCAGAAGGACTAACATTCATTCTCACACAGGCCATCGGCAACATCATTAACAATGCTACCGAAGGGATCCATGGCAGGCTGGCCTACCAGATCCCATTGTACACCCTTTACGGCATGCCAGTCATCCTCTTTATCTCTCTTCCCTTCCTTCCAGAGTCTCCTGTAAGTCTCTTCTGTTGCAATATATATACTTTTCATATTCTAACTGTTATTTCCAGCGCTGGCTCTTGCTCCGAGGAAAGGATGAACAAGCCCTGAAGTCTCTGACCTGGATCCGAAACGGTGCCTTCGACCAACTCGCACTTCTCCAGGAATACGAGGAAATGAAGATCAACGCCTTGCACGAGTTGGAAAGTCAATCCTGGCTGCTCATTTTCGACTTGCTCAACAAGACCAACCGCCGTCGTACATTGATCAGTGTCGGTGTTGGCATCATCAACGCTGCTGTCGGTGGCATGTTCTTGATGGCTTTCGGCACTTACCTGTACTCTGTGGTTGGCGTGATTGACCCCTTCAAGTGGATCATCCTGTCGCAGTTCATGGGCCTTGTTGGCCAAATCGTCTCATACTTCTGCGTCATCTACGTTGGCCGACGTGTCATGTTGCTCATCGGTGTTGGCATGTGCACCGTGATCAACTTGGCCTTGGGAGCTATCTACATTGTCCCATCTTACAAGGGCACTCCAGGATTGGCATGGGGCACTGTGGCATTGGGCACCCTTTACCTGTTCTCCTTCGGCTTCGGTGTGGTCCCATACACTTACCTCATTGCTGGCGAGATTCCCGCTCAAAATCTACGTGCTTACACCACCGGTCTCTCCACCGGCATCGGCTTCGTCTTTGCCTGGCTAACCACCTTCACTGCTCCATACTTCATCAACCCCGCTCAGCTCGCCTGGGAAGGCAAGTACGGATGGGTTTGGTTCGGCTCTTCGGTGCTGACCTTCATCTTTGTTTGGTGGGCTGNTCNCCCGAGGTCCGAGGACGATCGCTCGAGGAGATCGAAGAGATGTTCGACAAGGGAGTCCCCAGCAGAGAGTTCCAGACATTCGTCTGCTCGACATCTGCCGTGGCCCGAACCCAGGCAGAGAAGGATCTCATGGGCGGCGCGTCTGCTCACGTTGAGAACGTTGACCAAGCTTAAGCTGGTTTAGATTGTATAGGTTAAAAGGGGTTTCTGTAATTGGGCGGTATTTTTTATCTTTGTCCTTGGCTCTGGGCTGCTGAAATTGACCTACATGGATTTCCTGTTTTGGACTCTCTTATTGGATTTCGCTTCTTTGAAACCAGACCCAATCGATACCTCATACCTGCATTGTAAAAAAGGCAAGAAATTAGAAATTAGAATATAAATTTCCACCACTACACTTTGGAGAGTCATAGCATCTTTTACATTGTGTGATCGTGAATGGTCGATGTTGCCTGTCCTGCTCAGCTAAGCAATACATTAAATTTACAACCTTAAAAAATGATTCAAAACCAAATTATTTTTTTTTCCTACGTATTTGTTGATCATTCATATTTCCGAGCAAGATTAAACAAACCTTCAAAAATCAGTACTTCCTCTGTGGCGCATGCTGCAATAGACATCGCAGATTCGACTCGTTAGGCCCTTCGGCGTGTGCCGTAGTCTCATGATCGCAAAAATGTTTCATGCTGGCTGAAGAATTTTCGCTGGACTGCAGGATCCCGCAGATGCAGCCTTCCCCGTGTGCACAAAATCACGTGACTTATCCTCAACCACAAAGTCCCAACCACCAAGGCTTAGAGCTAGAGCTTGAGCTTGAGCTTCCATTAGCTTGGGGCTTGCGGCTTTGCAGATTCGGAACGGAAGAGCTTAGATATATGAAAACTCGGAGCCATCGAGCTCATATGCGGGATGAGGTAGGAGGAGGCCGCTGTGGTGACCAATTGCCCTCGGCAGCTTGGACCCGGGGGAAGAAATATTCGGACGATTGTGTGGACGGAGGTGCCGGGGCTCCGTACCATAGTGTTTGTTCCTGGCGCATCACCTCCCGGCAGAATGTGTGCGCTGGCCAGTGCGTCAACAGCCTCATTTAGTGCTGTGTCGGTCCTGGCGTTGTGCACTTTATGCATGGAAGGTGGGAGGGGTGTGTGGGTGACCCCGGCACCTCCGTGCAAACCCATCCCCACGGAGTCGGGTTGGTTCCCTGAACGCTATCGGAAGCTTATCACCGCGTGCTCCAGACGTGAAAATCGGAACGTCTTAGATTCCGTATGCTGGAGAATGCGGGGCAGTCGTGATGAGCATTTCATAAATTCCAAGCTGCGGCCATATCAGAGTTCCCTTGTTCCACAGCTTCAACAGACTCAATCCAAGCACGTCCTCTGAACATGGAGAACTTTACCACTCCCAACCTCTGCGCCGCCGCGGCCACTTCGGGTGTGCTGAGCCATCTCCTCTACTTCATCCGGGGAGAGCATCACCAATATTCACCACGATGGATTACCCGTGCCTTGACGGGCATTGCCGCCGTAGCCTTGACCGTCTTGCAGTTCACGAGCTTTGATGTTCTGCGCACCTTGAAACTGACCGTCCTTCTCACGGCCTCCTACTTTGTGGCCATGTACACCAGCATCGCTCTGTACCGCCTGTTCTTCCACCGACTGGGCAGATTTCCCGGTCCATACTGGGCCCGCCTCAGCGCCTTCTATACTATGTACATGTACCGCAAGTCCGACACCTACCTCGTCATTAGGGAGCTCCATAAGAAATACGGCCCAATTGTCCGCACAGGTCCCAGCAATCTGTCGATCAATGACGCTGGATCCATCCAGACCATCCTGAGCAACGAGTCCAAATGTTACAAGAGCGACTGGTACGACATTGCTCTGCCATTAGTCAACTTGCACACCGTCAGAGATAAGAAGGTCCACGATGCTCGCCGAAGAGTTTTCTCTAAGGCTTTCTCTCCTTCCGCGCTGCGCGACTACGAGGTTCGCGTGGATGTCCACTGTGAGGAATTCGCTCGACAGATGAAGAAGATCAGCGGACAACCATTCAATGCATCAAACTGGTTCAAGTACTTTGGTGAGTTTGCTCGCTGGGAGACGGAATCGAATTTGTGGCTGACAGTCATCTAGCATTCGATGTTATGGGAGATTTGGCCCTTGGTAAAGAGTTTCACATGATGACCACCGAGACCAACCGCTGGATTCCCGACCTTCTCGAGAGAAGCATGGGAGACATCGGCCCGCTTTTCCCCCTTCCATGGCTCAGTCCTATCATCCATATGACCCCCTCTGTTGGAGATGATTCTCGCGCTTGGTTGGATTTCGTCGGATCTCAAGTTAAGGAGCGAACACAAAAGCAGTCTACCCGACAGGATGTAAGAGAAACCCAGACGAACAGATATGACTGGATGGGATCATGCTAACATCGTTATGATAGATCTTGAGCTACCTAGTCGACGCTTATAATGAGACCGACAAGAAGGATATCGATTACCAGTGGCTTCGTGGTGATACTAGACTTACCATTGTCGCCGGTTCTGATACCACCGCAGCTATCTTGACATTCATGTTCTACCACTTTGCCAGAGACCCAACCCAAGTTCAGAAGCTCCGTGCCGAGTTGGAGCCTCTTCTCAACGGTGGAACCCAGCTCGACCCTAAGGATGTGGCCAAGGCCCAGCATCTCAACGGTGTGATCCAGGAGACTCTCCGTATGCACCCAGCTATTCCCTCCGGATTCCCTCGAGTCACCCCGCCAGAGGGTATCACTGTCCTTGACACATTCATTCCTGGAGGTACCACCGTTACCATCCCAGTATATACCATGCAACGTGACGAAATCAACTATACCATGGCTGACGAGTTCATACCCGAGCGATGGTACTCGCGACCCGAGCTGATTAAGAACAAGGAGGCGTTCTTGGGATGGAACATTGGCATGAACGGCTGCATTGGACGAGGATTGGCCATTGCTGAGATGAAGCACTTCATCTGCCATTTCATTGCCAACTTTGAGAGCGTCCGATTTGCCCCGGGCGAAGACGGAAGCAGCCTGCTCAACCACACCAAGGACCACTTCACCGTCGGTGTCACTCCAATGAACTTGATTTTCGAGGAGAAGAAGCGAGCATAAAAAAATAATATAAAGAAAAAATAAAAAAGAGAAAGAAGAAAAAAAGTTTGAAATAAATCATATTTATGATACACAAGATCGTATTCAGCGGTATATCTTTCCTCGAGAAAGGGCATTTCTTGGTTTTGATTTGTATTGGGATGGCTGCATCTTGGGCGCGACTGCATAGCTTTTTTTTTCACGTTGCCTGTATATAAAGTGAAGGGATGCAATCCGCTTTGGCATAGAGGTTCGAATGAATAGGTACGAAAATTTGACAACCATATCAGATACTTTAATTCATGTCGCCCATTTTATATACCTGCTGTAGATTCGAACAAATACTTGCTGAATACCTTTGCACTTGTTCTCTGCAACAAGCTGTCGGGAATATGCTCAGTATGTATTATTGTTGTTGGGACCCTTGAGAAGATATGGAGTTTAGCATAAGGAAAGTCTACTGTTTTATTTCACTAAATTCTTCAGGTGTTGTGGAGAACAAATGCTAGGTGCCGCTCCACCCATCTCCCAAAGCACATTAAGATTCGATTGTGAGACTCAGTTTGCAGGATTGGGACCGTCCCATTCAAAATATTCCAATTCTAGTATCAAAAGAATTAACCCGTTAACGAAAAATGAGATGATTTATTATTTTTTCGATAAAATTACCCAAGTTGAGAAAAGCTATATGTTTATTATTCTTTATTTTCCAGTGACAAACTTTTTTTTAAATAAGCCAGTAAGAAACGTAGCCCTGACATATATTAGACTATAGGATCTGATAACCTGACCTATTGTGCGTTATTAGTACTACCATCTCGGTGCAAGCTCTCATGTAATTTACCTTAAAACAAAACGCTAGCGCTTCAGCAGCCTCGTCCACAGGACTCCAAACGCTGCCTCACAATTAATAGGATAAATTATATCAACATCCGATAAACAATATATGGGGAAGTTCTGTCAACTAGAACCCAGCCTCTTCAGTCTGCTGATGCTGCGAAAATTGCGTTGAGTGGACTATGCACCACTATCCTTTACCTCTGTCCCATTCATCATTATTCATATTAATCACTCTCCCGGGAACCTCCTTCCATGACTCGATCTCGCTGGCGGCATGTGAGGCGCTATTATTGTATATCTAGTGCTTGCCTCAAGCGCTGTTTCATGTTTATATCCCTACTTTGGCGGGAGTTCCGTAGCATTAATCCACTCCTGCTCCATCGCATTCGCTCCTGTCCCAACAACTCTGGTGTTGATAATCACTATGTCAGCTATCTCGTCGGGCGTTCTGATTTCCTGAACATAAATGTTAAAGTTCGCCCCGCATACCGAACACTTCGGATTGGATTGATGGGGACTATGCTTAAATTTTGTTATTATGAGAAGCAAAAGCGTAGATCTCAGAACTTGAGATTGAAAATTAACATGAGGACAAAGGTATATCTCAAATGACATGAGTCGCCGGATCAGAACTGGGACTTCTTCCTCCAAAGTGACCGATGCCTTGGGCACTAAATAACTTTTATCGCCCTGACTTGATTGCGGGTCTGCATCTTGAGTTTTGGATGTATACATAGCAGTTTCAGCAGGTACCTCGTCGGCAGGTCCTCGGCCTTCGACCACTCTTTCTATGTCCTCACACCAAACTTCTGGGACAGGAATGTGCCAGGACGAATACCAGAGAATGTTTTGCTCCTGCATAAGAAATAAGAGGTCACCATGCGGAATTTTTTTTCCAGCAACATGCCACGGCCCTTCCCAGGCTTGGCATATGCTATCAAACGTATGCCGTATGGCTGCATCCCGGGGAGAGATCAGACTTTCCCGCACATAGTTAATTGTAAGAACCTCCGGAGTTGAAGGGTATTCGCAAGAAGGAAATACATTGACAACTTTGCGACGAAACTGTTTCCACGTCATATATGCATGTGCACAAAGGTATAAAACACGATCACTGCCAATGCATCGACGATTGCAATCAAGGTCCTTGATGTCAATATTATCGTGAAACGAAGAAGGAGGATGTGGCATTCTACATGCGATGCAATAAAGTTCAGCGTTACAGGATTCTCCGTCATCTGGAGGCGCAATGATTGTAATTTGCGAGTGATAACTTGGAGGCCTTGATGATTCTAGCGATTCCTTATCGCTGTCACGAGCCTTACCCTTCAGCGGCATTTTGTCCCCTGGGGACTCTTTCTCTGCGCTGCTTGAAGAATCTTCATCATTTGAAGGTTCAACGACCGTAATTTTCGATTGATAACTCGGGGGCCTTGATGATTCAATCGACTTCTTATCGTTGTTGCGAGCCTCATCGTTCTCTGGTAATCTGTCCCTTTGGGGTTCTGTCTCAACGCTGGCTGAAGATTGTCCCCAGCGACGAGGAGCGAAGATCTTCCCAGTCTTTTTAAAATATGAAGACATTGAAATGCCACAAGATCTGTCCTAAACTTTTGTTTGCTGATGATATTTAAGTACTCCGAGAAGTCAATACCGTAATCTGTGAGCCGAGATATAGAAGACGTAGTCCTCGCCAACCAAGAAGCCATAAAAGGATTGCAATCCCTGCTTCATTAATCGTTGGGCCTCAGGCACAACGATTACCTGTAGCCAGTAAAGCCTCTGACTAATGATAAATCCACCCTCTTATGTCAACGAGGCATAACTGAGCCACTAAATCCAACTTTGGCATGCGGATGTGAATAAGCCTAACTGCGGCACAAAAACAGGAGGAATATTGTAGCAGGGCAAGCGGGGGAATGAAACAGCACTTTACGCCAACTAGTGAAAAAGTAAATGTTCTAGACCAAATTGACTACCACCTCGGTTCCTTCGTCACTTGAACAGAGAGGTTTGTTATCTAGTACCCTCAGGCAATTAATCCCAAAAGAAATAACTTAGATTGATGAATATGTATCTAGCCGGAACATGAATGACTCATTAATGTTTGCCAAGTATAAACGGCTCGTTCAAGTTTGGTCAAATTCTATGCGAGAATGGGCCATATGTTATAAATGGATAGGAGTGATCTAGGTAAGTGTGACCTGATCCTGTACCACGACACATTAGACCCAGCTCCCGCCTGAGGTCTAAGTTCGTATTCTCACATCTGCCCCCTTCAACGACCGACTCTATAGTTACCCAGAATGAAGATAGGAGGATTTCAGTGAGGTGATAATGGAGTCCTGGGGCAAGGATGGATCGTCAGCGATCGCATGCAATGGAAATGGTACGAAAAGTGAAATATTCTTGCCCTACGAAGGTATTCTATGAATATCAGCAGGCCCCTACGGACTTCCCATTATAAAAGACTTCATGGCACACCCAATGAGCGCAAGTATGGTCTCCAATTTTGACGGCATTGAACAAAACTCTAAGGAATATCTAAATTGAAATAAAAGCCAATAGTTTTATAAAGGTGCAAAGGCCCTCAGCTATTGCGAAACATATATTCGTATTCATGTACATTAAATAAATAACTCTAGCAGCTCATAAAGCAATCACCATAGAATTCACAGGTAATAAGTTCTTCTGGATGGATAATTTTGTTTCTATAAACGCTGATATCATTTTATCTTGTGTAATTCATGTAATCTCGAGATGCTTATATACAGCTACATCTACAATCGAGAATTATGGAGATGAGACTCCTCAAACTCAACATCCTGAGCATCGACCCAGTTTCCGTGCAGACCATGTCTCAGTCTGACGGGCAACTTAACAACGGCCTGTGGCTTAGTGAAGTTGCGTGTGTCGATAATGTGGAGTTCACTGGACATCGTCTTGTAGTTGTTCACAAGAGCCATCAGGTATCCTTCACCTTCCTCAGCCTTGTTCGAAGATGGCAAGAAAACTGGCTCCTGAACGAAATGAGTAGGGCCGGGGAAGTACTTCTCGCACTTGCCGGTCTCAATGTTCAGGTGGCCAAGTGCGTTATATGGGGGGTGGCCACCGCCGAAAACGGAGAACACGAATGGGAAGTCGGTTCCAAGAGTGTGGTCCATGACGTTGAAAAAGCAGTGCTTGTACGGCTGTGTAGCAAATCGGTCGTCGATACGGTAGAACTCGGAATCATCTGACTGAAGCTCTCTGGGTTTTGGCAGGTCGAGATCCGTCGCCTTAGGATCGATAGTGAATCGATTGAAGGTGGACTTGATCTCTTGAGGGTTTGGCGCGTTGCCCTTGGAATCTGGCCACCAGAAGAAAACGTTCTTGTCGCTGACAGCAAGATCAATCTGGATGTTGCCTTCGGGAGTTTCAAAAGCGTTGGCCACATGACCTGGAAAGGCATTTGGAGCACGGAACCACTTGAGTGTCACTGTTAGTAGATATCTACTAGGAAATGTTTGGAATAACCTACTTTAACATCAGAACCCTTGGCACCTCGGCGAGGAAGGACACCAATGTAGAATGGAATATCTGGATTCCATTGCCAGTGCTCGCCACCTTGCTTCATACGCTCGACATCGCAGGTCTGAGGAATAACCGGGAACAAGACCTATAGAATAGTTAGTAAACTATCTCGATCTTAAACCCAACGTTTAACATACCCAGTTCTCTGTGACTGCGAAGTCATGGATCATAGCCACGACAGGGCTAATAAGCCAGACCTCCTGGGTGAACTTTCCATCGGGGTTCACGGAATAATAGCAGATGTCAGGCGTGCCATCTCCTTTCGCTTCATATCCAAAGCACAACATCTCCCCAGTCTTGGGATCAAACTTGGGGTGAGCTGTGAAGGTAACACTGGGCAGTTGGCCATCAAAGTCGTAATATCCCTCGGTCTCCAAGGTCTTGGGGTTCAGAGCATAGGGGCGGGCATCCTCCTTCAGGGCAAGAAGCTTGCCGTTGAAGGCGACAACATTGGTGTTTGCGGTAGTTCGGACCTGGAATTCGACGGCGTCTGTGTACTTATTTCGGTACTTGCCCAACAATGCTCGCTGAGCTTGTCTCTCCTTGGTGAATTTTTCAGTACGGACGTATCTCTGCTTGAAGTGAATGCTTCCCCCCTTGATGCGGAATGCGCTGATGTTGCCATCGCCATTGAACCACTAAAAGAAATACCTTGTTAGTCATGTGCTGTTGAGAATATGGAAGGCCACACCAGTGCATTATCTGAATGGATCGCGAGGCAACTTACAGGGTCGTTCTCAATGAAAGGTGAGAACTGTGGATCTGGCATCACTCGGTAGAAGGTGCCATCAATCTCCTGTGGGATGGTGCCCTCCACTTCCAAATTCTGGATCTCTCCCTCAAACCGACATGGTTTCATGAATCCCGAGAACTGTGGGTAGTCTGGGAACTTTTGCGACACTGGCGGAAGTGCTCCGTTGCGGAAATGGACAGCCATGATGCTTGGGGTTCAGCAAAACTGAAGCTCAGGGTACTGATGTCTTCGGGAAAATGAAGCACAAGGAATGAGCAAAATGCCTAATAACAGTTTTGGTGATGGCGCCTCGGTGCTTGTATAAGAATAATAATTCTGGTCGGCCACGGGGGCCCCTCCGGCCTTCGACGAGTACCCCGCAGGGGTGGCGGGGTGGCTGAACTGACCTCTATTCCGCCCCGAGGGAGCTCCAGACTCTCGGCAATATATCTCCTGGGAACCTAAATTCTCTTAGCTCCTGCGGCTGGAAGCTCAGTATTAATACACGGCCCTTATGAACTGGGGCTGGCGGGAGATGTGCATCTGACATGAGCATAGCTTTAAAACCGTCGGTGGGATGTGAACTGCAATGGACCCTGCAACTGGCGCATCAGAGCTTCATGCTGTGCTCTGAGGAACAGCTGAAGATCCACTTAGCTATGCTATTAGGTCCATATCAACATGGTAAATATGCACAGCTTGTGGCAGGCTGAACCACTCAATCGAGCTTCATCAACTATATGGATCAGCTTATCGATAGTATTCTCAATAGCTTCAGCGACAGGAGCTACCTCGCTCCACGTCCTCGATTTCGGCGTGTGATAAGGCACAACCCCGCCACCCGAACAGTAGCTCTCTGGCCTCGGTGATTCCGTGGTCATTCCGAAGTCATTCCGTAATTCGTCCGCAATCGCTCCGTTGTTTTCAATCCCTCCGTGGCCTAGAAGAGGGTTCCGTAGGCCTGTCTGCGGGGATCCTTCGTGACTTGAGACGATTGCTTGCATTTCGCGGGGCACGGTGTAGCATCGGGGAGCCGGTGTGGAGTTAACGAGCCGGGGCGTCGGAGTCTTGTCTCCAGTTTCCTTTCCAGCGCGACTGCACCAACGTGCAATCCGCCGTCTGAGAAATCTTTCTGGACCGGTGCGAGACACAGTAATGAGCTCCATGAGCTAAATCTTGAAAATACCAATTCAATTTTACAGTCAGTGCATGGCCGTTGCCCAGCGATCGGCAGGGCCATTTCTGCTTTTGTTTGAACTAGTACTTGAGCTCTCTCTGCACCAAGAACTGTCCTGCATCTCTATCGCCACCTGGTATGCAATATGGAGTGCTCCTTGCGATGATGATAGGTTCTTGAATTCATAGTAGAGTACACGTATCCAATCACAAGCGCTACTAAACAATTCCACATTGTCATTCTTGCATACTGGGACCCGGTAGTGAAAGGAGGCTCAGAGATCCTTACTGTGGGCTAAATTAATCGCCCAAGCTGAAATATTTGCACCATAACCAGTTAGCCATTTATGCCCCGAGGCTATTCATAGCTGATAACCATGTTTGGCTTCTAGCCCTGCCTGATAATGCTGGAATGACATGAGTGTGGCATGGCAAACACTGGAAATTTGTTACGCATGGTCTTCCACCGCATTGGTCTGGCAATTAGCAATTCAGAATCCACCCTTGATGAGGACTACGACTAGTGAACTTCTGACTGCCGAGTCTCTTTTGGCTATTGACAGTAGTCTTGCCTTCCGAAGTTTCCTGTCCCCTTCTTTTCTGTCTGCAGTACTTCCCGAAGTAGTCGGGATGCATGAATTTTTGATGTGTCGTTTTTGTCTTAGAATTTTCTCCTGCCGTACACAGATCAGCAATGCTTCCGGAACTGCTCCCGAAAGACCGCTGTCTTCCAATCCTTTCAATCTTCAATTGACTCATGCTCAAATGGCGGCTGGTAGTATGGCTCTGCGAGCGTGCGCCATATCTGCTATTCACAATAGCCAATGTTGACCTCTGGCCACCTGCTCCAAGATAGCAGAGAGGTGGTCTTCAAGGAGGTCCTAATCTCGGAGGTGCTACTCCACTCTCATCACGCGCCTTCCTAATGGCATAACTCGCCAACCGAGACAGCTCCGTGATGAAATCATTCAATCGTTGAGTATATCTTTGACTAATGATGAGCTGATGGAATGGTATACGTTTAAATATCTCGGGGACACGTGCTAAAAGCTCCAGATCCTTCGCTATCTCAGGATCTAAAGGATTGCACAGTATGTTGCAAAAGACTATCAAGAGGGCTGATAAGGGATAATATATAATAACCCTGTTTTTATATGAGTGAAATTCATAGCTTACGCCTTTTATTGCGCTGTTGCAGCAAAGACTTACCAGAAGTGGTCGTCTTGGACGGAAATGGCGCTGGCGTGGAGATACACGAGCGATGATCGACTAGCTTCAATACTCAAGGCTAAACTTGTACTCAAACCTTCCATTGTGCTATTTTCACGATCCCTCCAGGATTGACAACGTCCTGCAGCTTGGTGAATGTTGGAAATCGTGTTGTAGTATTGGAGGTTGAGAATGATGGCCTGCATGCTCATCTTTGTATCGCAATTGCTCTCCGAAAAACGTAGCATAGGACGGATGGTAACCGGTAAGCTGAGACGCCATTTCTCAAGCTCTTCATCCAGTTCTCGAATGTCTTTCAGAAGCTCAACATCGGATTTGCGCATCGCATTTACCGAATAGAGTGCGTCATAGGTGCGTGACATAATGAGTACGAGCCGCAAATCACTAGGATACAGAATATTTTGATCGTTGTTTAACAGCTGAATATTGGATGTTGCGTGTTTATGGACCATATCTGCATACCCAAGAGGCAATGTGAGATCACAATGTTGGGGATTCAACGAAGGTGGCTGCCCAGTCCAGATCACAACGTTTACATCAAGGCTATAGCATAACCAAAATAATTTACGCAGCTGGGACATCAGCCTCCATCTATGTTGTGAGCTGTCGTCGATGCTACTTTTGAGCGGATCTGAATCCGGATTGATATGACCCCCAAGCATTGACACCAGTCGTGAGGAGGTCGATATGAGCAGAGCAGCGGACTGAAGATCTCCGAACCAGGCGTGATGGAGACACTAACTGCTTAGCAAACCTTCAGTCACTTAATTCAGATCGATCACTTACCAACATTATCGTGGCCTGCAGATGGTCAATAGTTACACCTGCCGGTGTATACAAAACATAACACTGCGCGGTTTCAGCACACCTTCGAATGTCGATTGGTAAGGGAAGACTTCGATCTAGACCAAATATGGTAATGAAGGAAAGGAAGGCTAAAACGGCTCCTTTTGCAGAAATCACAATAGATGAATGTATCTTCTCTGGAGAGGGATCGTAGGCGCTATCTAGCGTTTCCTTGAACAGATCGGGATCGATTACAGGGAAGATAAACCGAATAGGAGAGCTACTATATATCGACACATACTGCTCAATCAACTTTCGGTCTGGTAGTTCGATAACTGGGTCACTTAGTTTGATACCTGGCGGAGAGTTGAGTGGCAAAACCCGTCGAGACCTTTGGGAAGGTGGGTCAAGGTAGTATAATTTATCAAAAGAGCCCGTTTGACCTGTTTTCGATTGAATCCACCGTTGACCTTCGGTAGAGAATAGAGGAATCCCATACGGAGAGTTGATAAACCCCAAAGTACTCCCTGCAAAATACAGCCTTCCCGAACACGTCCCAGGATGCAATCGTTCGGCTGTATCGATGCTGAGGGGTCCGGTCCGGGAAGATAGATCTGAGGGATACTTTGTGCCACTGTCATCTGTAGAAAATTTACCATAAGCACATCCTACAACTATGAAAATCTCGCAGAGTCTCACCTTCATCTGAATTATGTAGCTGACTTGCTAACAATTTCTCAACTCTCTCGAGGCGGTCTATCAGCTGTGCTTGTGATGGGTCTTGCCTGATGGAATTATAAGCGATGCGAGTATAAAAGAAGTTAGCTGCGTTAACTCACCTTGAGCGAGTAGCTCTCCCTCGTCGATTTCCACCAACAATGCGATTAAAGGTACACTTGAGACCATGATGTCTACACCAATTGCAATTAAGACGGTCACGATGACACTGGATCTTCTTCAAGTTAGCTTAAAAAGTTTTACCTGTTATTGGTTGCAGTTCACTTCAGCACCTTTTTCTTATAACATAAATCGCACGCCCTCGAGGAGGGTATTAGGTCGAGTGGAGTAGGAACCTTGGGTGGGGATTCAACGTTAGGGAACAAAGCTGACATAGGATTGGCGATATACTGCAGATAACCACGGTCGGAGTGGTGTCAAGGCGTCTTAAGTCCCTCAGTGGTGGATCACAACCTGCAGATATTTTCCTGTTCTTAATTGGTAGCAAGCGTCGATGAAGGAGATGCCGTGACTGTACTTCTCTCTTGCAACAGCACCTCAAAAATTTTAGTGCCGTTATGAAAATTACGGAAAATCACTTATAGATTGTCTAATAAGCAAACTACATTTATAAGCTACGGGCATTATTAGATAATGCCGGCTTCCGCTCTAGGTAAAATTAACGCTCATTATTGCATGTGCTCTGCCAGCCAAACGAAAAATTAGAGACACGGAAAAACTTAATTCCAGCTTCCGCTCAGTCAGTATTAAACTATCCAATCATGACCATCACATAGCCAGTTTTCGCCGCTTAGTTATCAAGAATCTAGATTCTCGAATAATTAGCCCAATAGGGTGATACGTTAACTAAGCATAACTTACCTAGAGTGGTTCTTTCTCCTCTGTCCCTTTAAATATCCTCATAAAAAATTAACTATAGATGAAAGTTGAAGGATATTTTGACTCGTAAGCGTTCTTTATATGGGCAGTTTCTTACAACTGGAAAATGTCATGCACCATGAGATTTCTAATCGGCTTTACTAATCTCTGAATGCTAGCAGAATGTAGATAGGCTCACGACCACCCGTGATGGGAGCATTATACATGATGAACAGCTAGTTCTCTCATCTTTTGGCGTGATTTTATATGTTTGCTTTCCAATTGGGACACCTCAACTTGACCTTTATACCTAGTGTAGCCCATTCAAGGGTGCCAAAACCTTGCCATGGCTCGGATTGCTAGCGTGCCTGTATCCTTTAAGATGACCGACCAATGGGCGACAGTTATGTGCTGACTTCTTTGGCTTTAGGATTCCCTGTACGGCCATATCCTGAAACTTGCTTTGGCAGAAAAGAGGACAAAGTAGTTGGCTATGTAGGAGGAAAGGTTGGCTTTTATCAGTGTGTAACTACTTCGAGTCTGATGATGCTAGTCATGACTAACATATGCTGTGATAGGATTGCAGGGACGCTTTCCAGTAATATTGTTAAAATGATGCATATCTTCCCCCCAGGAGCGTCTATTCCACATCGACGGCAGAGACACTAGAGCAATACGAAGGTCTTGTTCACCAGGACTTTAACCGGCAAGGCCTTAATCATGTCTTTTTCAGATCTAAACTGATTTGTTCAGCTCGTTGGCTTGGAAGAAATCCAGGAGAGAACTCCATGGGGTGCAGACGCTTCTGTGAGTCGTGATCTGTCGTTAAGGAGCATGTTATTGCTGTTTCAAGTAGACTGGCCGGACCGTAGTCTCAAATACGGTCCGGTCCGGTCTGGACCGAAAATTTTCGGTTCAGTCTCAGATTTTTGAGATCGAACCGTTTAACGGTCTCCATTTTTGATTCAGACCGGACCGTGTACAGTTCGGTCTTAGATCTTTGAGACCGAACCGTTTAACAGTCTCCTTTTTTTTTCAGACCGAACCGTAGTTTACGGTCCAGCCCGCATATTTTTTTTTAAAAATTTAAAATTAAAAAAATTAAAAAATTATAATATTAATTGAAAAAAAAATTGTAAAATTTTGAGACTGTACGGTCTTTTTCAGACCGGACCGTGCAGACCGAAAAAAAAGACCGTGGGCCAGCCCGGACCGGACCGCGGCCAGTCTAGTTTCAAGTGACAGGTGTGTGCTGCTGATACTTGCCAGCTATCGAATCTGGATTTCTAAATTGCTGAGAAAGTTCGCTCTATGGAATTGCATCGAGATAGCGTGTCAGGACATGAAGGCGGCTATCTAATTTTGTTAAGGTAATGCAACCATAGCCACAGCAGCACTATCTCAGGATCGCGTTAGCGATCCCGTGGTGTAAATCACCCCCGAACCTTATCTGCTACCCATGCTTCAGNANGGGTCTCAAATACACTCCACTGGTCAATCCTTAGTCTCACGGTTGGTGACTGCCAGAACTAACTTGTGCTAACAACTACTCCTAGTCACGGTATATGTGATCCTGAGGTGTGTACGTTATGTACGTTATGTACTTCGTATTATCGGCTTACCCCACCAATCAGGCTGTCAAGCTCGTTCACAGCTGCCCCAAAAGGATCATCTTAGCCTCGCAGGCTAACCCGATGAAATAATAGTATTGGGACCAGCACCAGTGCGGCCTAAGTTATAAATTACTCTTCTTGGCTGTTGACAATGGTGCCCGAATTCGTCATCAGAAGATGCTTATCGTCCTCGGTGATAGTTCACCTCCTAGTCTAGCATGAGCGAGATATCAATCGCGTCCTGATTTGCAACATGGGCTATTCCGCAGATGGCGCCGAGCCGATTGCTGTTATCGGATTATCATTCAAGTTTGCAGGTAATGCGATAGATTCGGAATCTTTCTGGCAAATGATCACCGAGGGACGTTGCGCAGCTGAGCACATTCCCAAGCATCGATTTAACGCGGACAGCTTTTACCATCCTGATACGAATCGGTTGCGAACGGTAAGGAGAATCAACTACTCCCCTATATACACGTACTGAATTGCTCTGGACGATATAGCTTCCTACTCGCGACGGCTATTTTCTCAGAGATGATATCTCCGCCTTCGACGCTCCCTTTTTCTCTATCACTCCAGCAGAAGCAGCTGCAATGGATCCGCAGTCTAGAATCTTACTGGAGACTTCCTATAGAGCTCTTGAAAATGGCAAGATACTCTTCGCTGGGCTCTAAAAGTATTTGCTAATCGAAGTCAGCTGGTATTCCGATAGAGAAGTGTTCTGGGACAGATGTTTCTGTTTACATTGGATGTTCCTCTGAAGACTATAAATCAATATATGTTAAGGATCCCGAGAAGCCCGTTAGACACGCTGCAACTGGCATGGCCTATAATATGCTAGCAAATAAAATCAGTTGGTTCTATAATGTCACCGGGCCTAGTATTACACTGGATACAGCTTGTTCAGCCAGTTTGAATGCATTACACCTTGCCTGCGAGAGTATACAATCCGGAGAGAGCTCAATGGTACGTCCAAGTCCCATGCAAGAGCTAGAAAACTGATATCGCCTAGAGCCTTGTTGGTGGCATTAATTTGTTCTTCACCCCCGAGTCAATGTCACCGCTGGCGCATCTCAACTTTTTCTCTCCTAGTGGGCGTTGCTACAGCTTCGATCATAGGGCTAATGGATACGCCAGAGGCGAAGGAGTTGGCGTAGTTGTGATCAAACGTCTATCCGACGCACTAGCAGACGGTGATACAATACGGGCAGTTATCCGCGCAACTGGATCCAACGAAAATGGGAGAACTACTGGAGGCATAACGCAAGTCAATGCCGTTGCACAAGAATCATTAATCCGAAAAACGTATAAGAAAGCTAGACTTGATTTTGGCGAAACGAGGTACGTCGAGGCTCATGGACCCGGAACTGGAGGCGACATTGTAGAAGCTGCTGCTTTAGCATCCGTATTTTCAGATTTCCGAAGTGATGAGGACCCTCTATATATTGGATCATGCAAGGCAAATATAGGGCATCTTGAAGGAGGCAGTGGTATCGCTGGCCTAATCAAGACGATCCTCATCTTGGAACACGGCGTTATAACGCGGCTTGCCAATTTCGAGCGTCTAAACCCTGGAATACCCGCAGAAACATACCATTTCAAGGTTTGAGCAGCTTCTCTGATCAGCGCCGAACCGTTTCTCACTGAAATCTCAGTATCCAACAGAAAATTCTGCCTGGCCACCAGGGCTTCGGAGAGCATCCATCAACTCTTTTGGTTTCGGAGGCTCCAATGCCCATGTCATTATTGAAGATGCCTATCACCACTTGAAGGAGAGCCAGTTGAACGGTAATCATTGTACATCAGTCGCACCATTATCAGACATAAATGGGAATATGGCCAACTTAAAGCTGGTTAGAGATAGGGATGATCGATGCTTAGATCTAAGAGATGACCAACCCGTCTCTTGCTTACTTGTCTTTTCTGCGTCTGATGAACCAAGTCTTGAGAGAAATATGCAAGCTTTTGCTGCATATGCTGCAAAATTCGAACCGAGTCAGAACGACAAAGTTCCCCTAAACCATTTGGCATATACATTATCAATGCGTCGAACCCGACAACCGTGGAGGCTCGCTCTGGTAGCAAAATCACTGGCAGATCTCATCAAACCTTCTCCTATTGCGCAGCAGAGAATTTTGAGACATGCCACAATTGGATACGTCTTTACAGGACAGGGAGCGCAGTATGCTCAAATGGGCCTAGAACTGATAAAATACGACGTATATCGAACGACTTTACTGAAGTGCGAATCTGCTCTACAAAGTCTTGGTTGTACTTGGCAAGTGATAGGTAAACCCCACCACAACGCATAATATCTGGCTCTACTAATATACTCAAGATGAATTATCTCGAGCTGCTGAGAGTTCAAACATCTGGAAGGCCGAATACTCACAGGTGCTCACTACCGCTCTGCAGATCGCTCTTGTCGACCTGCTGCAATCCTTTGGGGTAAAGCCCACGGCCGTCTTGGGCCACTCGTCTGGCGAGATTGCTGCAGCGTAAGTTGTCATGGAAACAGATACTATTTTATTTGCTAACAATGATAAGCTATTGCTGTGGTGCTCTGTCATTAGCTGACGCTTGTAAGATTGCTTATCTTCGAGGCATATATTCGACTCGTACTGCAGACGCGGATAAGCCTCGTGGAATGATGGCGATTGGAGTTGGGGTAGAACAAGCTGATCTATACCTGAATNCANNTATGCGAGCTAAAGATTCAAGTTTAAATCTTACCGTTGCTTGTATTAATAGCCCAACCAATGTTACGATCTCTGGACTCGCCGTGCATCTTCGAGCACTAAAAGACGAACTAGATAAGCAATCCATTTTCACCCAGATCTTGAAAGTCGAAGTTGCTTATCACTCATCCTTCATGACTACAATTGCGGACCATTATGGGGCAGCCATTGGCGATATAGAAGAGACGATCGGGATACCAAATATAGAATTCTATTCAACATCGACGTCGAAGAGCATATCTCATCGTGAACTCCAGTCTGCAGATTATTGGACAAAAAATCTTCTCTCACCGGTTCAATTTGCATCGGCCTTGACCAGATTATGTCAATCAAGGAAAGAAAACGGTATTACTTCGTCACCTAGTCCAAATATTCTCATCGAGATTGGGCCACATTCAGCACTTCGCTCGCCGATAAAACAGACCCTTTCTACTCTTTCAGATGCATCCAGCATCTCCTATCACTCAGTCCAGATAAGGAACGCAGATGCTCACGCTGCATTCCTTCAACTGCTTGGTTCTCTCTATTGTGCAGGATTTCCGGTATCGTTTGATACCAGCAAGCTTTTCGGTAATAACCCGACCTGCTTGGCAGATCTTCCCGAGTACAACTTCAACCATAGTAGATCTTACTGGCATGAGTCAAGGCTCAGCAAGAATTTCCGATTTCGAGATTATCCGGCTTCGGATTTGTTAGGAACCAGGGTGCTAGATTGGAATCCTTTAGATGCGAGATGGAGAAATATTATTAGCACTCTAGAAAACCCGTGGATAGAGGATCATCAAATAAATGGCACCTTGTTATATCCAGGAGCAGGTCAGTTAGTGATGGCTGTTGAAGCATCGGCACAACTTGCCCTGGACATAGATGACAGGAAACCAGCAGGGTTTTGTTTGAAAGATGTGGAATTTATAAAGTCATTGAACGTTTCTTTAGATCCTGAAGGTGTAGAGACCCAAATATCGCTGCGGCCGCTCAAAGATTCTGCTGACCGGACCGCTGGATGGTCNTGAGTTTAAGGTCTGCTGTTACGAGAATGAAGAATGGGTCGAAACATGCCACGGGCGAATCATGGTGGAATATGACGAACCTGAAAATGAAATTGACAACGGTCGGGAGAGGCAAGAACGAATCGTCGAGCTACGGGAAAGGTACGAGAATATCTCTTCTCGCTGCCAGAAGACAGTGACAAATGAGAAGATCTATCGTCGGCTTAACGATTATGGCCTGGAATTAGGGCCCACATTCAAGGTCTTTGACAAGATACGATATAATGCTGAAAATGAGGCGCTAGCACAAGTTCAACTTCGACAGTGGACTCTACGCGGTAACCCATACCACAGTTCACGACATTTTATTCACCCTACTGCACTTGATGGCATTTTACAGTTGGGAATAGCTGCGTTAAGCAGCTGTGGAGATGATAATGTTCCAACAATGGTACCCAGCCGTATCGCCAAGCTATGGATGATCGCAGATGGGCTCAGCGGAGAGGATACTGCGCCACTCAAAGGATGTGCCAAATCAGCGTACCGTGGATATCGTCACACCAGCATGGACATTCTTGCTTTGGATAATGCGGCCGAACGACCACGAATTACGGTCGAGGGTCTCGAGACAATTATTATAGACAAGGGGAGCTCTAAACAGACGCCGAATCGTCATTTGTGCTATAAAATGACCTGGGCTCCGGTAACTGTGGAAGATAGTCCTCACAATAACGTTGAATCAAATTCATATCCTTCAATTGATATTGAAGCCGTCAGAATTATTGTTAGTCAAAACGCAAGCTTGAAAAAGGTTGCTGTTGAACTTCAGGCCTCTCTTTNTGAGTAGCAAGGATATTAGCTGCCCATTGATTTCGATCACGTCATTGAGAGAATCAGCTCTATTGCCAACTCCGAAAAACAGCGTCTATATTTCGATACTCGATCAATTTGACCTGAGTCTAATGGACGAAGACTATTTCCTAGCAATAAAAGAGATCGTACCTAGCACGAAATATGTATTATGGACTTATCAAAGCCCACAGTACTTAGGCAATCCAAAGGGGCATATATCAGGCGAAATTCAAGGATTAGCTAGGACACTCAGAGCAGAATATGAGGAGCTGAGGTTTGTTACTATTGGTCTGGAACCCGACGGTTCAACCAAATCGATAGCGTTGTCAATTATCAACGTATTGAAACAAACAGTTGATACTAAATGTCGCACATACGAACCTGAGTATTTGCAAATGAATGGAAATCTGTTTGTTCCTAGATTGGTTGAAGATCATGAACTCAATAAAACGATATCCAAGCAAGCCCTGGAGAAACAGCAAGAGGTGAGGGAATTTGGGTCACATCCATCCCTGAAGCTTAGCATAGGAACTCCAGGTTTACTTGACACTCTGCAGTTTGAACAAGATCATGGTTCTAGATTGCCATTACTTGCACATGAGATCGAAGTGCAACCGAAGTTTTGTGGCTTGAATTTCATGGATTGTCTTGTAGCTCTAGGTCGCGTTCCTCACGACTCTCTGGGGGTTGAGTGCTCAGGAACTGTCCTGCGAGCTGGGGCAGATAGTGATTTAAAGCCAGGTGACATGGTAATGCTCTGTGCATCTGGCACTGTGAGATCGGTGGTGCGTTGTCATTACAACACAGCGGTCAAAATACCTGACCGTATGCCTCTTCAGGAAGCAGCAGCCCTGCCAGCCACCGCAGCAACCGTTTATCACGCTCTATATAATATTGCGCGATTACGCGCGGGCGAGACAATACTCATCCACGCTGGCGCCGGAGCTACTGGACAAATGGCGATTCAGATGTCCCAAAATATTGGTGCTATTGTTTTTGTCACGGTCGGGTCAGCCGACAAAAAGTTGCTCGTTATGAAGCAATATGGAGTGCCTGAAAAGCATATATTTTACAGCCGAAATACAGACTTTGCAAATGGTATCCGTCGGATCACGAGTGGGCGTGGAGTCGATGTTGTCCTTAATTCTCTAGCTGGCGACAGCCTCATTGCCTCTTGGGAATGCGTTGCAGCATTTGGTAGATTTATCGAGATTGGAAAGCGAGACATATACTCACACAAGCAATTGCCCATGTTTCCGTTTGCTAAGAATGTTAGCTTTAGTACAATTGATTTGGCGGGTATATGGCAAGACTTCCCGGCGCTAATGAGACAGCTGCTCAATGCTGTTGTGGATATGGCAAATAAGCAAGAAATCCATGTTGCAACACCTCTTAACGTATATCCCATATCAAAGGTAGAAACAGCATTCAGGGTATTGCAAGGTGGGAAGAGTGCGGGAAAAGTGGTTCTCGAAATAAACAGCAATGACCAGGTTCCGACATCTTTGGAGATTCAACCCGAGTACAACTTTCACCATCATGCAACGTACGTGATAGCAGGCGGACTTGGTGGGTTGGGGAAGAGCGCCGCAAAATGGCTTGCAGATCGTGGAGCAAGGCATTTATTGCTCCTTTCCAGATCTGGGGTGAAGACTGACCATGATGTCGCCTTCATCCGCGGTTTGCAGGCGGGAGGTGTTAATGTTACCGCCCCACCCTGCGACATAACTGATTTCACAAAGCTGTCGAGCACACTAGAACATTGCTCAGTCAGTATGCCTCCGATCAAAGGCTGCATCCAGGCTGCAATGGTGCTCAGAGTAAGTTTCTGCTGGATATTTGGCTATACTATATTCGGGACTGACAATTTACAGGATCAATATTTTGCAGATATGAATCACTCCGAATGGAAGGAAAGCCTAGCTCCAAAGGTAATTGGATCATGGAACTTACATTCGCTCCTACCTACGGGAATGGATTTTTTCATCTTCTTTTCTTCCGTATGCAGCATTGTTGGAGGTGTCGCACAGGCCAATTACGCAACCGGAAATGCATATATGGATTCCCTAGCTCGCCATCGAGTTACAGCTGGGGAGAAAGCAACATCATTAAACCTCGGTATGATGCTTTCAGAAGGTGTTGTTGCAGAGAACGACAAGATGAGGCGAGCTTTGGAGAGCAGGGGCTACTACATACCCCTAACCCAGAGCGATTTCCATACATTACTAGACATGTACTGCGATCCGTGGCTTCCTATTCCCGACCCTGATGGTGCCCAGGTAATTTGTGGGATTGAGACACCACTTGGTATCCGAATCAAAGGCTACCAAGAACCTGCATGGATGAGACAACCGCTCTTCAAAGAGATGTGGAACATAGGGCGAGATGACGAACAGTTATCGCCGACTGGACAAGCCCTAAATCAAAACCACGCCAACTTTCGAAGCCGGTTCGCTCACGCCTCGTCACTCGCTGAAGCAGGATCGATTGTGTCCGAGGAGCTAGCCAAAAAACTTTCGCTATCACTCATGATACCAGCAACGGACATCGATCCTGGTAAGGCGCTGCACTTTTACGGGGTAGACTCCTTGGTCGCTGTGGAGCTGAGGAACTGGTTTGCGAAGGAACTCCATGCGGATATCGCCATTTTTGAGATATTAGGCAATAAAGGTTGCGATGATCTGGGCTCATTGGCTGCATCACGTAATGGTTTCAAGCTCTTTGGCAAAGAAAAACCTTTATAGGTACTCACACTGGCATCTGTCGGGTGCCTCGGGGGTTGAAGTTCGGATTTTTATTTTTTAGATGTGAAATTCTGTTTCTATTCCGGCTAATGTACTCACATGTGAACGAAACTCTGGTCGTGAAAGCTCACACTTAAGAAGTAAGCCTGCCTTTCGTTTCGTCCATACTGCTTGGTTCTGAGTATGATTCGACTGGAAAATGCATTTCAAATTCAAGTTCACCTGTATTGTATTTCGAAAACATATCTTTTCTCTACATGCTAGAGTTGCGCGCCGTGTCGGCACAGGGCCCCGCGATTCCGTCTCAATCTTCTGCCGCGTGTCGGAACAAAGCCACACGAATTGTGGGCAGGCCCTAAACAAGCCAAACGCAGCCCCAGGGCTGAGTTCCAGGCGTCGTGGCGTAAATCTTGATTTGATGGAATCCTCTCTGTGATGAAATGAGGCTCTGGGAAGCAGGAACGACCATATGTTGATAACGACAAAGAATCAGATCAGTTGCCATGAAGCGATCATGCCGGACAAGTATGGATATGCTGCGAAATAGTGAATCAGTCTACGAATTCGATAGTCCAACGAGCAGAAGACTGATGATGGCTACAAATGCGAGTGCGAGTGCGAGTGCGATAGGAGGCTAATGCAATCAGATCCTACGGTAACTACAATCGATTGGCTTCTAAGCACGCGTTCGCAAGACATTGGCATGGAGATCGATGATTCATGGATCGATTTGAAATAAGACAAGGATGGTATCCTTAACCCCATGTCACTCCCCTCCACTCCAAACCTACGAGACCGCGACGAACAGCTCAGACTTAAAGGATGGTCTTCCTTCGCTAAATTTCATTTCAATGTTCCCGAAAATCGAAAGGCAACGAAAGATCGGGAACACCTGAACATCACGGTGAAGATGGGTACATTTAAGGCGCTTATGTCCAAGGATGATGCTTTCTCTATTCTTTCATTTCAAGGGATAGTACGCATGCTCGCTGTATTATTTGGGTTGATGGTCCTACAGAGTATTGCCACCATTATCTACAATCTTTACTTCCATCCGATTCGCAATATTCCAGGCCCGAGGCTCTGGGTTGCATTTCCAATTCTCAAAATATATGAGCAGACAAAGGGACGCCTGGATTACAAGATTCGTGCTTTACACGAAGAGCTAGGCGATGTCGTCCGCCTCGGTCCAAATGAGATTAGCTTTATAACACCGGAGGCCTGGAAAGATATCTATGGATATGGACAGGGTCGTGCAGAACTTCCCAAATGGTATCCTAAAGGTGTCGGGATGAGTAAAGAGAAGATCATTTCCTCAGATTGGAACGATCATGCTCGTATGCGCCGAGCACTGTTGCCAGCCTTCTCCGATAAAGCCCTCTCCCTGCAGGAGCCTTTAATCCTCGTTTATGTTAATTTACTCATTGGAAAGTTGAGGGAAAGAGCAGACTTAGGAGAAGTTACGGATATGGTCCGTTGGTACAATTTCACCACGTTTGACTTGATCGCTGATCTAGCCTATGGAGAATCACTGCACGGGCTAGAAGAGGGTAAATCAAATGTGTGGCTTGATAGCATCAAAAAGATGATAAAGATCCTACCCGTCTTGACTGTCGTGGAAATTTCGCCATTTCTAGCAATGCTTTTCCAGTTAATCTTGGGGCCCAAGATTCGCGACTCGAAAATCAAACACGAAGAGTATTGCACGGCACTAGCGATGAACCGAATTTCGAAGAAAGAGAATGCTGATAGAGGTGATTTTATGGACTTCATGTTAAAGTCACGAGGTGAGAAAGATGGAATGACCCAGAAGGAGCTCATTGTGAACTCGGATCTTCTCATGGTCGCTGGATCTGAAACAACCTCAACATTGCTGAGTGGCGTCACATTTTGGCTACTGAAGACCCCACACGCGCTGAAGCGGGTTACCGAGGAGGTCCGATCAGCTTTTGCAAATGAAGAGGAAATATCATTTCGAGAAGCTAGTTCGAAATTGCCATATATGCTCGCATGCTTGGAAGAAGCGTTCCGAATGTTCCCTCCAGTTCCTCTCGTATTGTATCGACTAACGCTTCCTGGTCCACCAACCTCTATAGCGGGACATCTGATCCCGGAAAAGGTTGGAATTACATCCTCTGAAGTAACATTTGTGCCTGACTGACTTGCTTTTTTACTAGACTCGTGTTGGGGTTCATCACCTTGCTGCGTATCACAGTGAACGAAACTTCCACAAATCTAGAGAGTTTATACCGGAAAGATGGCTGCCCGAGAATATAAACGATCCTTCATCATCTTTTTACAATGACCAGCGGGGTGTTCTGCGACCTTTCAGTTTTGGGCCGCGAGACTGCATTGGTCGGAATCTTGCTTACCACGAAATGAGGTTAATCCTTGCGAAACTTCTGTGGAACTTTGATCTTGAATTAGCTGCTGAATGTACCAACTGGAACGAACAGAGAATAATTGCAGTATGGGAAAGACCACCGCTGAACATTCATATTAAGCGCCGAAAAGATTCTACAAAATAAGAACTGTGATGCCAGGCGAGCTATAGAACTTTCAATTTTACAATTGAGGAGTATCAGACCCACATAGAGTTATAGTGAGGAGCCATGTCCAGATATATAGCACCGAGACTCATATGACCATGCAATGGACCACAGTAGCGGCTATCTATTTTACGTGAATGTATACTCTCTAGTATTTCTTATATCTTGGATTGTCTTCTTTCCAGAGCACCCATAAGTGAAAGGAAACTCTCTCGTTCTTCCTCCGTGAATTCCCTCCGCTTGGGTCCTCCACGACTTCCATCTCCTCCTTTCCGACTCTTGTCTCCAGTGAATACTTCTTCTTTGGGTAAGTTATGATATTCAGTGTGAAACTTCCACTTTTCCAGTAATGCAGAAGGCAGTTTTCGCTGGAAGGACCCAGCGATGTATTTTCCAATCACTGGTAAAAATTTAAAAGCACTGTGATAGCAATTAGAATTCCTGTCTTCATCAATAAAGGAAGTGAGATTGCATACTGTCCGGTGCCTCCTGTGGCAATGAATAGATTCTTATGTTCTGGGTGATAGGCGAAAATGAAGTCTCCTGTGGGAGTCTCGTTATACCAGCAGAGTGCTGTCTTCTCAAATCCTCTAGCCACAAGTTGTGGTAAAATCTCCTGTAACCCTGCTAGGAGCCTCTGCCTTCCCTCAACTGGGATAAAGTTTGCGCGGGCCGAAACTGCCGGGTTAGGTGGAGAAGAAATATTTTGACCTTTTACCGCAGAAGACAAGGTATATCCATAACTATGACAGGCAACTTTTAGGTATCCTGACTCCTCATGTGGCGGGAAACTGAAAAAGCCCGTGGAAAGATTGAAGATTATCGGGAGGTCTTTTAACCTTTTTATTTCCTCGGCAGTCAGTCGGACAAAGCCAACAATTTGGGCAGTGGCTACCATCGAATTCCATGACGGAATGAGACCCGCGGTCCAGGCGCCTGTTGCAAGAATGAACTTATCCCCGCGAATCATGCCGCCATTGGCTGTTCTAACGGCCGTGATATTGCCGTCTGGGCCTTTCTCAAGACTCGTCACCTGGCCATGAGGACCTGTTACAAAGTTCACGCCGGCACGAATGGCTCGATCTCTCAGACCGGCCATCGCAACGCCTGCATCGGCCCACCCAGCAGAAGTATTATAGAAGCCTTCAAACCCCTCACCAATGGGATTCCCCGATACCGCTGGGAATTTGGTCTTCAGCGCTTGCATATTTTCGAGTCCATGCCACTCCTGGCCCATGGAGGTTAAGATATCTTTAGTCTTGCGAATGAAATCCGAGCCACCAGACTGGAACGAATTTGCTGGCCCTGATTGCTGCGCTGTCCAAACGCATGGTGTTCGATGGAAGGAATTTGCGTAGTCCGGGTGCGTGTTCCAGAGATCATAAGCTTCCTTACCCAATTCAGCATACACCTGATCCCCATAGTCGAACCGAATGACACGAGAGATATCATTACTTGATCCATCGGGTACTGGAGGCATCGCCCGGTCGAGGACGGTGACTGAGGTATATCCATCTTCCGCCAGTTGCAATGCGGTCGAAAGGCCAAAGACCCCCGCTCCAACGATTACAATGGCAGCGTGTCTATCCATGAGAAACAGCCGACGGATGTTAGGGAAAGTGGTGCTTCAAGTTCACGACACAATGTTTTGAAAGAGAACAATATTGATTGTGTTACTTACTTATGCGAGTTTTCGGGTTCCCTTCCGATTTTCGGACAGGGATCGGCTTCACGTCCGTCCACCGAACCGTTCTGCTCCTCTCTTGTCCTCTCTTGGCACTTTGTTGTACCACAACGTCACTAGACACATGACGTCTGGAGCGGCCGATTCCCGCACTATGGGCGGTTCAGCACGGACAAGTCTGATCTCGTCTACCCAGATCTCTCCGGATTCAAGAACCGTGTTAGGCCTAGCCTGGAAGGGAGGCCCCTTGACATCGGCTTAGTTTCCATGTGATTTTCTTGACCAGGCAAAACCTCCATACGGAGCATGGTATTTCGGGTGCATTATTTTTAATCACATATGACCTCTATCAAAAGATGTTCAAATATATGTCAAGGACCAGCAATTTATCAGGACAATCCTTCTACAGCATAACCCCACCATGACCCTTGAAGTCCTGCTTCGAAAATTTCGGCCCCGATCTCGCCGTCCTAGGGCTTCGCAGGTGGAGCAGTAGGTCACCAACAGAACCCAGCATTGTCTTGGCTACTTCACTACGCTTCTAAAGGGATGGAGCGGAAATTAGTCCTGATTATATGGAAAGCATAGAAAGGAGTGAGTTTGAAGGAACAACTATTAATGCCAAAAATTTGAAAGATGGAACACCAAGGTAAAAGGAAAATATTCCCGGTCCTATTGTTTTTCTAGATATTCAATATAGCTGAAAATTGGTGTAGCAATCATACTACTCAATAATAATAGGCGACAAACTGAGGATCGATTTGCTCATAATAAATAGGTGTAACTCTGCATAAGTGCTCTCCGCCTTGAGGGCTATAAGAACTTGAACTACCACCCTTCATCTACCATCTGCATGCCTGTAGATCTTGTTTCTTTGATTGACCGAGTGACATAGTCCACAAGCTTGAAGCCAAGGAAAGCTCTCATGCTGCCGAAGCAGTCCTATGCTGTAATTTACACTTCCAATAATTCAATGGGGAGAGGATTTCGGTCCAAAAACCGACAGGGGGATCGTTGACACTTGTTCTCTCTTCATATGCAGTTATCTCCGGAGCTTCCCACACCAGGTCTACTTCCTTTGGACTCAGCCACTTAGTACGTTTCAATAACTTCCATCCGATAAACAGCAAAGGCGAAACAATGACCATAGTATAATGAGTGAAAAAGGAAGACAGATTCCAAGGGTTGAAACTCGCATATCCATAACAAGTGACGACAACAATCATCCAGGTAAGACCAATGTAGCCGCACCAAGGCTGAAACCAGCCCTTGTAAGGAAGAACTGAGCGGTCTAGTTGTTGAGCCTTACAAGCCCGATAGAAGCATATATATGTCACGCACATCACAATATAATCGATTATTCCTGCGGCAGTACACAAATTAATGAGCCAAGTCAAGACTGTTGCTGAACTGTTAGAAAGCTGTAGGAAAGAGAGGAAAGGGAACACCATAACGACGACGAAACAGTATATAGGCACACCCTGTCGCGTACACCTGGTTAGAAATTTCGGAGCTCGACCGTCCAGTGCCAAACCATAAAGGGTTCTGGTCGCGCAGTATGTGTAGGTGTTACCGGCAGAAAAGATGCTGGTGATAAGTAACGCGTTCACAATGTGTGGTAACACCTGAACATCGAGATTTCGCATAGCAATAACGTATGGTGATGCCGCTGCAGTTCCTGAACCACCAGATACACCAGAAAGGATTCTCACCAGGGTGGGATCGTTATAGGCAATGACGATGCCACAACAAAGAGCACCGATCACGAAGAAGATCCCGAATCGCCAATACACAGTTTTGAATGCGTTCTTGATGTAAATCCGAGGATGCTTTGCCTCAGCAGCAGCCATAGATATGTATTCAGGCCCGACGCAGGTAAAAGAGGCTGACCATAGAGCAGCTAAGAAGCCTTCAAACCGTCCAAGACTGTTGGTAGATCGATATTCGGCAAACGCACCAGGATGCTGCCAGTACCGGAAGCCGTAGGCATCACCGTGTGGATTACCTCCCACCATCGTGATGAAGGTAAAGGAAAATAGTATGCCTATAAGGAAAACTTTGCCGCCGGATAGCCAGAACTCGGCTTCACCATAAGCCCTAACGGCTAGAATATTTAAGCAGCTATATTAAAACAAGCTATTAGCGACGCGGAGTAGCAGGAATGATGAGTAGGACTCACGCATAAAGTGCAATACAGGCTCCACAGACAGCCCCGACAGGGATATCATCTCTCCAGAACGAAAGAACCAGGCTCACAGCAGTAATCTCAAATGGGATCAAAATAGCCTCATAGAAAAAGAAGTTCCATCCTGCCATAAAGCCAAAGGCTTCATCAACCCATTTACCTGCCATACGAATGAAGCCGCCACTGATTGGCATATAGGTTGACATCTCTGCAACTGAGTTATTTACCAATGAGAGCATAACACTGTATATCATATAGGCTAGGAAGAGATTCCCGGGGCCACCTTGATTGAGCCCACTTCCGATGCTCACGAATAGAGCTGTTCCGATTGAACCTCCGATGGCAAGAAGCTGAATTTGTCTATTTCCCAGCCTGCGGTGTAAGCCATTGATATTGGTGCTGAAGGACCCGCGTTGGATATCTGGATCGACCGTTGAAACGTCCTGGTGTTGGGACTTTTCAGACTGCTTCCCCGGGATTTCGGAGCTCAAGTAAGAAATAGTTTCATTTGTATACGACATATTTAGTTGGTCAACAGGCAGAAAGTTGGCGATATATGGTTAAAATGACAAGCCGAGGAATTATGGACGATATTTCTCAAATAATGCCATCTACATGTCCCAAGGGGCCTTGTTTAAGGAATTATGTACATCTACGACCCCGAGAATACCCCGGAAAATCCTCCCCATTCCCAGCGAAGAATATCTTGGGTAAGGGGAAAAGTTGGGGATACGGCAGGNGGTAATTGATAACTGCGTCCTAATCACATTTACCGCAATGTTATTGGCGTGCATGGTTACGACAGTTACTCCTAAATATCCTCCTTGCAATACAACCTTTCATGAGGATGGATATCTTCCCTTGTTGAGTTAAGCCCCCCCCGGGTCCTGCTCAAAGAGAACATGGAAGGTGTTAGCTAGATGGACGGAAATGGATGCGTTCATCCCCGCGCAAACTTGTTGGCGTCACGGCACGGTTCCCATGAGCCGTGTTCCGCGCTACAGCATGCACGCCCACTCAGTTATCGTTAGATAAGGAATTTGATACAAACATTGTGGAATCCAATAATTACAATCCATGTTCACCCTGACAATTCAATTTACGGTCCGGTGGAGTGAAAGATCCGCCCCGGTCATGTGATCGGCAGCCTTTGCCTCCAGCTCGGCCGCCACGAAGCCTCCCCCAGTCCGGTGGATTCGCTGGCGAGGGCTGGGAGTAATACAAGATGTTCCAGATGCTGCCACCGAAGTTGTTCACATCTGCACAGTGAGAATATTAGACTGTAGTGCATCATCTTGTCAAGACTTCTCTCTTTGGGTTTCAAAGTTGCCTTTTCACAGTCTACTTGACTACTTTAGCAATGGCTACATCCCTCTTCAATTTATTGGGTGGTCGAAATAGCTCTAAATCTACTGCAAGTGAGAACGTACCTGTCAGGGCACTTCCTGCCTCATGGTATACATCTCCGGAGTTGTTCGAGCTTGAGAGAAGGGCGATCTTCTCCCGGAAATGGCTTCTCACCACACACAAGGCGAGATTCCCCAATCCAGGGGATTGGGTACGGTACGAAGTAGCCGGCTTCCAGTTTGTTGTTGCCAAAGATCGAGACGGCAATATAAATGCATTTCACAATGTATGTCGACACCGTGGGTTTCCCGTAGTTACCGAAGATAAGGGATCAGCTAGGATCTTTTCCTGTAAATATCATGGCTGGTCTTATGGTCTGAACGGGAACCTCGCTAAGGCTCCTGGATACCAAGAACTGGAAGGATTCGACAAAAGCAAGAACGGCCTCTTCCGAATCCACGTCCACGTGGACGTCAACGGCTTCATCTGGGTTAATCTGGATGCTAAAGAGAAGCCCGAAGTGGCTTGGGAAGACGACTTCAAGGCAATTGATCTCCAGCCAAGATTTAAAAATTATAACTTTGAAGACTACCAGTTTGACCACACCTGGGAACAGGAAGGTGACTATAATTGGAAGATTCTGGCCGATAACTACAACGAATGTTATCATTGCAAAACAACACATCCCGATATAGATGCCGTGGCCGATCTAGCAACCTACTCTGTTGATACGAAGGACGGAAGCATCATCCATGACGCTCATACCACGGCTGAGCAGATTACGCGTGGACTGAGGGTTTCTAGCACCTATTACTTTCCTAACGCATCTATGAATGTCTCGTTCGTGCACACCTTCCTCATACAAGATATCATCTTTGCTAACAACGCTCCCAGACCGCACTTCTTCTTCATGCAACGGTTTGTGCCAGTGTCTCCCACTCGGGCAATAATGAGATATGAAGTTTATCGAAACAAAAACTCTAGTGACGCCGATTTTGAGTTAGTCAACTCGATGTATAAGCGCATTATGTCAGAGGACAAATATCTTTGTGACCTGACACAGAAGAATCTAAACGCAGGAGTTTTTGTCAACGGGGAATTGCACCCTCGGATGGAGAAAGGTCCTCTGTACTTCCAGAAGGTGGTGCGAGATCTCTTGACCGAACATTACCGGCGCGAACAAGAAGCGAAGCAGGAAATATGGCCTGCTCGCCAAGTGTTGCCCCGAAGCAATTCTGTGACACAGAATGATGTTAGCTTTTGCTCCAATCTATCTTGCCAGGCAGGTAGCGAATGCGGCACAAATGCCGTCGGGCAGCCTATTGAAGGAATTGTTTGGTGAAATTAGTCCGCAACTAGAATGTTTTGATTATGATAAAGATGATTCGGTGGTGCAAGCGGACCAGAGGGTTGACTTGACTTCCATTAATAAGACTGAGTAACAGTTGATTGAGGATATAATGAATTTTAGGATACAGTTTGAGTTCATTGATTTATTTTCTTTCCTTTTTTTAAGTTCTAGTGGTATACTCTAGAAACGGAGAATCCAGATATCGCTGGGGCAGTCTTTCTGTGATTTCTTGAACGGTCTGAAATACTCCCCAGAGACTAAGAGTTTATTAAACATAATCAATACACATTTTTCATTATTTCCCATGAAGAAGCTTCTAGCTACAATTGTAGAATTAACAACCCGAAATTTCGCCTGAGCCCGAGCCTTGCGAGTGTTGCAACTCATCCATTTACTCAGGCTAAGATGAGTACTTGCATGCGAGCTTTGGAGTGCATCGTGCATCTCCGCTTCCCCGCAATTGGAGCCAACTCATAGTCCAGAAGCTTATCGGCGGCTGCAACCAGTAGGCCGTATGAGAGTTCGAGTATGGCGGGAAACGCAGTTCAGAATGGATCAGTTATCCGGTCATGGCTAAGAGTTCCACCACCAATCGTAGAAGCTACTGGAACCAAAAATCGGTGCCACCCGCCAGACTTGGACCCCTCCCAAGTCTAGCCATTACACCATTGCCAAAGGAAGTTAGCTTTGGTCATACCGTCGCTAAAGGCCCAGATCAGTTGACATCTCGTCTCCGATCTCAACGGATTCACGACTTTCATCCTGAACTACTAGTAGAATGAAGCATTTGACCGAGCCGCGCGAGGTACCCGTTTTCTTGTTGGGCTTATAAGATTCGTCCTGACGATGCCCCCCGAAAGCGCTCGCCAGAGACTGCGTTCTAACCATGCTTGCATCAACTGCCGGTTTGATCTTCTGTTTTCCTCATCGGATGTGCTGAAACCCTGACATCTCATAGAAGAAAGAAGATCCGTTGTCCGGGAGAGAAGCCTTCCTGTTCCTGCTGTGTGCGCCTCAAGCAGACGTGCTCCTATGCTTCTCTAGCAAGAGCGCCACCGGGCGATCAACCAGTATGTATTACGTCATATCCTTTCGAGGTATTTCTCTTCGTATATTGATAGTTGTACCAGAGAGACAGACTCGCCGACCTAGAAGAAAAGGTAAACCTCATCTTGAACGGGAACATGTAGATATTCACCCCGGAAGACACCAAGCCGAGCTCTGCTAACTGGCCCTTCAGATCGATCCAGACAACCAACCAACAGCAAATTCTCGAAGAGATCAAGGCCTCATTCGCAGAAACTGCGCACACCACATCATCTTCGGAGACGAGATATGGCATTGATGACAGCCAGTCAGCCAGATATGGGTATGAGGATCTCATCCAAGGCGTTTCCCCCTTAGCCATCCCGAAGGCAATCGATCTATACTTCAAATATTGCCATAGGCAACCAATATGGTGCTTTAACCCTGAAGNAGCTTGAACACCTTGATGAGCTTCCAGACGAACTAGTCTGGAGTATTATGGCACTAGCCTCGCGGTATTCACGGGATTGCGACACCTGGCAACAATACGAAAACAACGCAAGGAGACTGATAATGCTACGAGTTGCAAATGGCGCTGTAGAGCTTTCAACAATTGAAAGTCTATGCTTGCTTTCATACGCATTTTTCACTGGTACGAAAGATTTTGTTAAATCTGACAACATATTAGCAAGCTAATGTTCCAATAGATGGAGAAGAACAGCTCGGCCGTTTCCACCTTGCTCTTGGATTCCAGCTCTGTCGGTCTGCCATGTTAGACTTGGGATCCGCATACACCACCGACGACCCACTAACAGAGAGGAAGAGAAGGGTTTTCTGGAGTTTGCAGATCCTAGAGCAGTCGTATGGTCGGCAATCTGGCCTCTTAAGCGTATCAACTGAGATATGGCGTCCTTCTTTTTGTGCAAATGGTAGCCCCAGCAACCATCCTCCCCTGCCACAAGACGATATTGGAAGTTCAGTGCCGTCTGACGTGGGAATCTGGAGCATGACTGTCTACTTTGGGTGGATTTGGAGCAGAGTGAGGACATACGTGTCCGCGTGTGCCAGCAATCAACTGAAAGAACCCTGGAGGCATGACTCGATGTACTCGCTGATGTACTCAGACCTCTTGGAGATTGAAAACCAGACTCCACTTTCCCACCGATATCAAGCGGTAAAGTTCTACGAGCGCAAAGCCGAAGAACTGAGGCTCAACCGAGCATATTGGATACCTTGGTTGAAAGCGCAGTTTTTGTACCATGGAATCCTCACAGTGATAAATCATCCATTCCTCTATATCGTGGCATCTCAGCATAACCCGAACCTGGCAATTCCAAACAGCTTCTGGAGGAGATCGTCTGAGCTAGTTTTATTGCATGCCACCTGGATTGTTCGTTTGATCGATATGGCTACGGACAAGCAAGTGCCGCTTGTTGATCCCTCATTTGGCCACATGGCGGCAATTGCGGCTACAGTGCAGCTTTATTATTGCTGTGCTGCGGACCCTCGATTGAAATACAAATCCAATGTAGATCTGGCTAAGTGTAGAAAGTTTTTGAAAAGCTTCGTACCNGCACTCGCGCGCCTGTGAAGTCTTGGTATGAGCTCCAGTAAGATAAGATAACTCATGCTGATCATTTTAGGAACAAACACTGGATAACATGATCAGAATCGCATCTGGCTCAAAGGATATGGACTACGAAGACTGGATGCCATCCAAGATCCAGCTGAATGTCTCCTTAATGTGGAATATCCTTCAGTTCAACTGTAATCACCAACCGCAAGAGATGGTACTGAAAAGCTTGTCACAATTTTCAGCCACCCCCGGTGCTAGTCGAGAAGACATGGATGATGGTTCCATTATCGAAATCATAGCAACTACATCTCCAGAAGTCACGGTTGATACTGCCGATGGCGGGCAGGCAGTTCCAATGCCAGTATACAGGGGTCCAGTTCCTACAGTAGTGAATACTCCAGGAAGTATTGCACAGCAAGACAGACTGGTTCCGCCTACAGACAATCTCATGCTTGATACCACACCTTGGCTTTGGACTGATCATGCTCAGCTTAACAACCTAGAAAACCTTGGTTATCTTGATACTGATATCAATCCCGGCGATACTGGGGGTTCCGCCTGGTGGGACCTTGGAAACCTATAATACTTATTTTAATATGAAACTATTATTCACACACGACTTGTCTGTGGCCAGTTACGAGTTAAATGTCATCGTGTTGAACACAGCCGGGCCCCATTGCATCTGTTCTACTCAGGTTCGCCCCTAAGGTTTCTCAACTCGTGCGATAAAGATAGCAGGCTCTACTCCTCCGAGTGGCTTGTGCTTCCACGCATGATAAGGATCATAACCATGGTTCTCACTGCGCAGAACATCTTGTTCTCATTGCCGGTATACCGCCTCTCCACCGCCACGAGCCGACAGCACCAAATATGACTTTTAGACTATTAATTTTGTTATGTTCTACATAAGAATAGTCAATCCCAGAGCACCAATCTACGTCAGTCTTACCCTTTTACATAGAGATACCCCGAAGCGACATTCTGTTTAGACCGACTACCCCGTTAGCTCTTCCACTGATGCACACACATTTCTTGCTCATTACGCATCCTCCCGGATACGTCTCGCGAGCACAGGCAACACGAGTTTCTCATAGACTAAGTCGCGCCTAGCATTGTCTTTTTCCGTTCTAAGCCGTATCACCTGACAACTGCATCTACTTGTGGCGGTGGAGTTCACTATCTATAATCGACCACAATGGGATTATGAATGACCGAAGCAATGCATATTATTGCTAACTGGAAATTGAACCCTTCCCAGGTCCAGGATTCTATCTTCGCCATATTTCACTAGGGACTATGGTCTCAAAAAGATACATTAGGCTGGAAACTACTTTCGGCATCTAGCGTTATCCAATTTAACAACCGCAACTACGAAGATCACCACAGAAGTACTTGCTGCTCCAAGCAGGAACAGCAGCAGCTCTTGATAGAGAATACGTGAGAGTCTGATGTACACATGTCTTGCTCTCAGCTTAAAACTGTCTCAAAGCTACGGCAGCTTAAGTTCCATTGCAGCAACTTCACCTTTCTCAACGGTACGGTACCACGCCTACTCCTCAATGCGATTCCATGATTTATAAATGGGCCTTCAGGTGTCCCTGGCGTCGACAGTCATCGCCATTGAGACGGCGGTTTTGCGGATCGTACAGCGGCTCGGCCATAACGGTCGCCCTAATCCGCTTCCCGAAGTACTCAATTTCGACGGATTGTTGCTCGGCCACGCTGCTTGGTAGCCAAGCATAGGCGATGGGCTTACCAGTTGTATAACCAAACGCAGCGGTGGTGATATACCCGACCGCTTTACCACCATAGTAAACAGGTTCTTTCCCGAGCACTACGGAGCGACCATCGTCTACTGCGAGGCAGCGCAATCGTCTGGTCGGCGCTTGTAATGTGCGACAGCTAAGTGCAGCCTTGCCGACATAGTCTTCCTTCTTATTGCTTGCGATGGCGAAGCCGACGCCAGCTTCATACGGGTCATGCTCAGTAGTCATGTCGGTGCCCCAAACCCGATAGCCTTTTTCTAGTCGCAACGAGTTGAAAGCACTACGGCCAGCTGCAATGAGTCCATGTGGCTTTCCGGCTTTCCAGAGAGCATCCCACAGCCGCTGGCCATACTCGGCGCTGGCGTGAATCTCCCAGCCAAACTCGCCAACGTAGGACTTACGCATCAGCGTGACTGGAATGCCGGCGACAGTTGCCCTCTTTACACCGAAATAAGGCAACCCACTGTTAGATAAATCGTCCGTACTAATGGCGCTAATCACATCTCCAGAACGAGGACCCCAGAGGCCAACGCAACATGTGCCTCCGGTAATATCACGCACCTGGACCCATTTAGTAGGGGTGTGCTGGGTTTGATGGCGAGCTTCTCGATCAAGATAGTCCAAATCGATAGTGGAGTTTGCCCCGATCTGGAAGACATCGATGTCGAGTCGTGCTACGAAAATATCGCTACGAATACCTCCATGATCATCCAGAAGCAAGGCATAAGTGATCATCCCGGGCCTTGTAGCAATATTACCCGTAGTCAATCTCTGAAGCAGTGCAACTGCTCCAGGTCCTGATACCTCAAATCGGTGGAACGAGGCGAGATCATAGACAGCTACTGCATTTCGTGTCTTCCAGGCTTCTGCAGCAGCAATAGGCGAGTAGTACCTTGCTGACCAGGCGTCACGTTGGGTAGGCTGCCACTTAGCTGGCAGATACTTGACCAGTTCTGCGTTCGCCTCATACCAGTATGGGAGCTCCCACCCTCCAACTTCCAGGAAGAAAGCACCCAGCTTCCGCTCCTGGGTATAAAAGGGGCTTGTGCGAAGCTGCCGCGGAGACTCTTTAGGCGCCAGAGGGTGTATGATATCATAGACCTCAACGAAGTTCTGTTGTGATGTCTCATTCACGTAGGCACGACTAAGCTGGACCTTTTCAAACCGGGACAGTTCGCATCCAGACAGATCCAGCTCCGACCGACCAGTGGTAAGTATCTCAGCCAGGGAGCGGGCGACTCCAGCAGAATGGGTGACCCAGACCGCCTCCGCTACGTAGAAGCCATCAATACTTGGTGCCTGGCCTAGAATGGGACCGCCATCCGGGGTGAATGAGAAGATACCGTTGAATCCATCAGCAATCTGGGTCCCTTTGAGCGCTGGTAAGAGCCTCTGTGACTCTTTCCAAGCGGGATTGAAATCTTCATCGGTAAACTTCAATCGAGAGGGCATGTGTTGCTCATCTACGTGCTCGGATGTGACGCCCAATGATGCTGCAACAACTGGCATAGGGCGGTGTCCATAGAAGCCGATGCCATACTGATCGCCATGCTCGCGGTAGTAAAGATCCTGATCTTGGTGTCGCAAGATGGGGAGGATAGCATCCATTCCGTTCGGCATAGTGTTGATACTACGACCATTGAGACCCGGCACGGGAGTTGTCTTAGCGTACTGGTGCGCAAGTGGAAGCAGAGGAATTGGCACGTCGACCATGGCACCAACCTCTACACCCCAAAACCCTGCACAGGAAACAATAATGTCGGCGGCGATCGTACCGTTAGGTGTAGTTACACCTGTTACGCGACGGTCTCTCCGCTCGATACCGGTAACGGGCGTCAGGCCCAGGTAACGGACACCGGCATTGCTAGTACGTTCAATGAGCAGCTGTGTTGCCCGAGCCGCCAGGGCCAGGCCATCGCTGGGGATGTGTAGGCCCCCGAGTACAAGCTCTTTACTGAGGAGCGGATACATCCTGACGCATTCCTCTGCGTTCAGTATTTGGGCATCAATTCCCCATGATGAAGCGTAGCCATGCTTGCGCTTGAGTTCTTCAAGCCGCGCAGGCGTTGTGGCCACCTCGAGGCCCCCGACCTGGTTGAAGCAACTCTGGCCGTCCTTCTCAAGCGATAGGAATTTTTCGACCGTGTAGCGTGCGAATTGGGTCATTGTTTTGGAGGGATTTATCTGGAACACGAGGCCAGGAGCGTGTGAAGTCGAGCCACCTGGCATCTGTAAAGGGCCTTGCTCGATGACCGTGATGTCGCTCCATCCGCGTGAAACTAACTCGTCGGCGAGGTTGGCTCCCACGATGCCAGCCCCAATTATGACAACGCGCTGTGTGAGTGGCATTATTCACAACTCTCGGTCCGTTCCTAGAATACTAGCGGCAGTTTGCGTCTGTAGGCACGTTTGCAGCCTATCCGGAGTGTCCGTACGATAGCCGCGTTGTCCCTTTCAGTCTACCGTTATGCGCGCGATTGTGATATATATAGTATACAATAGTACTAAATAGAACGCGAGTAATACAACGACTGCTCTTGTGATATGTGGTGGATAGGATATCAACTGTAACTAAACAGCTAACTTTCTTTTTGCGTCAATGCAGGCAGATCGGTGCTTATACTAGTAGAGCATGCTCATGCAACTTGTACGACGCCCTTGTTAGCCTTGCTGCGTACAGCGAACTACTGCTTAAATTGCTCTATATTCTATCTGATTGTTATGGAAGCATGCTGGATACCTTTTAACTAGTCTTAGCACCACCACTAGTCTGGTAACCCAATGCGGAACTTGGTGACGCCGAGCCTGATCTCCAAGGTGTCGGGGTAAGCAAGCACTGTTAGAAGTCGCGGCTCGGACACGGCCCGGGAATGCTTTGATTGATCTGCGACTTATCTACTTGCGAACTCAATAATATTTGGGGTTTCAGTTCATGAGTAACAGAAATAATTGATGTTAGACAAGCCATGCCATGACATGATAAGATGTGCAGGGATCGGTTCGGTTCGGTTCGGCGATGCTCTCCTGTGGCTATAAGCCACAGCGAAATGTGTAATGTCACCCCACCAGAGATCACCGTTGTAGCATAGTTCCCCTCCCACCACTGTTGATTTTAACGGTTGGACTGGAGAGACACTTCGGATTGAGCGTCAGATCAAAATGAACACCGGTCAAAACAGAAAAGTTACTTTTCATACGTCCTTCACGCAATTATCGTACCAATGCGACTTGAGTACAAGGCGGGCGCCTCAACCGTGAACAGCAAACCTTTGATTGGCAACTCGATCAAGGACGTTCTTGTTCATAGTTACAATTCACTTCTCTTCTGTAAAATTCGCCAATCTATAGCATTCATTTAGTTACTTCAAGGATCGTAGCTTCTAAAACAAACCAGCCAGTCTATGTAGAAGCACTGGCACTCATTTTAGTGTCATGCTTTGATTAGCCAATATTCCATATCCTCATCTATGAAAATTGGAGGATAAGAAGGTAAATGAATTCTAGTATCCAGCTTATTACTCCGTCGTAAAATCAAAAACTGTACCGATCCTTAACACCACTGCCGCATTCAACTCAGAATGAGCAACACTATTGGGTCAACAACGATAAATCCCATTTATCTTATCTCAGTGCGTGTCTGGAGAATCCTTGATAGGGTACAATCCATAGAATCTGGTGTGATCAAAGCGCCAATAATACCTCAGCAGCCTATGCTAAAATCGGAAATCTTATCCATGCTGTCAGCTCTGGGGATTCTGGTTTACAGACTAACTAATCCGGGGTGTGGCTTGCTGCAAGAAATCTATTGGAAGGTCTGAATCAATTTTACCAAGCGTGCTAGCGAGACTGACCTCATCAAGACAGCTTTGTAGTGACAAATAGACGCTAGTCAAAAAGCTTGTTTACTTTGCAGGCTCTGCTGTTACACCAAACCTACGCCTTCGAAGGTCAAATATCGATTAGAGCTTCTAAGTTTGCGTGTGAAGATAGTGAAAAATCTCTGAGCATCTACTCACTTCGTATTTAACGTTTACTGTTTTCTTGTCTCCTAAATTTTGTTCTGCGAATATATTCAAACTACCTTGCCCCTCAACCCAAAAATGGGAAACTTCGATTGGCATGCCGAAAGGACTGATCTCAGCAACATTGCTCTTTTAGACCATGCTCCCGAAAGCAAAGGTATCGATCTAAAGACGGTGCGGCTTTACCGACTGGGTCGAGTCCGGAGCGAAATGCAGAAGTACGACATCGATGCTCTCATTCTCTCTGACCCAGTTAACATCCGATATGCGACGGGTACCCGCAACATGCAAGTATTCAGCATGCGCAACGCCCCAGCACGCTATTTGCTGCTCAATGCGAATCGTTCGATCATTTTCGAGTTTACTGGGTGCTTACATTTAGCGAAGGGATACGAAACTGTTGACGAGGTGCGAGCTTCGAAAACAGCCAGTTTTGCAGCTGCTGGTCCGGAGATTGATAATCGGGAGAAATCATGGGCAAAAGAGATGGCTGAGATGCTCACAAACCTCGTGGGTGACAATGCGACTCTTGGATTAGAGCGACTCAACGCAAATGTCGCAATCGCCTTTAGAGATCTCGGTTTTAAGATTGTCGACGCTCAGAAGCCCATAGAGATAGCTCGCGCCATTAAGTCAGCTGAAGAGGTGAAATGCATCATCGCATCACTGCGGTCGACCGAAGTTGCAGTAGGCAAGCTCCGTCAGGCAATTCGTCCTGGCATCACCGAAAACGCTTTATGGTCAGTCCTGCATCAGTCTGTGATTGAGCAGAACGGAGACTACTGCGAGACGCGTCTTCTTAGCGCAGGGCAGCGTACAAACCCATGGTTCCAAGAAAGTGCAAGCTACGTGATCGGCAAGAATGAACTTATTGCATTGGACACTGATGTTGTCGGTTGCCATGGGTACTATTCTGACTTCTCACGGACCTTCCACTCTGGACCAGATCTTCCTACAGAAGAACAAAAGCAACTATACAAAGTCGCCTACGAGCAGGTCTACCATAATATGGGGATCCTAAAGCCTGGTATGACTTTCCGCGAGTACGCCGACAAGGCGTGGGATATTCCGGAGAAGTACTACGCCAACCGCTACTTTCTATCTGCGCACGGGTGCGGGATGACGGGAGAATACCCATATCTTTACCATCGTGGAGACTTTCCCGATGCTGGTTATGACGGCGTCATTGAGCCTGGAATGGTAATCTGTGTTGAAAGTTATATTGGTGAGGAAGGTGGCACTCAGGGGGTGAAGCTTGAGCAGCAGGTCTTGATGACTGAAACAGGAGTGGAAGTTCTATCGAAGTTCCCTTTTGAGAAAGAGCTGTTACAGTGAGACGTTGGCGAAGCAGAGACATGAAATCCACAGATTGAAGTTACCGTTATCATTATGGTTTCACTTCTCAACCTAAATGATTCGTGAGGATATTACTTTTCGGTAAGAGTAAATGAGAAATAAATGTACGAGTATTTGGCGTGTGAAACATCGTATAGTTCCGGTTTTAAAGTTCTAACCCCATATTAGAAACAAATACGATGACTTATAGCAGCGGATAGAGATAAAGGGGTTATGCTCTCAAATATCGGATTTTTATTTAAACATTAATGGAAATTGATAGAATATAATATATATATATATATATATATATNNTAGTTTTGAATAGCTTATATATAACTGATAAGTAAAAAGATATATAATTCTAAATGGTAATCGGACACCAATTTAAGGACGATTGGAGGTGCGGAAGTGGAGACATAAGGAGGTTCTGACTCCAAATATTAGATTTCCGCTTGGATACCACTGGTATTAACATGATATAATACTGATAAAACCTACACCCAGGACTGGGTGCAGCAGTGATACTTTGATCCAAGCCTAAGTTTAGTCCGAGCTGGGACGACCCATCTGAAAGAGTTTCCTGAAGGAGTACATATGCTATTTAAGCTAATCTTTAATTTGTTGAATTATGAAATACTCAAGTATAAAACTTATAGAATTTGTGCGGTTTTGATGCGTGTGGATTCAGCCGCACCCTATACTAGTTCTCATTATCGCCAAAGGACAGAGCAGAAATCACATATTGAGCATTACCCGAGAAATAATTCTGCAAACATGTGCCCGCTGTGTTATCAGCACCGCAACCACCCCCAATATTATCGGCTATTAGTCAGGGAGAGATTGTGTTAGTGTCCAATCAATTAATAGAGAATCGGTCTTACCTTGTGTGCATGTAGTCGAGATGTACCAGTCTTGGTAGATCGCGTCAGTAAGAGAAAGGCAATTGTCGGATTCGGTAGTGATTATGTAGCTATTGATATTGGTACCTGCATCATAGCAATGTTCGTTGCCATTCCAAGCCCAAGAATATCCGTTGATATAGTCCTTACAGTTATAGTCACTGAAGACAAGGATTGAAAATCCAGGAGGGGTAGGTATCCCCGAAGCAGCAGTAGTTGTAGTGGTGCCTGTCGTGGTAGGAGTTGGCAATGCACAGCCTTCAAGGCTGCTACACTGGTAGCCAGTGTCTCCATACAGAGTACATACTTCACACTCTGCGGTAAGTGTGGTCACGATTTCGTTTGTAGTTATCTGTATTGTTGAGGTTGGGAGGGTCGTATAGGCACAGCTATTTGGGGGCGTGACCAGTGTATCTGGCTTAGCTGGGAATGTTGAACCAGAACATACACAATAGGTGGTATCGATTCCTTGATCGGGATCTTCATTCTGGAAAGTGCATGTAACGAAGGACGGAGCCGGGGTTGTTGTTGGGGACGGAGTGATTCCTGGAATCGAGCTCGTTGTAGGAGACGTCGTCGAAGAACAAGCACCATCGGGACAGTACCCACGAGGACAGGCGAACTCGCATAGTCCCCAATCGTTCTCACCATCCAGCGGACTCCCTGTGATATTGCCGTCCACTGGAGGGGATTCAACAAGAGCTCCCTGGGCAGTGCAGGTACATCGCTGGATCGGACACATTCCGTAGTTGCAACCAAAACTACAGAGACCTTCCCAGTTGCCCTCACCTGTTCCGGCAATACAGGCTGGGGGAAGAAAGTCAGAGACTGTAGGCGTAGTTAGGGGAACTGATACAGTTCCACAAGCTGTATCTGGGCAATATCCCAGGTTGCAATCAAAAGCACAGAGTCCGGAATAGCTCGCATCTTCACCGGCGATTGGGTAGCCATTGATATTTTGAGGGGAAGGTTTTGGTCTCTGAACGCCCATCTCAGTACACAGACAGNGCTCCAATTGGACAGTATCCCAACGAACAGCCGAATGCACAGAGCCCCGCAAAGTTGTATGCTCCAGTGCCGTTAATACAAACTTGAGCACTTAGCGAGGTAGGTGTCGCAGACACCGTGTCCCCAGTGGCTTGACCAACCCAAGCATTCCAGTTCTCAAGGCTGTCCGTACACTCTGTCGAGATAGCCGGTCCGGAATTTCCCATGATGACGGCCCCAGATCGAGAAACTGATACCGTTACTACGCCGAGGTTACTACTAAATGGTATGCTACCATGATAGAGCCCAATGCCGCCGTCAGGAGTTGTAGTCCATGCCCCAGTCTGCACAGTCCCTTCAAAGCCGACGGAGACATCAGCAGGCGAAGTAAGAAGTGCGGTGTAGAAGACCTCGTCTTGCACCACATCGTATGGCTGAAATTCGATCTGCAGCTGGGACGCGGTGTTGCCGGTTGTTTGTCCCGTACCGCATGCAGAAGCCGGTTGTAGCCTGTACCAGAACACAAGACCTTCTTGAGTAATAGTCGTGATATTGTTCAAGTACATATTAATTGAGAAGGGGAGGAAAAGCCTCCAGCCGTCGTGGGGCATGTTCTCAGCATAGTTATATGCGGCTTTGCCGATCGTGAACAATTCAAATGCATCGTCATGGAGCGGGCCAATATAATGGCATTCGCCGTAATCGTTCCAACTGATGATCTCAACGAATTCAGGTTGTACATAGAGGACTTCTTGCCAGCGGTCAAACCAAAGGTCATCGCCTCGCCAAAGCCAGTTTTTATTATACCCAGGCAAATTTGTGTAGAACCAGGGAGCGACAGGCATCATATACGGCTTACCGTCTAAATATTGCAAGTAGGAAGCATCCACGTAAGTATTCATATTCTCATTCCCCCATGGCCATGCCGCCCAGCTGAATAGCCCATCTGCAACCCCTCCCGCTAGTTCCAGTGCAACTTTGGCCCCCTGAGAAGACCAGTCCGGTAAAAAAAAGCAACCTGTTGTTGCTTTGATCTTTATCCAGTCATTGGCTTGATCTGGACCTTCAAAGGTCGAGACGAAGGGCTTTCCATTATATTGATAATAAGCACCGTTGGAGCTATATTGTTGTATCAGGCTGATCACCTCCGCTTCAGGCCAAGGTCCATTGCCAGAATAGTCAAACGAAAAGAACAATTGAAAGCCAAGATCGTTTGCCGCGGTGAACGCATTGGCAATTTGTGGGTCATTGTTCTGATTGTAGGCTATGTTAAGTGCGAAGGCCTGGACGCTGGCTGCCTGTGCTTGCAGAATATCACCTTGCCAATCGCTAACGCTGAAGTTGGCGGCATTTGATACCTATCCACGTTTTCAGCACGTCTTCAGATAGAACATCAATGTAGAATTACCAGAAAATGAGCAAATACTGCCTTTGCCTGGATACGGCATGCACCCAACAGAAGTGGTAGAAGGACCGGAAACATGATAATCCGATGAAATAAAGAAGTGCCTCGATCAGTGGCAAGCAGGCCCTCATGGTATGTCAAGAGATGGTTAGCCAATGCCCTTATTTATGTTCCTCCTTTCTGACGAATCTGATAAGATTTTTATTATCTGCACAAAACGTCAAACGAAGCTGAGGTGATTGGTTTAGTGACATCGTCACACTATGCATGTCTTTGGATCTCCATGGATGTCTGATCTACATGAGCTTTCACCATGTTTGAAATTCTATTGAATCCTCAGCATAAGGTAACATTTAGGCAGAATTTTACAATTGGCTGGCATATGTTTCGTGGTTTACTTCGCCATCCAATACACGTAGATAATGGTGCAAACCCAGATCACTTACGTAAATTTTGGTCGTACGCTCTTTAATTTTGTACGTATATAGGATGAAGGGAGACCAACTATACGAGTTTTAGTCAACGTCTACCGACCCACAACAAAAACAGAAGGTATCTATTGCATAGTAATATTACACTTTTTAAAATAGATGTTAACTTGGGATCCATAACAAAAGATCAACAGTGAAGCGTCACATCCGCTAAGCTGCTGTGTGGAGGTTAGCAGCTCTCGCTCCCACTAGCGATAAAGAAACTCAAGTTTTTCCTTCACTGGAGAAGCGCTGAGACGATGGTGATCGCGCAGCACACGTGTTCCGTAAGACAGAGGAAATGACTCGCCACACTCTAACCGGCACACCATCATTGGCCAATGGACGACTCAGGCACGTTTAAGGCGTTAATAGCCCTGTCCATTACCGTACACTATCGATCATGTTGCCTCGGAATATATAGCCTAAATATGGCTCTTGTAAGTGATTTGACGTAAGCTGCCAACCCACCACCGGTCATCTATGTTGGGCCGTGCCTGTGTGGTCAATGATACTTATGGGTGCCTAAGAATTTAGGTACGTAAGTACATAATAACGTCCAGCAGCCATGAAACACCGCTCCAGTGTACTTCGCTCGTCCTTCTCCAACCACCCAGTAAGCGGGTTGCAATGAGGAGGTTCAACGCCGCCTTGGATTATATAGGCACTCATCTCTGAAGTGGGATCTGTAAGCCAGGATAGGCAGAATAATAAGCTGCAATCGTAATAATGATAAGACGATGACGTCAGGAAATAACATGCAAAAGAGTGTCTCCTATTGGTCCATGGATGAAATCGAAAGAAACGGATCTACGACACTGAAGAAAATATATAGTGGTGAGCATGAGTAGCTGAGAATTCCAAAGAGCAAAATACTTTATCCAGAAATCCAGTGCTGCAATGGCTCCCTCAATACCCCGGACCGCAGATCGCAGCACGCTTGCGGCATCAATATCCTCCTTTTTAAAGCGGCACCCGCATCTCCATCTCAGTGGTGATCTCGACATCTATACTGAGCGGCGGAGGCACCTCGACGTCTTTGGATTCCACAATCTTGAGGAAGACAAAAGAGCTCCCATTGGAAAGGTTGAGTTTACCGCTGCTCGCGGTCTGCACGGCACCATCCCTCTCCGGTTATTCTACCCAAAAGAGGTCACGGATAGGAGTACTGGATCCGCCCCTGCCCTCATCTACATGCACGGTGGGGGCTATACTATCGGATCCGTTGATGAGTTTGAGAATGGTCTGAGGCTCTTGGCTGAGGCTTCTGGTGTCATTGTGAGTAGCAGTACCATTCCATTGATCATCGCTCATTGCTCGGTCCCCAAAGATCATTGCTGTCGAGTACCGTCTCGCTCCCGAACATCGTTTTCCCACACAACTAGATGAATACTCCACCGTTCTAGATTGGGCTCACGGACTAGAAGGCTCGAGACGCGGCATTGCACATGATCTTGTCTTCGGCGGCGGTGACTCAGCTGGCGGTAACATGACTGCGGCCTTGACGCTCCGCCGCTACGACAATGGTGAGCAATCCCTCGCAGGCCAGCTACTACTGTATCCCGAGGCTCGTCTGCCCTTCGGGACTCCTGCTGCCGTGGATAACCACACCGGATTGTATCTGGAGTGCAACGGTATCCTCGGGTACGCGAGCAATTACCTACCGAGAGCACCGCTAGAAAATGTGCCACCGCCGAGCCATCGATACATCACCCCTGGTGAGCAAGATATCCAGCACTTGAAGGGTCTACCTCCTGCAATAGTTGCGACGTGTGGGTTTGATCCGCTGCGGGATGTCGGAGTCGAGTATGCGTCAAAGTTGCAGCAAGCGGGAAGAGGTCACCTGGCTTCATTATCCCCATTTGGTACACGGGTTCCTGCAGATGGCGCCCTGGAGTGAGGAGGCACTGACAGCTATAGAAAATGTGGGAAAGGAGTTACGACGGATAGTACAGGAAGTAAAGAATTGATTCTGTGATGGATGGTGATGTACAACTAAGATCTTCTGTATCCATAACCCTCTTACGCGATTGGTAACTAGCCTCATTCCATCCATTATAGATTATCTCTCTTGGTCTGTTACAACAGGGAATATTTCAAGATTGTGAGCTGCGAGGGTGCAATAGGGCAACGTGATCCCTTGTCGGAAATGATCATTGGCGGAGACCAAGTACTTCCTGAATGAATTCTCTCGCAATTCTGTTCAGAAATCGACGAATTACTAAACCGCGCCTATGACCGAGAGTAGAACTCCAGCAGCTTCGATTGTCTTCGGTAGTTGTGAATAATCAAAACGCCAAGTGGCACAGCTCGTCTACCTGGTTTCTGACATTCAACAAAGTCAGAAAAGTCAGAATGCATGAGCGACACGAAGATATAAGAGTGCAAAGCACCCATGAATTTTTTTACAACTCGATCTGCCTGTAGAACCAATTCAGTGTCCAATTCGGTACTTTCAATATTTACTATTTATCAGCAACTTGTTGGAAGCCCAATACTTTATTCAAGATGGCCAATTCATCAATTCTATTCAGCCCGGGCTCTTTCTCACTCCCGGAGTTTTACGACGTGATCCTGAATAATGTAAGAGCTAAAGGGTATGAGATTCAGTGTTTACACCTCCCTACTGTAGGGCTTAGAACAGGAGAAGGTAGAGAGGGTGCGCCAGCTACCATGTACGATGATGCCGCATTTATTGCCAAAGAGGCCGGAAGACTTGCAGATGAAGGAAAAGATGTCATCCTTATAGGCCACTCTTACGGCGGAATCCCCGTGACCGAGAGCATCAAGGGCCTGACAACAGAGGAAAGACGGGATCAGAAGAAAGTGGGCGGAGTCATACATCTTGCATATATGACATGCCTTGTGCCTGCTGTAGGGGAGGGAGCAGCAGACGTCCTGGCGAATGCGCCTCAAGAACAGCAGATAAAATTGCAAGTTGATGTTAGTGTTGCTTTTCTTTTTTTTTTTATACTTTTCGCCACTGCTTCACTTACTTGGCCCCTGCCCGTACTGATAGTCGCAACAGGAAAATGGATGGTTGTACCATGAAGCACCCGAAGCAACTGCTGCAATAATTATGAACCATCTTCCTTTGGAAGAGGCTACAGCATTGGTTAAAAAGTTTCCAAAACATTCTGCCACCAGCTTTATGGATAAGTTGACATATGCCGGATACAAGGATGTTCCGGTATCATATTTGGTTTGTGAAGATGATCTTTGTATTCCACCGCAGATTCAAAGGGTCGAGATAGAGATGATCGAGCGAGAGAGCGGGAAGAAAGTTCACGTTACCAGCATCAAGGCAGATCATTGTCCAAATGCTACAGCTCCTCAGAAAATAGTAGATTGGATCTTAGATATTGTTGAGAGAACTGCAAATCAACCGGTAGTGGTCTAAGCTGACACTGAAAGAAAGGAGGCAGATAGGAGCGCTAGCACACACTTTAGTAGTTTTGTCGTAAATGATCTACTATAACTATGCAATATGAAATAATTTAATGTTGGGCGTTGTTTTAGTTGCCTCTTCGGATACACGCCGTATCACCTCCCAAATGCCTCCCGCAAGGCTCCCATGCGGGTACTTTTGCTTTCAGCTGTTAATTGATAATAGTTGAAAGGATGATCTTTTGAAAGAGAAGAGATTTCGCGAGGGGTTTAACTTTCAGGAAATATGGGAGGTTGTGGATTAAGTAGACATAAATGTCACGGATCAAAACCTGAAAATGCGATTACAAATTTTAAGAGCTTCAGTCTCGATTCTCTGCAAACTTATCCCCGCATTTGGATTATACCTATTTATTTTCAGATCATGATTGTTCTTTTGCCCATCCTCAAGTCCTCTGCTTCATCTTCAGAGACCCCCTTTACTAATATCGTCAACTCTTTTCCTGCAGACCATTCCCCATCCAGGATTGCCTTTTTGATTTCCACTTCCCATAACCCTGCTTTCTGGCTGTACGGGCTTGTGGGTTTGGTCCAGTTCCACACTGGAATCTGGCCGTTGATTAGTAATGCTTCAGGATTGTCACTAAACACAGGAATGGAGAAAAGTCGGACTGGTAGGCCTTGATGTGTCGGAGAACCTGTGAGTTTTGCAAGAATGTAAGGAATAACCTCCAGTTCTGACAAAATCTCCGAAGATTCAGTTATCATCGATGTCAAATGTTTGTGGATATCGGCATATGTTGCAATAGGTAACGTGAATGTACCTAATTCCCGAAAGTCTCGGACGTACTTTAAAGAGTCTATGTCGAGCTGGGTGTAGATGTAGATCGAGGCTGGGGCAAATTGGGCTGTCCAATGATGAAACGTCGTTGTGCTAGGGCCGTCGATTGCATTCGTGACGCTGACAAGTAGTGTATGAGGATAAGAATGGATTGCTGTTAGTCCTAAACTTGAAACTGGCCAACGCCCCTTTGGACAGTTAGTGAATACTTGTTTGATTGGAAACGGAGGCGGTACTGAGCTGAAGGGTCTACTCTGTCGTGAGGCTTCATGTTCTGCGTATGGAGGTGGAGACGGAAGGTCCTCCATTGTGGGGTACGTCGTAAACGGCACGATACGAGTACGTTGTGTCTCTAGAAAAGATAATCGGCCGCCGAGATGAGCGTGAGTTCTTGGTGTAGAAGTAGGATGCGCCAATATCATTTGGCATTGTGAGCAAATCTCATTCTGACAATCACTCTGACATTCGTTAGAGTTGAAGGTATCCACGTGCCAGCAGGCTTGAAGGAGCTCTTCATTAAGCGAGAGCCTTGGGTAGATGACCCACGAGGATAGCGCAACTCATTTCTCTCTGCTATGATACTGTAGGAGTCGTATTGTATTTTCCAGTAAACGGGTAAAGTTTATAAGTCAGTGGACTAGGACCCCCGTTATTGGCTAGTAGCGCCTGTAGTCGCAAGGTGAAAAGCAGCGGCTGGGACTTCGGCACCTCGCCAAACTTCACGGTTAAGACGCAGCTTATAAATGAATCTGAAATATGAGATGGCAACATGTCTCCCTGCTAGCTGGACCTAGACTCCCTATCCTATCGCCTCAGAACCTCCTCTTATACAGAACTTTCAACAACATTCTCTTATATTAATAGCAGCTGTGTCCTGCTCTGGACATAGCAAGTGGTTTTCTTCGACATCCCTCATACGGCGCATGCAGCTATATGGGCTAGCTTACTCCAGGATTTTGCGTATTGAACACTCTCATGCCGACCAAGCTGTAATAAAAGCTGTAATGCTACGAACACTTCTAAGACGAGATGTGCGCACGGCATATTATGATGTGTTTTAACGCAGAATGTGATTATTGTAAGTGAAAGTAGCTCGAGGTTTGCTCGGCTTTGTCAGATGCCTGTCACAGCAATACACTATTTCTCTGGAATCTGACAATGACCGAAGGCTTGCTCTCTAGGTAAACAAAATACTACCCCGGCAAATTCTATGATTCCTATTTCCTGATTTCTACCGCACGTTCTTCTGGTCCTCTCCTTGGAATTTCCCAAAAAATGCGTCGGTGTACCCACTGTCTAAAAACTCTACAATTTCTTCAACCAGCTTTGCATCTTCAGTGATCCCTAGCACAATTATATACTCATTCATGTAAATCCCAACATCGGATTCGGCATGGCCTTTCAGTTGCATCACTACCTTACGGCGCTTCGCATCGACAATGAAGCCTTCCTCGGTATCACCTCCCACAATCTCAGCTTGGAAATTGCGTAACAGAGGCATCATTGGAGTAAAAAACGCACGAAACTCAGCGTTGGTATAGGATGTGCTGCCATGTAAAGATTTAGGCAGAGTATGGTGGATGCAGTTAGGGCTCCGGATTGCGAGTATGTTGTCAATCCTCCAAGAATTGTAACTATCTACGAAGCGTTGCGCAGTGACAATGAGTTGAGCTCTTGTTGATGTCATGACAACTTAGTTTGTTAGGTGTTAAATTCTGGTTGAGGGATGAAAAAAATGCTTCGGGAAATGAGTGAGGAAGCATTATATGAATACACCGTTTGAGCTAGTGATTATTAATGATAAGATAAGCATAAGGTAACCATCCTACTTGGTGTTATAAATCAAAAATTCCGTTTCCGTAAACAGGAGCAGATGTTGACACTTCTGTTCCCGGAAGTCGTGGCTGCAGAAGCCTACTCACCAGCAGTTCTCCAATGAGGTTCCTCATCAACCCAAGTAACAACAGATAATACGGTGAGCCAGCGCCATAACAATAGAATGTTGTGGTGCAGGAATTTGTAAAGATGTTAAATACTCGCCAGAGCCTCTCTCGGTCCGTCAACTATCGAGCCATCACTAGTGAAAGCACCTGAGAAGGGGGAAAACGTCAAACTGTTTGAACAGATGAACCTTAACTAAACGTGGCTATGCATTAAAGGCCAATGGCAAGACCACCATAAAAATCTGTATGGTAGCTCATTTTGCGGCTAGCCTATATTTCAGGACTGCTTCTGCTTCACTGAGCGCCACTCGACCAAGAGACTTCCTACGATGGTCGTGCAAGCCAACGCAACAGCGAGGTACCAAGTAAGGGTCAGGCTTCTGTTAATACCACCCAAGATCTCTCCCAGCCGTTGCATGGGAACCGTATTCTTAGTTTCGCCAAGCCCGTGCTCTTCAATATACGCAGGCGTCAACCCAGGTACAACATCTTTCAAGCTTGATGACAATTGATTTGTGAATATTACCTGTGCGATGGCGATAAACACTGCCGGACCCATACTCTGACCGAACAAGATCACCCCAATCCCAAGAGTGACGTCAGTGGCACCCAATGTTGTCTGGACAGCTGCTTGGGAACCTTGAAAGCCAATTCCTGCACTGAAGCCTGCTAATCCGGAATAGATGACGATCTGGGCTAGGGACGTGTGGAGACTATACGTTGTCATCAAACCTGCAGCAATTGGCATGCATATGGAAGCAAAGATCATAAAAGGAGCGTAGTAGCCAAACGTAGTTGTGCCAATGCCCTGAAGAAAAAGCCCTAACATCATTCCAACTAGGATCGGAATCATCAGGTAGCCGCTCTCACTTGGGGTCTAGAGGAAACGTTAGTGTATTTTTCCTGCCACCACGAACTTGCCAAGAAGCCTTACTCGGGATCGGACTACTTGATAATATGTTGGTAAGTACCACTCCAAGACGTTTGTCATCGAATTAGTGCATGTCGTGAAAATGAATCCGGCGATGACATTTCGGCTTTTGATGATGCGGAAAGGTATTGCTGCGGAGTCTCCGCGTCGGTATTGATTGAAGACGAACGCAACGAGCAGCACCGCGAATACAATGAACAGTCCGATCACTTTTCCATCTGACCATGGATACTTCGTTCCTGCCCAAGATAACGCCAAGAAGAGTGCCGTTAGGGATGGAATAAACAGGCAGTTACTAACGAGGTCCAGCTCTCTAATCTTCTGAGCGAAGGCGAGGTCCTCCTCTTCGTGAGTCCTTGGGCATGAGAAAAGGAAAAATATACTCGCCAGCGACACGGCGCCGATAGGAAGATTGATCCTATAAAGGAGTCAGCGTCAAATCACCTTAATTACTGCAGGATGAGAAGGTCATGCCAGAAACACCATCGCCACCCTAAAGACTGTGTCAAGGCACCACCCACTATGGGCGCCGCAATTATCGCAACCGATTCCACGCATGCCATCAAACCCGCAAATACTGGCCTTCTATTGAGCGGCAGAATACGGATCGTGATCGCAAAACATCCAGCCATTTCACCTGCGAACCCGAGACCCGTTACTGCCCTTCCAACAATGAACATGATAGACGAAGTAGCCGTGGCACAGAGTAAAGAGCCGACAAGGAATATAACATTGCTTATCAAAAAGATGGTCTTGACTGAGAAGAGCTTATACAGTTTCGCGAATCCGAACTGAAATGCGCAGGTGCAGAGTCGAAATGCAGAAGAGTACCAACCAACGTCAGCAATCGTGTGGAAGTGGTCAGTGATACTGGGCACGGCCGTAGCGACGATGTTGGCGTCTAGACCACCCAATATGAGGATCGCGCACAGTGCGAAGGTGGTGAACCAGAATTTGGTGCCTATGGGATAGTTGGGGTCTGATTCTGCTCTAGATTCAATGTCGAGAGGTTCTAGTATTCTTGCCGAGGCTGTCGTAGGTGGAGGTTGATTTTGGGCCTGCTGTTGCTGCAGACTGGGCAAGACGGTGGAAGCATCGTGCTCGAGAGGAAGGAGCTCAGCGGTGGTTATAACTGACATCGTGCAAATCCCTCAAAAGAGGAAAACGAGACAGAGAGACAAATAGAAGAAGACGAATCTCTAATATTGCATACATCGTGTGGGGTCTAGCTCCCAGCGGCCTGCTCGCGACCGAGCAACCCAACCGTCAGAAGCTCGTTACGAGTGCCTCGGTCCAGTTAGTTTGCAAACCACCGTCTAACAAATCCACAACTTTATTTCAGGGACAAATCTAAAATCAAACACTAGATATCTTTTTGGCATGCCAGATAATCGAAATCCCATGGGTCAAAGCTTGGCGCCGATATCACAACACATTTCCCCGTGCGATCCAGCAAGCTTTAATTGAACCCACCACCTTGCTGCACCAAGCTGTGTTGCAGGCTTAACCAGATCAAAGGTTCAACTCCTGGGGCACTAATTCAACTAGATATCCATCCTGTTTAAGTTAGTATACTCACAGTCAACATAATGAAATTTCTTGACATACTGGGTCTTCCACAAATGCAATCTGCCGGATAATCTTTTGAAATCCTTCGTGCAGTTCCTGTGTTGCAATTCCCATTTCCTCCTTCTCCCATCTTGTAGTGGGGACTCCCTCAACCGGGCCTTCATTAACGTCTTTGATAATCTTGACTCCAGCGTTTCTTAGTCTCTGCACGGCAGCAGGTACATCTGGAACAGAAAACCCAAGATGATTAAAGCCTAAATGAGGAGGCTTGTTACCGCTGCATATATAGGATTCAGGCAGAGTTTCAGATCCATGATAATGACACAATTCCAATAATCCTAAGGTACGTGACATTATTGAATGGGGAATAGTATCTCTTGAGAAGGCTGCCGGATCAGCCCGGTGGGCTGAGGTTTGTGGATAACCTAGATAGTACACAGTAAAAGGCCCAGCATTTGTTGTAAAGATTGTCCTCATGCCCATCAAACCAACATAAAAACGTTTTGCTGCCCCAGGATCCTTGATTCGCAACATAAAATGGTTCAGTTTGTAACCGATGGTCGGGTCATCGTGTGGGATTGGAGGATTGTCCTCTGGGTCGCCTGGAAGCTGAACTCCAACTGGGGGAAGAGATTTTGACGATGTGTCACCCATGCGAGGGAAGTTCAGGTAGGCGACGTGTTGATTGTGGGGATGTAAAAGGAGTGGCAATGTTTGATGAATAAGTCTTTCCCAAACACGAGGTGATCTATCAGCGGGTGCGGCTTCAAGAGAAAGGATACCTCACCATCTCTCAGATAGATATATTCAATCTCATATTACGGGCTTCCATGGGAGACTTAACTATTTCGGAACCTCGGATATGCGGGGTTAAGGTCCGGAGGTTAAGTTCCAAGGATAAGTCAATCCACTGTCGAAAGTTTACTTTCCGAGTTTCTGTAGAGTCAACAGATTCCACTTTCGGAACACCGTAACCAGGTGCGGAATGCCGAGATTTTGAAAGTAGCAACTAGCCAATGCAACTAGTCTCCCACTGCTCCAACCGCCAAGCTTACTTTATTTTCACAATTATGCTAAGTTTAAGACATACCCTCGTATGGTAAGTATCTTACAATTAAATATCCCTTCCAGCTTGCGACGCTGCGGTCTCTTCCCTGGNGTCNATCGGTACCAGACCCCAGTTATAGACTTCCAATAAGTATAGCAAAGGCTCACCTGCCCTATTACACGTCACCCATCTTTATGAGGTTCCTTAGCTGAAAGAGACAACAATATTATTTCGATTATCCTTTGGTCCCCTCGCTCTTAAGTTAGACCAAAATTTCATCATGAGCGCGCTGGACGGAAAAGTCGCCATTGTTTCCGGGTCTGTAGGAGGTGGTATCGGCGAGGCTATCGCACTAGAGTTATCGGATAGAGGCGCACATGTTGTCCTCAATTATCCACATCAAAGTCTAGAAGTCGAAGCAAATGTGGCATTGAAGAAACTTCGAACTTCTGGAATTGCGGTTGAAGCAGATTTGTCCACGATCGCGGGGCCACAAAACCTCGTTGAACAAGCAGTCGCCAGGTATGGCCATATCGACATATTGATTAATAATGCATCAGTTGCTGTAAACAAACCGCTAGAGGAGCATACATTGGAGGACTGGGATACTCTGACCAACCTCAATTGTCGCGGATATTTCTTGTTAACCCAAGCTGTCCTAAAACATCTAGCACCCGCGAATGGCCGAATTGTCAATATAGTTAGCATATCCTCACGGCAACCCCCGGTCTGGCAGACGCTGTACGCTGGCTCTAAAGGTATGCAAGAATGTTTTACCAGGGTTTGGGCCAAAGAATTACCTCCAAAATATCACTGTACCGTCAACTCGGTCTCTCCAGGACCTACCAAAACTAGAGCATGGGATGAAGTCGGACCCGAAGCTCTGAAACAATTGGAGCCAACGTTTGCACTGACACCAGTCGATAAACGTATGGCTCAACCAAATGAAGTTGCATGGGCTGTTGCAATGTTATGCGAACCTCGAGCTGGTTGGATTAACGGTACAAATATCAACGTATCTGGTGGGTTGTACATTGATTGATCAGGATACTTTATCGATATAATGGGTTGACTTTAAGCTTTACTTTCTTGGATGAAGACACTGGTATTGGCTATCTAAGGCAGAGTAGAGCTGAATCTTAAAATATGTACATATATCGACCTACAAAACGAGAAATATAGCATAAAGTACTGAACACTCCATAATGTGCAGAAGACAATGAGCAATAAATACAGACTGGAATTTATCCATGCTACTTTGATTGCATAATCCCCAAGTCATACACGTTTTCGAAGTTAACGTACTGCTAACCCCATAACTTCACCCAATCAGGGCAAATATACAGTCTGTCGTAATTAAATATTTTGAAACATAGTATGCACAATGGTGTATCAAGGAAAGATAGAACATCTTTACAGGTCAACGTTCTTTCAGTCTTAATCAAGCCCAATTTATATTGAGCAATGGTTTTTCAAATCCGAATATCTGTTAACAGTTGATGTTCCCCTTAGAATTCAGCTCCTATTTCACTTGCCAAAGATTGTAAATGCCCAATATTAACCGTGTCTTCCTTCTCGGGTATCATTGGGAAGCTGTACAATGTTCCCGCTCGGCGGAAAACTTCAACTAGCCCTCCTCCATTCGAGAAGACATACGCTCTGGCGAATCGGGTTCCGAACTTTAGAGAAAACTTTGTGTTCTTAGGGATATAGAGTGTTTCTGCTGGTTGAAGTTGCGTTGTACCGTTCGCTTCAATTTGGAAGTCGAAGATCCCATCAGTAACGAGAAAACAGTGATGCGAGCTCGTGAATTTCACATCCTGGAGTAGAGGATTTGACGAATGACGTGATGACCCTTCTAGGGACCCTATTGTAAATGAACCATTGCTTTCTGCCCTTGTAATAAGAGTGCTAACCACAGCCCCACCAACCAGATATCTGGGAGCTGTTCCGGCTCGCAGGAAGTAAGGGGTCAGAGCACCAGGCAGTGATGTATCCGTCTTGTTATCCCATGGCTGTGGATCAAAATAGGGGTAATCTGGGACAGGTGTCATATCATATTTCTCGCTAGCCGCTTTGATTCTGGGCAATAAAACTTCAAAGGGATTACGATCGTCTTGAACAGGCCACATCGCCCCATCATATGGATCAGAAATGGCACGGAAGAATTCCTCCCAGCCTCCAGGGACAATCAACCCGACAAATTCAGAGTGATCGCCCAGGATCTGATATTGGTGGATTGTATTCTGTATTTGAACGTATCAGCATCCTTCATATTACCAGGGAAAGCTCGACTAACAGGTGGAACACTCGCAAAATCCCCTGGAAGCATTGTTCTTGACGCTTTGTTTGCCCAAACATTCATACTACCCTTTAAGCATAGAAACACATCATGAGCTTCTCGGTGGAAGTGAAATCCGATTGGATCGTTCAGCGATCCTCCAGTTCCGACAACGGCGAAAGCATTCTCAGTTTCCTTGCCAGTAACAAGCAGTCGCATGGCAGATTTTGAGCATGGTATGTATAGAACCTCACCGCCAAAGGATTCTAGCTTGTAGGCCTTATTCGAGTCCCCAGGGGGCGAAGGTGATGATTGCATACCCGTTCCGGACGAGCAATTTAGAGCTCTAGATTCACTCATTGTGTCGATAAGAATGTGAGCGCGGGTATTGTTGTGAAGGTTGAGAACTTGTCGCCGTCAAATTTTATTCTTCAGCTTATGACCAATGAGCTTATTATAGAATGGCATGACAAGCAGCCGTCCAAATGTGGAGGAATGGTTCACTTCGGATAGCCGTCCCGAATGCGGAGTACCCGAGCTGTACGGCCTCTAGCCTGGCATCTGATGCGTCTTTCATTTAGATGAGGGGGCAAGTGGTAACTCAATGGGTATAACTATTTTTAAATCACCCAATGACGCACATCCGTCGAATATAGTAGCTCAAAATCATGGTCGCTAATGATTGTCTCATAATTACGGTGAGAACTTATTCCTTTCTATTGAAGCGAGAGCGTGGAGTTAAAGCGAGATAGTAAAACAACAAAACAGATTCCATCAGCATCATGGAAGAGATGTAGCCAGTCATTTACTTAATAATTTAGTTGCGTAATATTTCGCATGTCCAGACAAACTCTTATTTCATTCTCCCACTTCACGGTCAGTGTTCCAATGAAGGGTAACCTTCACAAATTTTAATTTCCAAGACCAATGTCGAATATGTTTACCCCATAGATAAAATGGTATCATCAACAAGAATACACTGGCGGATACGGCGGCCAGACTGCCAAAGACCAAAATATAGCCAGATTCCTGAATCCATGAATTTGTATGAAAACTAAGCAGGAACCCAAACACAGCTTTCTTTATGTCAGTTGTCTGAACTTAGATCTCTCTTTTCGATCAGCGAGTACTCATACCTTTGAAGACTGACTGAGTTACCACAACCTCTCCAGCAATGGGCCTGTAGGAGTCGAGAATGTATACCAGTCCAATATTGTTAGACTGGACTACCGTGAAATTGACGAGACCAATGCCAATAACAGCACACATCCAATGCAGCCTCTTCCCAAAACCGACTCCGTAGAGGATGCACGATAATGGCCCAGTAACAAGACTGATAACCAGAGCAGGAAGCCGCATCTCCGGAGTACGCACACCGCCGTTCCTGATTGTGAGTTGATTAGCAACCCAGTCACTGAGATGGCCACCTAGCAAAATAGCGATGAGGGAGCCGGTGATGGCGGAAACAAAGGTTAACCCCGCTTGCCACGGTTGGAACCCATATATTGTAGCAAATGCCGAAGAGAAATTTGCAGATAAAACCACGATCATTCCAATCGTCACAGAGTTGATTAAGGTAGCCCAGAACACAGCTGGCAATGCAAGAGCCACCAGAGGGCGGAACATCAAGACAAAGAGATTCTCTTCTGTGTATACCCCAGAGTAGAGCGCCATACTCTGCAGAAATGTCTTTCTCTCTGGAAGAGCGACTTCTGGCTGGGTCTCAATCTCTTCCGCATATATGCCTGGCTTCTGTGTATCGGTAGCAATAGGCGATGTAAGTAATCCTACTTGAGCGACTGCCTCCTGACGGTTGAAGTGTGATTCAGGAAAGGTTGAGATGACTAACACAGTAATCAAGCCTATGAGTGCCGTGGATACCCAATATATCACACGCCAGCTGTGGTGCATTGTGATGAAACCTGAGATTACAACTCCCGCGCCGACTCCGCACGACAAGGCGCAGGTATATATCCTGTCAACGTCAATGTTTGAATGTGACCATTGGATTTTAGATTTAAAACTTACACCATGACGACGCCGCGTTGGTGAAGGAAAAATATGTCAGTCAGAGTCAAGGGCGCGACTATTTCAGGAGCAGCACTGGCGAAACCCAAAATGATCCTTCCGGCAAGGGCACTGGGAAATGTCTTTGCAGCTCCACACCATATTGTACTACCCGTCATCAAGAGGAAGGAAATCACGTAAACTGGTCTTCTTCCATATTTGATTGCCATTGGTACCCAGATAAGATTTCCCACACCGATCATAAGAGAGCATGCGGTTTGCAGATAAGCGGTCTTGGAAAGATTCCCCAATAAATCGGGGCCATCTCCGAAGTAATCGATCGTGATGGTTTCCAACGCTACGGATGGGCCAACAGCTACGAAGTTGACCATGAAGATTCCTATGCAGACAAGCGCAAAGACGTAATTTTTCTGTACGACCGACCTACTCTAGCTTCAGTCTCTGACTAGTTAAACAGCCCATATAACTATTACAAGACTCACCAATTTAGAGGATCATTAGGGTCGTTAGACGGAGTGGGGACCAGGATGACTTCATTCGTTTGGTCATTGCGGAGTTGAATCGTACCGAGCGTCTGTGTCTTCTGGCCGCCGGCGACGGTTTTCTCGTGAGTATCGGGAAGCTCTAATGATTCCATGGTGAAAAGATAAAAAAGAATAAATTCCAGATCAGTGGTTCTTGAGATGGGCCCAGAGTCATGTACGGTTCAAGTTGGCAGCATCAGCGGGCCGGCACGTCTTTTGGGGAGGGTTTTATCATTAGCAAGAACATACCCCAGTATTGGTACCCCAGACAACCATCAGTGTGGGGATCTGCCCCAGCCTGTGGCGCTTTCGGAAGACCCGAGATATGAGCCGTTGTACAGCGGGCACAGATTTTATTTGCCTACCACTATCGAAAGTATTGATGGGCTAGAGTTACTGTGCTAAGTATGAACTCCCATAACATTTTCACATCTGCACATTCACCTCAGAGCTTAAGCGGTTGTTTTAGACCAACATGATAAGCCAACGCATTGGTCATCTCAGGAGATTCTTGACTCCCAAAATTCCCTGAATTCTAGTGTTTTATCAAGCACTGGCATCATTAGTTGTGTCCATGGTTCTCTATTTATCTGTTACATTGTGTATCTATATATTCTGGATAGGGTCGCCATCCTAACCATTCCTTCATTTTCATGCCCAGCTAGCTGGGTGATGCTGACACATCCGCCACATAATTATACCCAGCCTAGAATTGACAGAGATGGTACATCAGACCTAGGTAGCTCCAGATTGTAGAGTTAGCTGTGTTGATAATTCCTGGGTGCTGTGAAATTCCCGGTTCCCGGTTTACCGGCCTTGGATTGCCAATCATGATGGTCTCGTTAGCGGGTTTGCCTTCGGGCTGCCGAACTCGGGACGCCGAGGCCGGGAGGCCGTGATACATGGAAGCGAGAAACCCAAGCTGTTGATGACTAGGGAGAGCAAGTGTTAGCGACTTATATGAGTATATGGCTTTTCACTAAATTTATGGTAAATAGTTTGCCCAGCGTTACATCCATGGATTCAAGGACTGTACTGGGACTAGTTTCTGCTTCGGCTCTACTGCTGGAATACTCTCACGAAAACAGAAAAGATGTTGTTATTCATAGATGCACGAGGGAAATTGTTATATTAAAATAAAGAAGTTAATCTCGTAGAACAAAATGCCACATTATATTTGATCCTGACTTTCACATTCATTTATGATTAGTTGTCGATGAGCTTCACTTCGGGGTTTAATGATAACCTTATATGGTTCGACTTCTGCTTTTAACGTGAAAGGTTTTTCAACGACCACTGGATATGACGGATCTTGTTCAATGTCGAAGCAATAGACCAGGCGTGAGATGGCAGCGAAGAGGTTACTTGCACCCACATTGTACCCAACACACAGCCTCCGACCTTAAATATAAAGACCGTTAACTAATACCCCCAATTTAAAAATAAGCATCTGAAAAAGCTCACCTGCACCAAAGCCTAGATGCCCCTTGGCTACCTTGTCTAAATCTTCATCGAGAAAACGATCTGGATAAAAACGCTCCGGCTGGTCGTACTCGGCTGGATTGTTAGATATGCCCCAGTTGTTCCAGGTTACAACCGTTCCCGCTGGGAAACGATATCCCTCGAATTCATCATCTGTCGTGAGTGCGTGTGGTATCCCTGTCTGGGAGTTCGTTGGCCTGGTAGAAAAACATAAATTAACACTTTACAGAACTGTGCTAGCAAACGCCGTTATCAACTTACCTCCACCGTATCGCCTCTTTTATTGCTGCTTTGATCCTCGGTAGCCTATCAATATCGTCGAATGCTGGTAGCCGTTCTGCGTTCGATCCGCAGACAGCATCTAGTTCTTTCCGTGCACGAGTTACCCAATCAGGGTACATAGCTGTACCTGCAATAACCCCCAGCATACTGGTTCGTGTTGTGTCTGTGCCAGCTTCAATCAGAGTCCCTGCCATGAAAGCTATCTCTTTGCGAGTGAAACTCTCTTTGTTATTGGAGAGAAATTCGGTCATGAAGCAGGACTTCTGAACCCCCATCTTTATTCGATATTCCATATCTTCTATTAATTTGTTGAAGACACTATGGAAATGGAGTCAGTAATGGAAGGGATTACGTTACTGATCGAGGATACTGAAGTGAAGAAGATTAGAAGCGGGATATACCGAGTAGTTCTCTCATGCAACCTATCCCCCTTTATTCTCCACGGCTGTAGACCTTTGAAGAAGGGGATCCGAGCTAAAAGAGGCAAAGTATCCACGATTGACGCGCCTGGCATGGTATATGGGACGAATTGCTCCTGGACTTGGTACAAAGCTGACAACGTAGGATCCTGAGGGTCCGTAGGATGTCCAAAAATCACACTCATAATTACCGAATTAGAGAATCTTCCAAGAGCCAAATACCAACTTTGCGGCTGATCTAATAACTGATACATCAAAAGTCGCGACTCTCGGTCTTGGATTGGTTTGAAAATGCGTAGCTGACTGGAGCCTAAAGTCTGATGCATGATTTTGCGTTGACGACGCCAGTTCTCTCCATATGGCATCAATAACAGTCGTTTCTCGCCGGAAACTATACTATGCGCCATGGGTAGATTTTGTCGAGACGAGTAGATTGCAGCTCGCTTTTCCAACAACTCTTGGGCAACTCGGCGAGAGTTTAGGATTACCCAGTACGTTCGCCCGAATTTCAAGGTGAACCTACTCAAGTGGAAGCAGTCAATTCGTCTTTTTTCTTGTTCTACATAGGTATAAATCTATTCGAAAAACACCCACATCTCGCCATATTTCTCGCCTAGTTTCTGTAGATATGGACCTTGATCTGTTTTTGGAATTTGGAATGCATTGCCAACGATCGGCAGTCCTGGGACAATCGGAGGAAATCGATACTGCCTTCTTATTCCGAAATCTTCAGAGAGAATCCAGCCAATATAACTGATGAGAGCTGATGCTATCGCGAAACAGCATAGATAAAATGGGAAGAAATATACCGAGTACATTCTTTCTTTCTCACACAACTAGCAGGTACTATTGGGAGGAGTTAAAAATGTAGATACAGTCCGTTGGCATATTATAGCCAACTGTCATTCGACAACGATTGCTAGATATATTGTGGACGCATATCAATTCTCTAATATGCAGATATACCGAATTACCCAAGTGTCCACTACGCGGTCCTCAATCAGTTGCACGTCGGGATGTATGTGCCCGTGGTACGGTTTGCGTTTACGTCTAGTTCGGCAGGCCGATGGACGAGAGAGCCGAAATTTGTTGTGCTCTCTCTTTTGACACATTACAGTAATGCTATCCGTCTGCTTTCGTGGATTACCGTGTCATACGGGCCATGGTGGGTATGAGGGACGATAGCTTATTAACTCCATTCTTCCATTAGCTGAAACCTAGCTGTGCAGAGCGGAGCAGTAAGTTCATTGCGTTAAATCTTCCGACTTGCAACGCATGAATTATAGAACTCCTTAGCTCTTCCCAGTTACGGCCCATCAACATGCATATTTTGGGCCTTTGCAATGGCTCTATCCAGGGCAATTCAGAAATTCTGCTCAAAGCCGCACTGAATGCAGCTGTTGCATCCAATCCGTCAATCACCGTGTCCTGGATTCACATACCCTCCGTACACATTCCGAGAAACGCAAAGCCCATCCGAGTCGAACGCGATATTATCCCTGATCAGAGCAATGAATTTGTCCGGACGGAAGGTCATGGACAGCCGGACGACCGTGCAGTAGTTTACAATGCGATCATGGACGCTGATGCCTTGATTATCACGACGCCTGTTTACAGTCACCAGCCTGCCGGAACCCTCAAAGCGCTTGCAGACAGTATTCTAGGTCCATACGCAGATGTATCTGAAGCATATCGCACACTAGAGCGAAAGAAAGCTGGTGATCGAAGTGTCAAAGACCAGGACATAGACCCTCGACAGCTCAAAGCCCGCGTCGCGGGTTTTATTGCCATCGGTGGTTCTAGTCGCGAGTTCCCTGAGCAGTGGACGATGGCATTACCGTCAATGCATCTAGTAACCTATCCGATCCATGCGCGTGTTATTGATCAAGTCGTCATTCCCGGATTCGCACACGCTGGATCGGTGCTGACAGATCCCGAACACACCATCGAGCGCGCTCAAGAACTAGGCGAACGGGTAGCCAGCCAGATCGGAAAGGCGTTTGACGATGCTAAATATCTAGGTCCTGAAGAGCCAGGAAGCTGTCCATATTGTCACTTGTTAAAGGTGGAATACGGTGAGGGCAACAGTGTGAGGTGTATTGTCTGCGGTGCGCAAGGAAAGCTTGTAATCAGAGCTAACGGCGACATTCGACCGATATGGGAGGAGGATTCCAATATCAGTGCCTTGACTCTAAAGGGGAAACAGAAGCATCGGGATGACATTGTTCGGAAACTGGACGCTGAGCGGCTCGTGCTACCTGGAATTGCAGCACAACTGGAGCAGTGGAGGAATATACAGATCCCGCATGTTCAGTTGCCTAGCTCTCATATTGACTTAACTACTGCATTAGAAAGGAGCCACCTTTAGAAAGGTCAATTCACTTGGATTCCAGCTTTCATTATCGACTATAATCAGAGTTCTACTATCCTATGGACATATCCACATCAACATGAGTCTGGACCTATACACAGTAGACGACATTTGTAGTTCTGTAACACGAGTGATGAGTATCAAATCGTGTCATTGCTGAGCAATTCCAAGCCGACAGATATTGCCGCTCGCCCCGCGGGAAAGCGGGGAGAACCCAGAAAGCCCCTCGTTGTCCCCAACCGATTCGCGGGGGCGGCGATCGTCCCCACGAATCTGCTAAACTTACAAGCCATCTCTCTCTTTCCTCGCTGCCTTGCTCGGAAACATTCCCTACTTTGTATTATCCCGTAGACATGGAGGAAGCAGATTCTGCAGTGGAGGAAACCACACTCCTGTACCAATGCACGCTGTGCGGAGAGAAATTTGACAATATGTAAGTAGGTTAGTGCCCACAAATCAAAGGCCTGCTGAGGCCCTGTTTGGGTCCTATCTCGCAGCAGGGCTTCTCTGGGAATCTAAAATATCAGACTCTATGCTAACAAAAACTCTCATGAGGAACAGTGCTATGTCAGAAAAGCACTTATCGGAACACATCGAGGTCCAAAGACCAGCCAAGCGACAGCAAATCACCCGCCGCCGACCACTGCCGCGAGCGTCGCAGGCGTGCCAGGCCTGCGCGATCTCGAAGACCCGCTGTGACAATGAAGAGCATTGTAAGCGCTGCCGGAAGAGGAAAATACCATGTGTTCGGACTTTCGATATTGAAGAGCGCGGTCCCAGTGTCCAGGCAACCCAACCAGAGCAAGATTTGATGACGCAGCCTAGAATAGCCATCGTGCGTCAGGGTACTTCCATTCGAAAGGCTGACAGCAACTGGCCCGAAACTGCTGGCGCGGCTATCATGGACCATGCGACATCCCAACACGGGGGCGAGAGTGAGTTTCTAGTGCTTCTACTGTGTAATCATCGCGACTCTCGTTTTGCTGACTAGTTGATATCTAGACACAAACCCTCCCGCTATCCAGCTCAGTAGTGTCGGTACAACAGGGGATGAGGTCTCCAGCTCTGAGTGGGACCTCACCCTTTCACAGAATTTTTTCGATTTTGATGTTGAGAGTGACCTCCAATTGACGGCCCAGGATGCTGATATTCTTTCTTCATTCCCGGTAATATTTCCAGTTGATAACAGCGCCAACTATGCAGCTCCGACGACGCCCATCAGCCCGGTGATCTCCGAGGAGCAGTCATCAATTATTGTGGATGCATTTCAGCACACTACTGGTCGCTGGATGCCAGTGGAAGCCAACCTGAAAGACGAGGAAGGAAAGGACCTTTCAGCCGCAATAGGAGCCTTCGTCGTGACGGATCCCTTGGGATCCCTGGATGAGTGGCTGGTGTCGGAACGATTTACGCTAGCCGCCCGTGATCGACTTCTGGCGATGTTGGTCAATAGCTGTGACTCTGGAAATACTCCCCGAGTCATATCAGCCCTTCCTTCATGTGAAGTTTTAGATAGGCTTATGAAACTGTTCTTTGCGTGGCATGCCAACCAAGAAGACACTTGGATTCACATCCCAACTTTTTCCGTAGATGGAACCAAGACTCTACTTCTAGGTGCTATTGTTGCAGCAGGTGCACTTATGTCATCAAACAAGGCCATGCAGAAATTCGGGCTGGCAGTCCATGAGATACTGGGGGTCCAAATAAAAAAGGAGGTATGAAACGGACCCAATACTTGTGCACACCACCTTAGCAGTATACTGAATATGTTTCCTGGATTAGTCAGACATGGATAACTTACTCACACGAGATCTCCAATATCTCCAAGCATATGCTCTTCAAATTCATATTGGCCTATGGAGCGGCAACAAGCGTAAAATGGAAATGGCTAGTGGCTCTATAGGCAATTTACTGAATGTAACTCTCCCAGGTGTCTCTTGGTTTTTCTTTTAGGAATCTCTAACTTTGCTAAAGATGTTCCGTGGTGGAGGTCGATTCCGCAGGGCATCATATACGCGAGAGTTTTGTTTGACAAACGATAGTGGCTCTATAGAAACAGAGTGGCATCAGTGGATATTGGAGGAATCGTTCAAGAGGTAGAAATTCTTCTTGGATTTTTGAAACCAAACAACTAACTGATTCAGACTGGTTCATCACTCTCACATTCATTGTAACCAAGAATCACTCTTTGCGTCCTTCTCATCATCCCTGTCATACGTTGATCTGTGTCTTCCTTTTCCGAGCTCACGAAGACTATGGTTTGCCAAGACGGCAACGGAGTGGAAGAATTCTATTAGGGAGCTTCAGGCAGGCAGGCATACTCATGTGTCAGTATTTGAGTGCATAGTGGACCTTTCCCTGCTCGACAAGCTGCCAAACATATATGACGCCACCTTCGCAAGACTGGCCGTGTTATACGGAATCTCATCGATGATTTACGTCTGCCGGCATCTCCATACTGTTTTCATGTGGAGTGAACGCAACGTGATTCGTGAAAGCAGCTTCGCTGACGATGGCCAGTATCGTTGGTTACTTCGAGTCTTCGAGAACTTTCACCAAACGCTGAAACTCTACGAGACAAACACAGTCCCTCAGCTTACAATCTTATTGGTTTTGGACCTTCTTTCATTACATCTCCATGCGTCAATAGATCACATGGAACTTCTTGCAGGAAAGGAAGGGATAGAGGAAGCCCAGGTATCCTATACCATTTTAAAACGATGGGTTGAAAGCCGAGAAGCCCGACAGTCAATATGGCATGCAGCACAGATCCTCAAATGGATCGGAGCTTTACCATCAGAAGTAATAACCGACTTCCACTCGGTTATGGTTTACCACGTCAGCCTCTGTTTGTGGACGTATGGGACTATTATGGACAAGAAGGGCAATGATGTGTCTGAGATTTTTGGATCAGAAGCCCAGCAGGTGATTCTTAACGCCGATGAGAACCTGGCTTCACAGCGGTGGATTGCCTTTAATAAGGGCTATCCAGTGCTCTCTAGATTCACGAAGGGAACCGACTCCCAACCTGCCCACAATCTTTCCCTTTTCTCCACCAGAGAACTCATGCAGGAGAGCATGCAACTCATCAGGAACAAGTACCCGGCCAGAGATGTCCTGCCCCCTGCAACAGAGAACATATGCCGTGTAATGGATGCGCTTGGATCGGTGGCTAAGGAAAGTTTTCATGACTAGATATCCTCTTTTCGATATTGGTAGTCTATCCAGAGGACAAGCCCTCTTGAATGTGTTGACATGCGGGCATATTGGACAACCTCAGTCTTACCTAAAGTTGGATAAGTTACGATCACGTTCTTCCTCCGATATTGATCGGAAACTCTGGGCAAAAACGTTCCTGTTTGAAGTCTCTTTGCTCCGGTAGTCTAAGCTAACAAGCTTCATTACATTGCAGTCTATCGAGCCATACCAAATCTGGAAAGATATCAAGGATTAACAGGATCCGGTTATCAATTATGCTTTGATATGATTGAGGTTAGCTCCCACACTTCTTACGTCCTGCTTTTTGGTTCGCTTTCTGATAAGTCTATTTCCAAGATCTTGCGTATTTTGTCGGAGATGTACAGTTCCAACAAATATACGTCCGAATAAACCATACGAACAAGGCTAATAAGGGCTACCTCAAACATCGTTAGAATTTGCAGATCAGGACTCATCTCGCATAGTGTTTTAAAGCCACCAAAGCAGGGACGCCCCGGGTTGAATAAAATCAATCCGTTCTGATTCTATGCACTTTGTGATTTGAAATATAATTATATATAAGAGTATCTCATGATATAATCAGCAAACTAAATAAGAATACTGTCCAGCCCCATGGGTATGGTTAAAGTTGATGTGACTACTCAACATGATGAAATCCGGCTTCGATTTCGTGGCGGTCGCGAAGTACACAATTAGGGCGATGATGCAGATATTTTTTCAAGTTACAATTATTTGATAATATATAAAAAGCTAAGAACATAGACGAGCATCAAAGCTTTATAATTACAAAATCGTATATCCGCCTGTGACAGGAATATATAGCCCGTTTAACCACTCTGCTTTTTCTTCACAAAGAGTTGCAACTACCCATGCAATTTCTTCTGGTTTTGCAAATCTGGATGCCACCGGAACATTATCCCATTTGGCTTGCAGCTGCTTGAGAAATCCGGGGGGAGCTGCAAGGAACGATTCTGTAGCAACGGGGCCCGGAGCCACGGTGTTAACGGTGCAGCCATATTTCCGTGGGAAGTCCCTAGCCCAACATCTGGTAAACCCCTCAATCATACCTTTAGATCCTGCATAGAGACTCATGTGGGGATCGGGGTTCCGAGAAGCGGAGCTGCCAATGTTTATGATACGGGATCCCGATTTTGCCAGGAAAGGGAGAACAGCGCGGGTAAGAAGAAGAGTTCCTCGGCCGTTCAGATTGGCAACCCTCTCCCAGGCCTGATAGACCTCCATGTCAGTAGCCTCGGAGATATCGCAAAGAATACTAGCCCCAGCGTTGTTAACCAGAATATCGATATGGCCAAACTTGTCTGCTACGGTTGCTGCCAACTTTTTAGGACCCTCCAAGGTTGTCAGATCAGCCTCTACAATTATCGAGCGAGAGTTTCCGCCCAAGCTCTCTAGAACTCTTCTTGCTGCCGGTTCTTCTGAAAGAAATGGATAATTGATGATAACAGAGGCTCCACGACGGGATAACTCCTTTGCTATCGCCGCTCCGATACCTGCGGAGGAGCCACTCACAAGAGCTACCTTGCCAATAAGACTTTCTTTGATTACTTCTGTCGATGTTGCCATTTTCACCATTCGTTTGGCTCTTGTCTATTAGCGGCATTAACTAGAATTTTTTTAAAGTCGTATTGGTAAAGAAAATTCGTTATTCCAATGTTTAAATTCAGTTCAAGTTCAGCGGCCACTTCAAACTCAAGTATCCAATTAGCAAGAGTTGCGGGAAATATTTGTACACAGAATTACGAATTTCTCACTCGGGATTCCGATTATTCGCAAAAATAATGTCGGGATCAAAGGACGGAACTAGGTAATTAAGTCACATCTGCTTTTGCATGATAAAGCCGATGAATTCTCATATCACGGAAAGACGATTCAAGAATAGCGGGGTACTTAGTTAGTGTACATACTTTACTTCCAGTTATGCGCGCAGATCGATAACTGCTCGACCCGGGAGCTTTCCAGCTAGCATCTGTTCAGAGAATCGATCAATATCCTCCATCCGACCCTTGACCAATATCGGCTTGACGAGCCCCCTGGCAGTGAAATCAAGAGCCTCGTCAACATCTTTAAGTGTACCTGTAACAGATCCAACAATGTTAAGCCTCCTAAGAGCAATAACAATCGGCGGTGCGCCTGCAACAAAGTTTTCCTTCGGAAGTCCGACACACACTACTGTCCCTCCGGGACGTAATAGGTATGGAGCCTGGTCATAACCAGCCTTGCTCGCTGCAGTAACCACAACCCCATGTGCCCCCCAGGTAGTGATCTCCTTAACCCTGGCTACGATGTCTTTTTCAGTCATGAAGTCAATGAAATGCTCTGCACCCAACCTCTCGCAAAGAGCCTTCTTCTCAGCACCTCCATCGATGGCGATGATTCGCATACCCATTGCTTTTGCGTATTGGACGGCAAAGTGGCCTAGTCCGCCGCCTGCTCCTGGAAGGACGACCCACTGCCCTGGAGAGACAGCAGACCGTTTGAGAGCTGTATAGGCGGTCACTCCACCGCACATAATCTACAGATACATTAGTTCGCATGGGAGGGAGAATAGATATTCTGAAATAGAGTAAAGGGCTCACCGGTCCAGCTTCTTCGTCTAGTACACCGGCAGGTATCTTTGTCGCATAGCGTGCACTCGTGGTCGCATACTGCTGAAATGTCCCGTTGACTGTGAAACCGCTGTTTCGCTGCTTTGGGCAATGAAGCTCGTCCGTCCCATTCGTACACATTTCGCAGTCCCCACAAATGCTTGTAACCCATTTGATACCCGCCCTGTCTCCGACATTAAAGCGGCGGACATTCTTTCCAACTGCCATAACAGTACCAGCACCTTCGTGACCTNGCTATCTTGACTTTCATCGTGAGTCCACGGTCACCCCAGTCATCACGCATTAAGTGAACATCAGAATGGCATAACCCGGACCAGTTCAATTTTACAAGGATTTCGTCATCTTCAGGGGTGGGGATAGGAATATCTTTAATGACTATCTTTGAGTCTGGACCGGGTGATTCCGTAATGGCTGCCTTCTGTGTTGCAGAAGAATCCATGCTTATTGTATAGTAATTCAAGGAAATTTTGAATGAAATTAAAAGCCGTTATCCAGCCTCACGGTGAATATAATCTTATACTTCATGATCCTTATATCACTGAGCGTCAAACTAGAGACAACCCATTCGCGGGGTTTGAGGGGCACACTGCGGGGTACCTGTAGCGCGGCTCCGCATGGGAATATGGGCCGAGTTCTCAATCATATGGTGCGAAGAGTCAATGAAGATACTGGGACCCTATTTGTTGTATTTGCGGGATATCCCTAATGAGGTTTGACTCGAAAGACCATTCCTGCGCCAAGCCGGCATATACGAAGTAAATACCGTGGCGACTTCGGACCCGCTCCCTTCATCTCCCAGCACGGTCCGGGGCTGGTTGATACGAATTGGACCTCGGTGAGAAAGAATAATCCCTAGCTGCACTATGGTTCCCACTGAAATGAGTCTAGAAGGCAGAAGCTATTGCCAAAAGCTAATCTATTATGATATATTGCTTCCATTTGAATAACTACAGTCGTTATCTTCAGTCCGCCTCGCATAACGGAGCCAAAACCCTTCGTAACGTATTTGTCCTGCCCACCATCATTAGGTAGGCCAGTATCCAGCAGCGACGAAATACAGATTTCAGTGAATATCCCTTGCATATTATAACTTTTAACTCATTTTGGACTGAATTGAAGCTAATCTGCCATTATAATCCATTCATCTGCCCACGGCGCAGTTACGGGACTTCCATTTATTTTGCACAGAGCGGGCAATACCAACAGTTGTCCTTCCGTTATCATTCCACAGATATTTTGCGCATCAGGTGCTTGTGTCTTTTTAGGTGTCAACAACACATTCAAGGCTGGCTTCTGCCAAACGGCAAATGCCTGATGATCCCTTTTCTCTAGCCAATCTCGGGTGCTGTTATCGAGCTTGATATCGAAATTCCAGAGAAGCCGAGCAAGAATCAAACGCATCTCAACATAAGCCGGGCTTTTCGGGTTGAAGTTGATCAGCCAGCAGCACTATCTTAGTTACGTTTATATGCGTAAAACACATTACACGAACAAGCGAATATATCGCAGAGAGAGCAAATGGAAACACTTACTTTTTGCCGACGCAGTTCCTTGGTCCATACGAAAAGGGCTGGGAGGCATCCTTTGATCATTGGCAAAGCGCGGGTCGTCAAGCCACCGCTCTGGAATGAAAGAGTCCGGCAGGTAAAAGTTCCCTGGGTAGTGCTGAATCACTTGTTGCCAGACGCCCAGGACGGTCTGTCACGCAAGCTAGTTAGCTGGGAGCTCCTCCTTTTTGTTTTCCTCTCATCCTCGCTCTTCCCTATTTTCCCTACTAGGCACTCGTTGGTAAGTGTACTGGGTTTACTTACCCTTCAGGAACGTAGCAGCCACAAATATAATCTCCCCCAGTCTGTGCCACGCGCAGAATCCCCCACGGAACTGGCGCATACATGCGAAGCCCCTCGTCCAGGACCGCCTGCCTATACCGGAGCTGCTGCACGTTATGGATGTTGATTTCATCCTCTGTCTGGAAATGAGACAAAATCTCCTCGTACAGCTTAGCCAATGCTTCGGAATGAGTGGCCAAGAGATATGTCAGCCCCGTCAGTGCGGTTGCCGTCGTCTCGGATCCAGCAACGACGAGAGTGCTCGAAGTGGAGACAATCTCGGCATCTGACATCTTTCGATGGCGAGCTTAGTATTAGCAATGACTTGTTGTTTCCAGAGCTTCCGTTCCCTTTCCTAAACGAAATGCTAAAGAGAGGAGGGCAAATGGTAGAGAGGCACCGAGAGAGAAAGGGAGAGAGAACAGAGACTTACCACGCCTCCATCGTCCTCATTCCTCCTGGTCATAGAGTCTATGAAGTCTGTCGGAAACTCGTCAGTGCCCTGCGGCTTTTTACCTTCTGTCTGACAAGCTCAACATGTGTTTCCGCTTTGGCCTTGATGCTCTTTGGCACCACAAATTCCACCAGACCGCTAGGTATATGGAGACGGTATACAATAGCATTAATGGCGAGCATGCGGACACTATCGAAAATGAAGGATACCCAGGGGTGGTACGCGGCCTTCTCCAGGCAATCAAACGGCGCACCAAAGGCGAGATCGCCGAAAATGTCGAACGTGGTCCAGTTGCACCAGGCAGTCATGTCCAGCGGGCGACAGCCGTTCTGGCAGTTCTCGTGCAGCCGGCGGATGAGTAAATCGATATAGGTCTTGATGGCGGGTTGCCGGTTGGCCATGGCTTGGGCCGAGAAGCCCTGTGCCAGGACCCGGCGAATGCGCGTGTGATCCTGGCGCGGTGCCGCAACGATACTCTCAAGGTTGCCGCGATAGAATTGCGAGTCCTTGGGGTTCTCACCTTGCGCTGTCTTGCGGTGGCCCATGATGTCACGCTACGCCTGGGGGTTGACATATGACAGCTCGTTGGGGCCCAGGCACACCAAGTCGCCGTATTTGTTGTGCAGCTCCAGGATACGCTTCGGCGCATGGCCGCTTACAACCATGAGCACGTATGGAATGGGCGTGGCGGCCCTGTACCAAGGACCAGGATAGCATCGCAGAGGATGGAAGAAGAGGTTATACGTGGGTGATCAGAGCAGCGCTAGGAGTATCTGAAGAGAGCACGCCTCGTGAGAAACTCGACATGGGGCAGTGTGGCAAGATGAAGTTCATTTTTTAGCCTTACCACGAGAATGACCAGAGGCAAGGTCGCCCCTGGCAGACCACTCATCAGACTTAAGAATTCAAATGGAGCCATTATTGTCCGTAAGTGACTTTCGGTTCTGAAAAATCAATATAGGTGATGGGATACTTGATTTAGACAAGGTGACCTTGCCTGACTGCAGTTACAATGTATTTTAAACAGAACAATTTCAGTTTCACTGTTGAGGGTGAGCAAAGTATGTTATATAGAGTCCACCAGACCCACCCCAATAAGACAATCTATCTTGACTATATTTTTGATATCGTCTCAAACGTGTAAGCTCTATGCAAGGCGTATGCAGAACCACCCCTGCTAGATCCCCCTAACACAAAATCAGGTTAGTAACCTTTTCCCAAAGGGGAGCGAAACGGTGACCCTCTCTCAAGTTATCGGTAAGCGCTTGGGAGTCATTCGGCACGCAATCTTTTAGAACTTCTCAACGTGGGGTCTCAGATCTATTTCCTGCGTGAAAGCTGAGTTGTGTTGAGTGTGGAGGAACCAGTAGCTCTCGGCAATCTTACGAAATGTTAACCTTCCGATGTCAGTCACAGATAGCTGGGTAGTCTTACGGCGTAGGGGCTGATTTTCCCCTCTGGTGTTCCCTCGTTGCGAGGATACTGGGTCGTATCAGGTACATCAATGCCACCATCGATAATGGCATGAGCGACGTGAACTCCCTGCGGGCCGAATTCTCTTGCCAAGGACTGTGTCAAGATGCGCTGTCCGGATTTGCCTGCCGCGATGACGGACCATAATTTTGACCCTCTGATAGATGCGGTTGCACCCGTTACAATCAGAGTTGGTGGTTGAGGAGAAGTCTCCACAGATTCGAGCAGTAAAGGGATCACACTTTGACCGAAGTTGAAAAGGCCATGACTAGAGCAGAGAACTCTTGTTAGATACGCGCACTAGTCCAGTTAAAGTGGCATCACGTTGATTAGTACATACATGTTACCCTTCAAGCTGATGTCTAGATCTTCTTTAGTCAACTCCAAGAATGGTTTGCGGCTTGGTCGTGAATTGGGTCGAACGTTATAGATCGCCGCCGCGAGCTTTGAGTCTGGGAGCTCTCTTCTGATAGTTTCGAAGGCTGATTTAAGGGCAGACTCATCAGTTGCATCGGCAGTAATGCCGATGGCCTTCCTGCCGGCTTTGTTAATCTCCTCGACGACGTTTTTGTAGCTTTCTGGGGAGCGAGCCAGTAGAATAACCGGATAAGCTTCGGAGAAGCGGATAGCTACAGATCTCCCCGTTCCAGGACCAACCCCGGCAACGATAGCGTAGAATTTGTCGGATACCGTCATGACGCTGACAGATATATCGGTGTAAGGGGTAGGTCAACGTTACTCGAAAAGGCGAAAAGAAAAAATGAATTTATATTCCTTGGTGCCTTCGAGCTAGATCCCTTGTGACGCATCATGTAGCGGGAAAATGTCGCCATTGTTACCCCTCACGCGATCTCCTAACAACCCCGATTTTAAACATCACAATTATTAAGCTGCGTGGAACCGTTAGCCTCACTTTTTGAGCAACATGCAACACTACTTAAATTTAAGTCTATAATTCTTATTAATTCAAGGAAGACTCTGTCTTATATGGGAGTATACGATAGGACAGATCTTGGTTAGACCATGAAGATTGAAGGTCGTTCAAACACATTATAGACCCTGAGGGTTGATGTCCGTAAACGAAAGGTGCTGCTACACATAGTGAGAACTGTTGTACTGAGGTCCGGCAACTAGCATAAGTCTAACTTCTTCCTTAGCCTGCGGCGCGCAAAATAGTGGTGTCAGAGTTTTGCTGTGTACATGCCAACCCTCCCCCTAGGCGGTTGGTTTTCGAGCAAATGGCGCCCATCCGAGCGAATCAACAAGTAGCGTGAGATTCTGGTTTATCGTCGTAGCTGCAGCTTATTAATATTACGCATGAAGCCACTATCGCGCCACAATAATAACACCAGAGGCGTCGAGAAGATATATGTTGTACCAGTTCAAATAACGACATAGATGCAGTGATCCCACCCTTACTGGACGAGATCTGTTGATGCAGGATTAGCTGGGGTGGGCAAGTTCTACAGTTCTGCCAATTGCATAAGTTCGCCTAGATGTGCACGAAGTGATCCTGCCTCCCCGAAGTCGATGGGATAGCTCACATAAATTCCTCGATCTTCCTTCCTGGCAGACGCCTCTCGAATTGCGCACATCTTCTCGTTTCCTTCGTGTCGCACACTTATCATCTGGCTCTCATTTGTCATGGTGCCAAGCTTTTCGCAATCCCACCAGGATGGTTCCGCATCAAAGCCAACGAGGCGACAGGTGATCGTCCCCAATCGCCTACTCCATTCCTGGCGAATCTTGCCTGCATCACAGAAACCTGTTAAGGTACGTGCTGTGAAAATTCGTTAATATCACCACTTGGAGCCACCACTTTCGCTTGCACTTGAAAGATGGTTATTGAGAGCCAATCAGACTTGCTTGTAAAGCTAAGAGTGAACCTGAACAGCAAACTAAAGTACAGGATTATGGCCCCGATCGATCTGTAGAGGATCATGAATCAGAGCAGTTGACTCAATACTCCTCGTATGTTGCTTCAATCAATGAAATCTGCTCTACTCTAGATCCATTTTGTTCATTTTCGGAGGACCTTTCACAGAGTCACAGGCAATCGCTTCATTTTTGTGAGTAAGTTCAAGTGCCTGGGAGAGTTCCCGTCTAATCCGGCTCGTAGACTTAGTAACTGTTCCATGGAATGTATATGGAATCCGACCGCACAACGCGATGTTTTGTCCAGTTAGAGATATCAGCTTTGCTCTATCTCAGCGGTCGCCGTTAGCATTAGAGTGGATGGCACTTTCAGGAGTGGCTCTATTGGAAACTCTCCGGGGAAAGGGAACTTCTCTACTCAGTCTCCAGCAAAAATGTATAGTGTATAAATCCCTATATAAATCATTAACAGGCGTCGTTGCGGTTTCAGATGCCGTGATTAACGCTATCATCATGGCCGAGCTTGTTGAATCCCGCGTATCGGATTTGGAGGCTGCATATGTCCACCTACAAGGCTACGAAAAAGCCGTTCGCTCTAGAGGAAGCATTAGAGAATTAATTACATCATCCTCGTCGCCACTTCTCAGTGCAGTCCATATAATGCCGTACTTAGCCTGTGGGTTACCTGCGAGTGAAATCATTTACGGGGAAGGTGCAAGCAATCTCGTCATAAGCATACTACGACGCTTTGTTATGGGGGAAAACAACACTGAACCGGCGTTCTTCTTGTACACCATATTTCCACACTTCTCATCACCTCAGCCTTTATATACACAACTTATGCTACCGAAGGAAATATGTCTTCGCCTGGTTTCTGGATCACTTGCTCCATACTTGCAACCAGGCAGAGGGACGTATCCTCGATACGAAACGAGAACATCTCACTTCGCTGCTCTATTTGCTATCGCGTTTACTCTTTGGAAACTGCAGGGAAATGAAGTCTTGTTATCGGTTTTTTTTAAAAGATCGAATACACTTCTTCAAGAAATGTGCGGTTATCAGGTTGGCAGCAGCTCTCTTACGCCGCAAGGACTTATGTGGATTGTTCTAAAAACAGCCTTTGATGTGAACGAATTAATGGAAACTAAGAAAATCAGAATGGATTATCATGCTAAACAGATTATTGATGTGGCATCTGCCCTAAAGCTTTTCGCTGCATCACATGATATCGTAAGGCAAGAAATGGTTTATTTTCTTTACAGATTTCTCTTACATGAGAATCGATCTGTGACTACGGTATCAGAAGAACTCGTATAATGAATATACCGAGTTCCTACATGGTTGTATTCCGATTGGAATTAAGTTGTCAAATTTGCACAAAACTGCGAGCTAGTCAAACTTCTTTTGTTCATCTCGGTGTTACACTATCATGATCTGTATCATCGAGGTTCATTTGATTAGCGTGATCTCTGCCATGAAGGCTGGAGAGATAAAACAAGATTGCTATATCTCGAATCTAAACTGTTCTTCACTGGTTATGCTTGAAAATTAAAGTGATCCCGAATTTGATAACTTACTTGTTCGTTACCCCTTCCGTTTGTAGGAGGTCTAAGAACAGCTCGATTGTTTCAGAAAAACACGACCTTACTAATGAGGCGGATATTATGTTTCTATAAGTAATCCTTTTCTATCTCTCACGTCCGCGGCAGGAGCATCTCGTTTTACGATGTTGGTGAGCATTGTTGACACTGGACATTCGAACCGATAAGTCTCGACAACGCTTCATGCTGTCCTTGGAATAACTCTTGAAGAGCTCTGTATTCTCTCAGGAGATCTTCTAGCTTGATCTCTAGCACCCTTCGTGTGTTGTGCTTTGCGCGCTCGAAAGGCTCACTATGATAATCGGTTTTGTTCTTGCCGCCGCTCTTGCCACCGACCTAACACAGTTAGCATCTAGTCTGAACATCTACAATTGACCTTCAATACAAGATATACGGACGTTATATCTGAGAATTTCTTCACTAACAAGGCCTCCCAGCTGAAAAGGACAGTTATCTTCTAATACCATGTTGGGATTCCGCCCCTTGTAGTCATCGACCGCAACTTGACTGGGTGCTGAAAAGATACTTGCTTCACTAAAGTCCTTTACGGACCAATTTTTCCTATCTCATATATTACAGAAATCCTCAATCCATTCAAGAAATGGATATTCCGGGGATAGAGCATAGGTAAAAAAATAAAAGTAGGATTAATGAGATATTTAACTATATTTTACATTGGACCTATTTGGAATAATGAAGGCCCCAGGATGCATCCAAGAGTCACTAAACCTAATCTGGAGTTTTGTGGCGTTCGCCGGGACTCCAAAGTTCATGCAGGAATTACTCCTTTATTTATAGATGAAGAGTCCACGAGCGTGCTGGAATCGACATACATCTGATTAGCAGGCACGAGATAGTTACACCCCGCTCCAGCGTAGCGACCACTTTTTGGTATGCCAGCATAGACGTCTGAATCTGAATATCTCGGCGCAGCGAATCTAGACTTGGACAATCACTCTATTAACTACCTTCTATGTATTAGAGCTTTGATATCCCCGAGCACCGTTTATTTCAGGTTCCACCAGTAGACCTACTTCTAAGTAGCATATTAGGCTTTCCCAACTTAAGGGGAGTAGGAGGACGGTGCAGGTCCTAATATATTATTCAAAAAGGCTACGATATTGTGTCTAATATTGGGGTTGCTAGTCCCGGAGACCCATTTGATCAGTAATTCTGTAGATGCTGGGAAGGAATCTTGCTTCAATCTTGCTTCTAGAAAGCAACTAACATTCAAGTAATTATGCTGGGAGGGAGCCATACAATCCATCATGATACAAATCGCTGTAAATACATAGTTGTTTGTGTGTAAGCAACATCGGGCGTAATTGGCTAGAGGGTTGCATATCCAGAGCTGTAGATCAGATAGCTTGGAGCGTTTACCACCCTATGGAGTTGCTTACATGACGAAACTATTACCAAAAAGAGAAAGTTGGACTCCTTTAGGANTGTATGTCGTTTTATGAGATGCCTAACTTCGCTAATCATTATTCTGCCAAGATTTCTTCGGGAATTGTTCGAAGTTCGAACAGCTTGGCAACATTAAGCGCCCGTATTCAACCTTCACTTCACAAACCCCAGTGAACCCCGCAATGTTACTCCTGTAAGTTTGATTCATCGAGGACAAATTCACTCAACCAAGAACATGGCTGCCGAAGATTCGAAACTTCAGCCCCGTGGTTTACCAATCTTTCGCCACGCCGCGTTGCACGATGCACGTTCTTTTCGGCTGGCAAAGCTTCGTGGAAGCCCCACAGACGCGCGTATTTCATTGGAATTGAGTATTCACAGTTTGGATGATCCACCCGAGTACATGGCGCTGTCATACACTTGGGGACCACCCTACCAAGAGCCTGGTATCCCAACGGTCGATAACACTAATCCGGCCCCCGAAGAAATCCTGTGTAACGGCTGTTTGTTCTGGATATCTCAAAATCTGAGAGACGCTTTGACTACAATACCGCCCACATTCTTACAAGGATTCTTCTGGATTGATCAGCTATGCATCGATCAAACAAACGACGAGGAGAAGTCATCCCAGGTAACACTCATGGGCGAGATCTATGAGATGACTTCAGTAGTTCTGGTATGGCTGGGGCCAACAACTAGTGAATCTAACTTACTTTATTGGGCCGTGGAGGAATTTGGCCCTGCGCTTAGTGCCGCCTTTGACCGTGACCGTCAGCAGATTTCTTCTATCGTCGGGCCTTTCGACCCCCGACTGTACACTCTGCTAAGCATAGGAGAAGCAAATTTGGTTCGACAGAAACTAACGCAGTTTATTGGATTTGTACAATCGATACGTTATTTTACGCGCATTTGGGTAATGCAAGAAGTGGCTCTTTCCAGTCGCGTAAGAACATTTTGCGGCCCAGATCATCTTAATCTTCTAGAATTGCTGGACCTTTGGTCATATATTGCATCAAACGGATGGGTTGCCCATTTAGCAGACAAAGGCTCAGCTATTCCTTCTTTCCATCAAATGCGCCTTTTAGATTCCTCAACAGTCTGGTTTACATTGGATGACAAGGTGGAGAAATCGTCTGACCTATCTGATAACGAGCTCCACTTCTGGAAAAACTTAAAGAGCCAACTCAAGTGTTTTACCATATCCTTTGATCCACTATCTGTCTCATATGCTTGGTTATTAAGAAGCTTGTGCGCAACCCGACAGTTCAGTTGTTCAGATAGTCGCGACAAAATATACTCAGTTATATCGCTGATCAATCCGGAATTAAAGAGGAAACGGCAACCAGCAATCTTATCGGACTATCGCCTGACGGCTGAAGACGTCTACAAGTCCGCTATGGCTTCCATCTTTCTCAATACGGGACTGCTTGATGCACTCGGAATGGTTGAAGATCGTCAGCCAGAGACTTTGCCTGAAAACTATCCCTCCTGGGTGCCCGATTTCAGAGTTCAACTCGGGGTTCGAACCGCGTTGTGGACCTGGGATGAGGTGCTGGACGGACACCCGTTTGACGTTTCTCGATGTGGAATTACTCACAAACAATATTACAGTGTGTGTGGCTCAGTCCTTAATTGTCAGGGCCACGAGAAATTTCGGATCGAGCACTGCTTCGGGGAGGACATTCAGAGCGTGGCTGAGAGTTTTCGTTTCAGTGACCTACTGAAATTTGGACAAACATTATCCCGAGGTTTGGATACGGGACTCCGCTTTGAAGTGTTTTGGCGAACCTTGATAATGGATATGGCACGTAATGGACAGATACCCGCTCCCGAAGAGATGGGGAAACAGTTCGCGCAATTTGTTGCTTGGAATTGTGCTTCGAAATTTCAAAGGCTGGTTTCAGCGGAGCATGAGCTTGAAGAGCTGGCGGTGCTCTTCTCAATAGTTAACTCGGATCTCCAGCCAGCCAACCACTTGAACCTTGGAGATGTACTGACATGGATTGATGCTTTTAAAACTGGTCACGCTGCAAGTGGGACTGCGTTCACAGAGGCGCTCACGAAGGTTTCGATCCTGGACTCACTCTCTGCCGACTATCGTCAGGCATTTATCAGAGCAGCGCCTGGCAGGCAGCTCATGGTCACGGCAGATGGCCGCTTAGTGATAGGTGCACTGTCCGCTAGACCAGGTGATGAGGTCTGGGTTCTGCGCAACGCACGAGTTCTTCACATTCTAAGGCCTCAAACGGATAGTCGGAATGAATATCGTTATATTGGAGAGTGTTATATTCACGGATGTATGCACGGAGAACTGGTAGAAGAGCCAAACGGCCCTGAGGGATTATTTCAAAAAATCAGCATAGTCTAATACTCACATGCATTTTCCCCGTGAAATGGTTGGAGGCGGAGGCTGAGGCGCTGACTGTTGGGTTCAGGACCGAGCCAGAGCAATTCCAATTGCCATTCAATCGAAGCCTAGACCAGATTCCTCCAGGGTCATTTGCAAACCATTCCGTTATGTAACTTTCGCCGAATATGGCAATTCCTGCGTCCTGCCGTGATGCCGCCATGTTCCACCCACTATCCAGTAGCACGTCGACGGTCCCCGGGGGGTGGGGAATTGCGAGATGTGAAAATCTCGCAATTCTTGCATGCTGATTGGATGCTGATTGAATTCAGACATCCTAAGCCTAATGCAGCAGCCGGTGTCTCCGTCCATCGGCCGACACCGATCCGCCTCTCTGCTGCTCCCACCCACCGTCATCGGCGGATCCTCCGTTGCTTTGCTTTGCAAGTGCAGCATCCAAGTCACATTGCAGTAACCTGGCTGCTGGTGGCCTGGAGAGACGTGGCACCGATGCATGTCAGCCCGAGTCAAAAGAAAGTTTGTGTGTGCCAAGCATTGGAGGAGTCCAGACCATTCCCCTTTCTGCTTCCGGCCCTGAGGTGAGGATTGGGAAGATACGCTGTGGGGTGATCAGCTGTCCTCCCAGATTATTCGGTTGTTGCTAGTCACTCCGGCCTTTGAAAGCTTGGTAAGCGCGCCGACGCACTCGAGGGGGTCTCTCCTCAGCCCATCACGCATGAATTGGTTCAATTGGTAATACCAAAGGCGAGCGGCTACAATGGTTGTCAGCGGCTGCCGTTAGACTGTCCCTAGTGAACTCGGCCGTGTATATAAACCCCGACTGTATATCGCTGGTGGATGAGAGGAAAATCAAGAGTGAACTCGAATACCCAACTTCATTACATATTTAACATCAGAGCTACTCTATTCTCGCCCTCCGCCATGAGCAATATCGCGGTTGAAAAGTACGGCTGGACCGCTGTCCCCCGCAAAATCTCCGCCCTCCTCGAACAATCTCAGGCTACCGGAGATGCGCCCCATGTGCCTTTCTCCTCCATTCCCCTGCCTTCCTCCCCTCTCTGTGAGGCCGTACACAAGTACGCGCAGAAAGAGTTGCCCGTAGAGACCTTCAACCATAGCATGCGAGTCTTCTACTATGGTAGCGCCATACTTCAGTACGCCTTCCCACACTGGTCCTCGCCGTCATTCATCGAGACGTACTTCCTCTCCTCCATGCTTCACGACATTGGGACGACCGACACCAACATTCGCGCCACGTTGATGTCCTTTGAGTTCTATGGGGGGCTGCTCTCTCTCGAGCTCTTGCAGTCCCTTGGCGCTCCAAAAGAGCAGGCCGAGAACGTCGCGGAGACCATTATTCGTCACCAGGATCTCGGTGAAGAAGGCACAATCACGCGCATCGAGGCCCTTATCCAACTCGCAACGATCTTCGATAATATGGGCGGTCAGCCGCAGCTGGTCAGCAAGGCCACCATCGAGAGCGTGACGAAGGCCTATCCACGGAAGAAGTGGAGCTCCTGCTTTGCGGCTACGATCCGGAGAGAGAACACGCTGAAGCCGTGGGCGCATACTACAGCACTTGGAGAAAGGGCGTTCCCAGAAGGAGTCGAGGGAAACGCGTTGATGGCTCCGTATGACCATCTTGAATGAAAGGCTGGGGGTTTTTGCAGAGGGGATTGGACTGACATCTAGGTAATGATCCAGAGTATCTAGTTAATATAGAAACAGTTCTAGCAGATATACCTTCGCTAGAAGTCATTAGACTGAAATAATGATACGCAACTGTTGTTTCCATCTTGGGTCTGCGGCACGTCATTTGGCACCGATCTCAACGCCGTGGTTTATGTAAAACATAGAAATACGTAGTGCAGTTTCCCGTAAGCTAGAATCGTGATTCAACAATGAACTCATAAATTGATCGGGGGAAGCGTCGCAAGTATTTAATATGTCTCAGCTTCATACGGATTGTTTCTAGGCTATTTTGTACTTCCAAAAGTTATATTTTGACATTGGAAAAGGCCAAAAGAAAAAAGGAACAAAAAAAACCCAAGAGGACCTCCCTGTCTTTTATTAGCTTGCTACCCACAACATAATTCAAAGGTGGCCATATCCAAAGATCGTCAATTGAGATTGTAGACAGTAAGATTGATGACCACTCGAGAGAAGCAATTTTGGGTGTTGAGTCCCCGCAGGAAACTCATCAACAGCGCCGCCACTGGAGCACGTGGCGCGATAATGGTGACGTGCGTGTCCCCCTCGACAAAGCGAGATCGGCAATGCCGGGAGGAGCCCAGCAAACGAAGCAAACACCGAGTTGCTAAGCAGAACTTCCCGATCACCATTTCTGGGTTTCCACAAAGGAGGACCAGCGGCTACAGGAACGAGTCCGAGCGCATGCGGCGAGTATGAGTCTCCAAAGCATAATCTCAACGGATTGTCAACCGGGAAGAGAAAGGCGGCGAAGCCTGCGATGATGGCATCCGCAGTCGAGACCCTCTCGCAAAGATTGACGGACCTGAGTCAAGAAACCAACGAAGTATGTCTTGCTATTCCGGCGCCGGTGCCAGCGGAGTTTGCATGTTCTGTCACATACTGACTTTCCTTCTAGGCATGGCATGCTTTCCTAAGACTCTTCGCCAGCGACTGTGCCAGAGAAGGGTCTTCCAAAGCCCACGATCTGCTCCCGGCGCGACTACAACTCCTCGTTGAACAGCTCTCAGCGGTTAGCCTCTCTCCAGGTATTATACTAGGGATTTCGAGACCTTACAGTGCCTCTGACGTCGCTCACTCCTCCGAGGGCAGGCATAATGACACACCGATATCAAACATCAAGGAAGAGCCATCGGATGGAAAACAGTCAGCTATAAAGGCACTAGGTATATCGGTTAATCAACGTGTTGGCCAAGTAGGGTTCAGACCGGACGATGAAAACGGCTTGTCTGCGTCGAAAACACTGGTCAAAGCGAGGCCCTATGACGGTATATCAGACTCTGCCAGTTTAATATCGAGTGCTTCCAATACCCTGAGGAAGATATTACCCAGTAATAGTGACTATGAACTCTCCACCAATTCTAAGACAACAAAAAGCCAAAAAGCACATCGTACAGGGACTGTAGCAAAACAGAATGAGGCGCTTGAGCATTGGAAACAGTTCGAGATGAAGGACACAGCTAAATACTCCAACTTGGAGATGGGAAAAAGACACTTGATACCTCAAGACCTCCCAACGTACTATTTCAAGCAGCTCCTAAGTATCTCAGATCCAAATAGCGGAACAACTATAGATCAAGGAATATCTGTCGATGAGGCTCATGATATAGTTTCTTTTGTCACATATGCTGCCTGTCCACACGCCTTGAGCCAGCTCAAACAAGCCATTAGCGGATGGCGGTCCCAGACTACAATGGTGAAATATATGGAGTCAACCCAGTTTATTTCTGTTCTAAAAGCTCTGAATCACCTCGAGGCACAGAGTGCATTTAACGCGATTGCCACCAGGATCAAGCTTGTACAGCTTGCAGAAGCTGTTGATGTGGCGAACAACACACTTCCACCTCCTCAAGGTCGCGGAAACCCCCTGGTTAAGTGGTTGAGCGCTCAATACACCCAGTTCCTGCGCCTAGAATATCCTGATTTAGACGTCGGCAGCCGTCCCTGGAACACAAAGCTGGATGATCTTAAGAGGAAAGTCAAAGCCGGTAGACGATGGCAGCAGCTTGTAACTCGATTCGGAATCGGCGTTGTTGGATTGGTTGCCACTTCTGCACCCGGGGACGAACGAAACGCCGACTTTAATAGACAGTAAGTCATGCCATTCTCTTGGTTTAGTGATGGATATAAATATAACGTCTACTATGTTAGGATAAAAACTTACTCGGAGCGGTGCTTCAAGCTGCTATTGGATACGCTCGAGACTTGGAAAGGCCACCATATCAGATCCCTGAGCAGCAAGTTAGAGCGATTCATGTTGAGCCTATTTCGGGGCAATAAAGATCTGCCTCGGCTCGTCCTAGAGGACACAGATTTCTCAATGATCGAAGCACAACCAAACTCTTCTCCGGAGCTTGTTGTATATCTAGATGTTGCAAATGATGATCCAGATTTGTCCATGCATGAGGAGGCTACCTCAAGCCTCGTCCAGTCTATCGAGGAACCAGTCGATTTGACACATGTCGAACAAGAGGAGTCTCCGAGTAATCCTAACTTCGATTACCCAATGCTTGAACGGTAATGCTTCTGCTTTACAGCAATAAGAAAAGGAGATCAGCTGACTTAAAATTAGCTTGGGCTTGTCCGATGAAAATCTGTATGAATTCAAGCCCACCAACAAGATTAGTGGTGCCACCATGAATGTGTTCATGAGGATGCTCCAGCGAGATGCCGATAATATGCAGGACAAAATACTCTTCCTAGACTCGGATTTCTTCTCAGGGATAAACAAGTGTCTCAACTGCAGAATTCATAACATCAAGTGCGACATACCTGAACAGCACGGAGGACACTGCACGCAATGCCGACAGAATGGACTAATCTGTGAGACAACGAAGTTAGCGACTCCCTCCCATGCTAGTTTTTAAAAGGCTAACAGTTTCTAGACCGAATTCGAAACTAAATGCGGACAACTTCTACCGGTTCGATCGGATATTCGTTCCTACTTTCACCCAGGAAATCACTCATTGGTCACTAGTAGTTATCAGCCCGCGGGAGAAGTCTGTTGTCCACTTTGACAGCCTTGACTTCTCGGGTCCAGAGAAGCCATTCATACTGAACTACCCTCTTCATGAAGTTGTTAAATGGGTGAGACAACTCATATCGCCAGCTTTATGGGACACGCAGAGATGGCACGAGCAAGCGGTTTTCGTTTCCAAACAGCCAGCTGGAGGCAACGACTGTGGAATATGCGCCATCATGTTTTGTCGCCTACTGCTGACCGGATTTCCTCTCCCTCCACCGGGTTATTTTACCCCGCTACTTATGGAGCGAATGAGGACAGCTTTCAAATCGGAGATGCTTGAGGGCAGGTTTAATGCTGAGTTGTTTAACAGTGAGTTGTTTTCCGTGAAGAAGAAGAGTAGTACGATATAGAACCCCCATGCCCTCCTTTTCACAATGTATCGCTAGAGAGACGAGACTAGCGGGTTTCGGATTCCCTTGCCAGCTAATGTGTTGGTCTAAAAAACACCTGAATAGAGCCTATAGGGGGCCACTGGTGGTCTAGGGTGTCTTTCTTGCTTGACAGGTGTCCATAGGCCTCTTCAGGTCCTGGCAAGCAGAGTGGATGCCTTTTACAGTTCCGGGGCGATTAGCAATATACGCAGAATTCCGGTGAATTCCACACGATGGCTTTCAACCCATCAATTATTTCATCGACTCCAACCTGACCTTCGTCCAATATTAGCCTATCTAAACTATGGGACGGAAGGTCGGCTACTTGATCACAGCGTTCACAACAGATATGTGGCTTTCTACATATACTTAGGATCTGCTTATCGAACGACGATATCCGCTTTCACTACAGCTATACCAAGGAGAGATGTACCAACCGCAGTGTCAAATAGCCATATAATATTATAGTGTATTTATTATATAGAGAGACTAGAATATTCCGAATTTGATTCACAAGGTATACCTGAAGCCTATTTGACTCTCAATCATCTTGTGTCCTTTCTCGGCCTGTTGATTTGCATGTAGAAATTTGATGGACAGCAGTGCAACTATGATAATGCACAGTCCATTTGCGATCATGCAAGCCTCAATACCAGGCAAATAACCTGGAGCGTCTTGCTCTCTGAAGACAGTGCTACCGATGATTCCACCAACGCCACCGGCACCAACTAGAGTAGCTGAGCAAAAAGCTCGTTTCCACTGTCCTCGAATATTATTTGCCTGATATGTCAAAACGGCTGGAACATTTGCATTGGCACAGATAGTAGCAAGAAATACCCCAAAATATCGGACCCCATTATTTTTCGCAAACCCTAGAAGAGGGAGGCCGATGAGTCCAATAATGGCATTGAACACAATAACAGGGCCTCTTATATGCCATTTATCGGCATAGTGAGCTTGCGAGAACATAACTATGGCAGCGGCAACGTAAGGTGGAGCAACTAGACATTGTGATGCGGCCAAACTGAAATCCATACCGGTTCGAAGACTAGAAAGAATTAGCCGACTGTGTGATATAAAATTGTATATTCCGACTCACATTATAGGAAGGAAATAGGCGATGGCATAACTGTTAGTAGTTGTAAGCATGAATAGAGCTGCAAAGGCCCAGACTTTGATATCCCCCGCGTTCTTCAGGTATGTTCCAAGTTTGAAAGGCTCTGGAATAGCATCTGCACGGTCACGCTCAATGGTTGCAACTATGTAAGATGATTCCTTTTCACTAAGAAACTTCCATGATTTAGTCGAATTCTCGGGGAAATCAACAATCAGAAAGTATCCAACCATTCCAGCCACGCAGGTTATGATTCCCTCCATCTGTTACGACGTCCAATTAGATTCTATCATAACCATCTGATAACTTGTTGGGAACAGACTCACTATGAATATCCAGCACCAGCCACCTAACCCTGCCAAGCCCTTCATCTGCATAAGGCCATAGGCTAGAATACCTGACAGCGCCGAAGCCATGCTTCCAATCAGATAGAACGCAGCATTGCGCTTCTGTAGTTGATATCTCGGATACCAGCAGGAGAGTAAATATGCACACCCTGGGAAGAAACCAGCTTCCAAGATCCCGAGAATTATTCGCAGTCCAACCATAGCTTTCCAGTCCTTAGTGAATCCGAACCCCTGGGCACCTCTTTTAGCCATACAGGCTTTCAGGACAACATATGATAACTTACAATCATGCATGCTCCCCAGAAGACCACGATTGCGGAGAGGAATTTCCTGGGTCCAACTTTTCGAAGGAGAACAGTCGCGGGGGGTTGAAACAGGACATAAGGAATGAAGAAAATAAGTGTTATAATGTTGTATCTGGGGCCAATTAATTTTAAATCTGTTGTCATCCTGTCAAACAATTAATATTCCATTTACATCCAAATAAATGGAAAGAGTACCCACCCTGCAATAGCCGCTGAACCAAGATTTGTTCTGTCCATTAAACTTGCACAGTAGAGGATGCCAAGAGTAGTAACTAATCTGTAATCAACTTTACGAGTGATACGTCGTTTCTCGGGTTCCGAAAAGCTATTGATAATTATGTCGTTCGAGTCCGTCATCTGCACTCGTTCAACATGCTGAACCCCCTGTGCCTCCTTTTCTGAATCGGTTAACGCCATAACTGATTTCAATGATAGATGGCTCAATATATGTTGTTGAAAAAGAAAAAGCTGTCAGTCTTTGAAAATACAGCTGACAACGAGTACACTCGCGAACTCCTTCAACTCTGCNCAAATCCATGAGAATATTCTGGGGTTCTTATACCCCCAGATAAGATACATACGTGATCATCCCGGATCCTTATACCCCGCCTTGGGTATTTCGATCATTGGTTGATCGACTCAGATCCAAGAGCCAAGCTGGACTGTGTAGGTCATCCACTGATATTCGGTGGCAACCAAGAAACGCCAAGAGGAAAGCTGACCGCGACCAGGATATAGTTCCATTATTGGCAAGAAATCCGTGTTTATGATGCATCTCAACGGCAATGAATCTATAGACCCTCGATCCTTAACAACCCCTCTTACAAAGATAATGCCCCTGGTGTAGAGGTTGCACTCTTTGGATAAACCATGCAATCAAAGGCTATGCGTAAGCAATTTGCAATATTGCCAAATTGGTAAGTGCCACCAGGAAGCCTGTGGCGAATCCAAAGATAAGACCCAAGACACCAATCAGAAACATGGTGGTCTGATTGACCCCTGTAAAGGAAAGCCTGCAATTCGCAGACCGAGCTATGCTAGACGTTGCTGGGCAGGTAAGTGGAGGGGAGCACTTGATACGACAAAGGTTGAACCAGGTATTTTGTCATGCTTTTCTTGCATTTTATACTAATGTTGCAATATTAGCATCCGCGGTAATGAATGCTAAGGTCCAATACAAATCAGTGAATGACTAATGTACTAATGTTTTGAGGCAGCTTCCGTATAGCTTCATTTTCCCCTAATATATATAGCTTCTACGGTGATACGGCCAGAAGCGGCTACATCTGTACATTCAAGTCGCTTGGGCAGACGCCATTTCGATGCGGGGTCGAGGTGATGGCCAAGAAGTAGTTGCAGGGCCAAGCCAAAAGTGAAACCGGATCCTCTTTCGGTAACGTGTCAACCGAGGTATATTGTTACTCAACCACTTAAGTTATCTTTTGCAGATTGCCACAGACCTCCAGTAAAGAGTAATTACTAGCAAACCATAGTTTTAAGGTTGCCCACTGTAAAGGCTCCGATCCCGGTGAATACATGCCAACGATAATTGTACGACATAGATTGCTCTACTAGCTGTATACTAACCTATTGAGTGAGAACGAGAATTTGTGCAAGATGCTGCTATTAATTGAGAGTTGAAGAACATGGAGAAATAGTATTATGTGACGATTGGAAATAATTAATGAACGCTACATTGACTTTACGACGTTCAGAGGCTGTTGATCAATTAGACTGGGATCGCTTACGTATCACTCCGCAAAATCTGGTGAATAACCTGGATTTGAGGCAACCCAATTTATTACCTCTCAAGTATTACCCACATGTGCCTGGCTGTTCCGCAGGTCATAATCATATCCGCAGCTTTATTGTTCACATTGACAACGATAGTAGCTGAGTTTTCGCGTCTTTGGCTTTCCAGTCTCCGGGGAACGGATCCGAGCTCATTCATAGAGATCGGGTTGAGGTTTAGGTGAGGGGTCTATGATATCGGACAAGTTGGGCGACGGGTTGGATAATGGCTATCCATCACTTGGTGGGAGTGACGGACCTTCAGTTTGGACTGTTGGAGGTGGATCGTGAATACGATGGAGTAGATCGAGCTGAATAAAAATTAAAGAGGATTTCCCTTTGCAAAAGTCATGGATCACTATGATTGCCAACGACTCTCAGGTTATACGCTTAGGAAATACTTGGAGCCAGAATCGTCAGCCATCTTGAGCTAATTGACGGATTTGGTAATTGCATACGACACGTTTTGCAGGTCCGTGGTGTCAATTATTGCAATACTGATTCGTTCTACTGCCTCTCTGTCCCATCACATATCCGTGTTGCACCAGGTGGCCGAACTTCCTGATACTTCCACCACGCAACAGTTAGTACCACCAAAGGCCTAGACCCGGAGGCTTAGCATTCCCCGGTGCATATTTATGGCTTTCAATCTTGCACCGCAGAGTAACTCCTACCAATAATGACATTGCGGGATGCTGCTCTCTAGTGGAAAACGGGCTATGTGCGACTGCCAGTTTTACGTTGCGCGGCTGCGGTATGTGGACCAAATACAGAAAAGAGTTACAGTGCGCTGTTTACCACGTGCTGGATCCCGCGCTTTTTGTGAGTCTGGCTGTTCTGCAGAGTTTCGTTCATCTAGGCTTCTGGATCTACAACACGACATCACCCGAAGAGCTTAAGGCCGGGGAGATCTATGCACGGGTACAAGGAAAGACATTACAGGGTTTCATATTGGTGTTCCTAAAATGATAATCTGAATTGAAGCAGATTCACGATGCCAAACCGACAGATCAGGGCAGCAAAGCTTGTAAGCAATAGGGTTACATCGTGAATCGGAATGGCGGGCGCCTTGCTTTTCAAGCTCCTCAAGGGCCACGTAATTTACGGTAGCCGCATGCTTTGGAGTGGAGTAGCAATCCATGAAGGTGCTTATTTCGGTCTCGGCATCCGTCAAAGATCCAATCGCGGGAAGGCGAGCGTCTTCTGTATCTGTAAAGTACATATGGTTTAACTTTCGTTGTGCGTGCTAAAGAATGTTATCACGAGTATAATCAGCGTCCATTGTCTTCCAGAAGATTCAGTGACACCACAAAATTCAAGTAATATACGCCGCTGGCTTTGACTGATTGCAAAATGACGTGATGCAAGAGACCAGGGCTATTATGGTGTTTTGATGTATTGCCGGTAAGGTGGGCCATTCACAGCAGAGCAATTGGCATCGTTGTCACCCGCAAAATGTGCCATGCATTTTTTGCTTTAGAGACGAGGCATTTACATCACTCACAAATAATTGGCCAAACGAGAAAATAGCTGTAGACGAGGGTACGAGTATGCTTATACGGTACCCGGTAGTTTTCCTTACCAAATAAAATATATTTTCGCTAGTGCTATCACGAAAACGCTGGCTGGCCTGACACCACGGCAAGGTAGAATGACGAACAGATGTGCCGCGAAAGCCTTGGAATAATCAGATTCGATTGAGAGACACACGTGGGGATGAAGTGTGAGAGCAGCCACCCTGGGTGGCGACGGAACAACCAGGATCGTACAGATATGGCGGGGATGGAGAGGGATGCTGAGAGGGKTGGAGAGGGGGGTAAAGAGGCTTGCAGCAGCCCGACCTGGGAGAATGGCCAGACTCCGGGCTTCGTGCCGGCGAGCGAAGAGTCGAGAAGAGGCATTAGGGCTTTTTCGTGTAGGTCGGAGAGATCGGGAGTCCAGTGCAGCGAGAGGGTGCATGACAGGGCATGAGAGAGGATGCGAGACACTCAAGAGATGTAATTAAGAGACAAGCAATGGGCACTCCGCCAGGCACAGGAACCGCGGGAGCACGTGTGTTCCTTGGCGTATCGGTGGCAGCAATCCGCACCCCCAGCAACCCCGTCGATCCCGGGAAAACAAGCTCTTCGTGCTGATGATAAGCATTCGCAAGAGTGGGAAGGGCTCCCAACAGCCTGGGGTGGCAGCTGCCGTTGGCGAATCAACGCTGTCCCAACTCCGCTGCTGTCAGCACCGGGCTAGACGTCGGGAGCGGTTGGCGTTGCTGGGCGTCCGGCAGACACTTCGGCTCCACCTTGCTGGCTTTTCTTGTGAGCTCTGCGGCTGGATACTAAAAAGCTTGAGCTCCCAAAACATCTCAGACTCGTGGCCGTGGGTGTCCCTCTGATTGGCCCGGACCGGCCCAGGATAGCTTCAGGAACCAAGCTCGCAGCTAAGCTCGCGCTCAGCGTTGCTCGGTGTGCAGATGATGTATAATGTGATTGGAAGGATTGGTCGATCTTCTCCCTCCGAAGCTCCGCTGGCCGAGGGGTCCGGCTTCAAACCTTCCTAATCGGTGCCCAGGAGCTTCTCGAGCTCCCGGACAGGGCCTTCCCCACCACACATATTCTTTTTCGCGATCCGGATGAATTGTTGGGCGAGCACGTCGACTCGGGCAGAGTTCTACCAGAGCTATCATGGCCTTTGCAGGGACCAGACGGGCGAGGGTATAAGAAGACCGGGTGCCGCGCGCTCCCAGGATCCGTCCTCTAAGCAGCAACTTCCGGGGCTTCCTCAACCTGCACCTCTGCTCTTTGCCTCGCCGTTCAATTCTTCACAATGCATTCCACTGCCCTCTTTGGCATGCTGGCTTTCGCGACGGCCGCCTCAGCCCTCCCCGGCTTTGGTCCCCAGCCCGTCCAGCCAGGTTCGCAGGCCTCTATCAAGAACCTTAAGGACAAGATCAAGAATGTCGTCCTGTTGAGCATGGAGAACCGCTCCATCGACAACCTTTTGGGTGGCCAGAAGCACCCCGGCATTGAGAACCCCATCAACAACGGCCCTTTCTGCAACCCTTACAATGTGACCGACCTCAAGCAACGTTACCACTGCGCCCAGGCCAAGGATTACGATTCCGTTACCAACGATCCTAGCCACGCTGTTACTGGTAACACTATGGAATTTTACGGCCAATGGACCCCCGATAACACCGCCATTGCTGAGGGCCGGCTACTCCCCAACAACAACGGCTTTATCACCGAGCAGGTCCACAACTATGGCGCCAGTGTCAACGTTACTGAGTTGGCTATCCAGGTCATGAACTACTACACAGAGGAGCAGGTCCCTGTTATGACCTCCTTTGTGCAGAACTTCTTGACCTTCAATCACTGGCATTCTGATCTCGCTGGTGTAAGTGGAATGCGTCGCAAAGCTCGAATTGATTGACTAACCATTGTCTAGCCCACTGACCCAAACCGTATCGCTCTTACCTCCGGTACCTCCGCTGGTCACGGTACCAACCTGGGTACTGACTACACCTATGGATTCACCCAAAAGTCCATATTCGAGGCTCTGGGAGAGAAGAATATCTCCTGGCTCAACTACTGGGATACTGCTGGTGGAACTGGTCCGGAGGCCAAGGCTTACGCCTGGACTGAGGCTACCAACAACACTGACAAGGTCGTCCCCATGACCCAATTCTATACCGATGCTGTTGCTGGCAAGCTCCCTACCTTCTCCTACCTTAACCCATCTTGCTGTGGTGTTGGAACTACTTCTATGCACGACAGTGGTTTAATCTCTGATGGTGAGGCCTTTCTCAAGAAGGTGTATGAGTCTCTTCGTGCTGGTCCTCAATGGGAGAACACCCTTTTTATCCTTACCTTTGACGAGTCTGGTGGTTTCCATGACCATGTCCCTCCTCCATTGGCTCCTCGCCCTGATAACCTGACATACACCGAGGAGGCTGCCAACGGCCTCGAGTACACTTACGAATTCAACCGTCTTGGAGGCCGAATCCCTACCTTCCTCATCTCCCCATGGATCGCTCAGGGTGAAGTCGAACAATACGGTCGTAACAGCAATGGTGAGGTCGTCTCTTACTGCGCTTCCTCTGTCCTCCGTACACTTGGTTACCTCTGGGACTTCGAGCCATTCACTCCCCGTGTTGAGTGGGCTGCTTCCTTTGACCATCTTATCCAAACCACTGCTCGCAAGAACGCCATCAAGACTCTCCCCACCCCTGTTACCTTCACCGACTACTAGACGAGATGCGAGATGTCAAGGGCTTTGGGGGCACGATTCCCAATGGGGGATGCGCAAGGCAAAAGGTGAAAACCTGCACCTTTTTCCCACTGTATTTCCGTACGCGAAATCGGGTTATGATCTCCCGGCTTCGTACATACATATAACGACTTTCCAATAATTCTAGCCACCTCCATGGCTGTTAAAATGAAACACGTTTGATTCATGAATTGAAATATTATCAAAATCGTTCCGTGCAAATTAAAGAGTGATTATAACTTTAGACGGGCTACCCTTTTGCGAATGCGGATCTTTAAATTGCCTTGCCAGTAGGATCAGAATTATATGGAGCTCAGAGATTCTCCACTCATGAACCTCCTAGTTGATATTATAAGAGCCCAAGTCCAAATCGTGGTCCTGAAAAGAGTTTATATGGGAATCCCCCTAACCAGCCACGACCCCACGAATATTCCAATCGGAGGGACATGGAATAGAAATTTTAAAGAGACACGAATTTGCTGAGTTATTCGAGGGCAGTGTCTGTGAGCCAACTACCAATCTAACACATCACAACAAGACACGAGATCCGTAGGTCTTTTCCAGAAATTGGAGGTTCAACATAAAATCGGCAGCTGACCTGCTATTGAACTCCTTCCGGAATCTCTCCAGCGGCTGCGGGACTGTTTAGTCATCCAAAACGTCATGCATAACTTACTGGTAGGTCCTGTACGTCGCTACCCCGTTTGTACCGTGACAAATACCCCGCATTTTAACGTTGTTGCCGCAGACCTCTGCAGTTGCTCCAATGTCCTTCCTTTCATTGACTCTAGGTCTTAGCTGGCTAGGATTAACGTCTGCAATAAAGCTCAGCAAGTTGTTCTTCCAGATCCCGTCACTGCCTTCCAGGTGTATAGTCATAAGCTGCGATTTTACGAGACTCGAGCTGTCAACTATATTTTCCAAGAGGTACCTTCATATTGACCCAGGTTAAACAATTTCCCATGGCAACTACTTCTCAGGATTCCGTTCTAACTCCTCTAAAATCTACTCCACCTGGTAATCTTCCTATCAATGAGCAATTGGGATATTTCCGAGACATTCTCAGCCATAATCATACACTGATCGAAGTCTTGATTCGCGCGTCCACAATGGATATTCCTGAATGGTATCTTGCCTCGGGGTGCCTATTCCAAACCGTTTGGAATGTAACTACTGGACAACACCCTGAGACCGGCATTGCCGATTATGACCTCGTCTATTTTGACAACAGTGATATATCGTGGGAGGCCGAGGACAAGGTTATCCAGGCTGGTAACCAGGTTTTCGTAGATTTACCCGCTCCAGTTCAGATCCGTAACCAGGCCCGCGTTCACTTATGGTATGAACAGAAGCACGGGATACCCTGCCTTCAACACCAATCTGTTGAGGCAGCGATTGCTACCTTTCCATCAACTACTGCCTGCCTTGGGGTCCGTCTTCTAACTAATGGAGAATGGCGAATATACACGCCACATGGCCTTTACGACGTATTTAACCTCATCGTGCGACCTAATCCTGGATTATCGCCGCCCCACGTTTATGAGTCCAAGGCTGAAAGATGGAAACGTCAGTGGCCGACACTTACTGTATTCCCTTGGCCACACGACATGTCAAAATATCGCGAAACGAAGATAACTGCTTCATCTAGTAATTAGATTTGTGATCTAAATCATCTCAGGCAATCCCTCTTTTAGTTCAGGAGCAACATGCAACATCTATAACAAGGTCTGCAGGGCATATTCGTATATTTGCTATTTCATTTTGAGGGACTAGAAATATACCTGGGAGATTTGACAGAGAAAGAAGATTTTCAGTGAGGGTGGACACACTGCTGAATAGACCTAGTATTCATTTTAAGGAAATAAGCTCGTTTGCGCTCCCTCAGTCAGGAACCTGGTTGTAATCCAGCATGTTCGATACGTATAAGTCTCACAGACTTCAACTTGGATAACAGGTACCACTGCTAGTCTGAGGAGTAGAAATGGGCTGGAGAAGCACCCTAGTTATCGGAAAAGTTGTAACGGGAGCGATATTAGTTGTGACAATGTAATAATGACTCTCAATCACAATAGCCCACTACATTAATTTTCCAAATTGCTTCATACGCAGATGTATTTCGTGGTGGTGTAAAATTTGGGCTACCCCAATATATCTAAGTTATTACGGCATCCCTGGGAATCCCTAGCCAGTCATCACACGGCCCACAATGCCTAAACCATCTATAGATGCCGTCAACACAAATTCCAGACACGATATAACCGAGGAACTCACAAAGATCTTGTTACCATTTTTGCACACCATGGTTTCTTCCCGTTCTCTGGATGCAAACGCATGAACCTGTAACACTCGGCACAAAATATTATACTACCTTCTATCCTGTACCGCTTCTTCAACCAGTTCTCGATTATCTTCTGAACGACTACCTCTTCCTTCCCAGCTTGGGTCTCCTCGTATGGTTTGAATCTCTCCTCATCCATATCTCCTTTGTAATCTAGACCGACTTCTTCTTCCTCAGCCACTTCACCCACAGGTGGGGGGGAATCGATATCGTCGCTCCCCGGCATTGCGATCCACCTAATTATTGCACCTTGGGCCCTCGAATCATCCCAGGACACTGAATCCGGTATGTCCATTTTTTGGATAAAAAGAGGCTCGTGTCTGTAGCGATCGAGGTCATAGTATTTTGCTAGAAGGTGTAACAATCTGGGAGAGCTCAGCGCGAGGGCCAGCTTACTTGGCCGGTCGAGCAGCGCAAAAATAATAAACAGGAGATCCACAGAGAGCTTGGAAAGCGAGCCATGGATTGTCATGCTGCGTTTACAAGCTTCATCTAACGTAGCTATTTGCTGGTGCTTGTTGTTCCTTGAGTTGGATTGTTGAAGACCGTCAGGCCTTCCGATTTCCAAATAGATTTCACCGATGGCACGTGATTTCATGGCCGCAAGTCATTGAACATCTTTGGAGGGTAGCCCACGAGACTCCATTCGTTCAGTGCGAATATTCATCCAGATTGGACTTCTTTAACTATAATCAGTCGAGTCTCAGTAAGGACGGATACAATAAAAAATTGCAAGTGTTCACTACTGACGGCTCGACTGGTCTTATTGATCGCAGATTTCGTTGCTGATAAGCAAGTTGGAGAGATAAATAAATATACGGGCATCACTTGTGGGAGCCTAGATAACCTGGATATTTGCACCTAGACAGACTCCAGTATAGACATTGCGCACCAGGGGTGCCGGATATGACTGGCACGTAAGCTCGTGGTCCAAGATCTACCATGGACGGAAGGGTCGTTGGGCAATACTCACCATCTATTCTTACCTGCTAAGCTTGTCTGGTCAAGGTCTTCTTGCCGGCGTTTTGAGGTCTTACCATGTCGGCACCGATAATTGGAGCCTTCCCCCCATCTCATCAGTTTAAAATCTCCGGCGGAGGCTCGCCCCTCCCCATCTTCCACTTCGGCCCGTCTTATAAGCTACCCCGCCCAGTTTATGCCTCCGCAGACTTCCACCTCTCGCATAAACCAGAAGTGCCTTCCTAAAACCCCTCCCCAAGCAATACAATTGCCGTTTGCCGGTTGCCGATGTCTTCCCGCGTAGGTGGCGCGCACCAAACGGAGGTAAATTGCGGGGAGCAATCCGGTACATCCACATCTTTCTCCATCACTACTAGGGGACATAGATATTGAATTTCGCCGAAAGTGGAGGGGTCGAAGGAGATTATCTGGGCCCTCTCTTCAAATAATATTGACAATTACATGGAAATCTGTAAAAAGTTGTGTTCATTATTGCTTGGAAAATACTATAGCCCGTCATACTCGATTTGACCGTCCAAAGTCACAGTTGCATGTCGAGATAGCTGGGTTTGAACCGGTCATCAGCATCAATTCCTAGAAATTAGCCTAAAGGCGGAGTAATAAAAATCCCCGTACAAAATTCAGGTTTTACATTTGTGTTGCTGTTGCATTCGAACGAAGACGGCAAGCAGAAAGGTAAATCGCAGCACGTATTCCAAGCATAAAATGGTAGACCATCCCATCTCTATTGGAGCTCTGTAAGAATTCGCCAATCGGCCTCTGACTTCTTACCATTTCTGTTACTAAACCTCCTGCTTAACATGGTGAGCTTTTTGCTTGCAGCTGCTATTGTGAGTAGCATCGTGCACGCCATACCGACATCTTCTGGATGGGGTCCATCGGGTGGACGAGATGGCACCCCGACTGTAACTATTAAGAACGGTACCATTACTGGTGTGCATTCTTCGACGTACAACCAGGACTTGTTCTTGGGAATTCCTTTCGCGCAAGCCCCAGTAGATGAGCTGCGGTTCCGCATTCCACAAAGCATCAGTACCAAATTCAAAGGTGGTGTAAATATCTATAGCCAGGGTGCTCCCGCCAGTTACTGATATAAGCTTTGAATATCTCTAGGTACCCTTCAAGCCACTGAATATGCTCCAGAGTGCGTTGGCTACGGAGGCGATCAGATAGGCTACCCAGTATCCGAAGACTGTCTCTATCTGAACGTGGTTCGGCCGTCAGGTTACGAGAATGAGAGGCTCCCAGTTGGGGTCTGGATCCATGGTGGCGGTCTCTCCATGGGAGGCACCCGAGATCAGCGCTACAATCTCTCGTTCATCATCGATAATAGTGTACAGATTGGCAAGCCCATCATTGGTGTCAGCATCGCATATCGCCTCAGTGCTTGGGGATTCCTGACCTCGCAAGAAGTGCAAGGGGCAGGTCAAACAAACCTTGGACTTCGTGATCAACGTCTAGGCCTGTATTGGCTGCAGGAGAATATTCAGGCATTTGGCGGCGATCCTCAAAAAGTGTAAGTCGTTCCTTCTTTGACACCCTGCACAATACTCATCAGATTCCCAGAACAATCTGGGGCGAGTCAGCAGGCGCAGGCTCCGTTGGCTGGCATTTGACCGCCTACAACGGCCGAGACGACCACCTCTTCCGCGGGGGTATCATGGAGTCCGGAAACCCGATCAATTACAACAGCTACCGTGACAATGCGTACTACCAACCGATGTACGATAATATCACATCTCAAACTAACTGTGCCGGCGCCATTGACAGCCTTGACTGTCTCCGACATCTCCCCTTCTCGACTCTAAATAACATCTTCAACTCTAGCGCATTTTCCGCTAGTTTCCAACCCGTTGTCGATGGGGATTTCATCCAGCGCTGGGGGAGCATTCAACTGGCTGAAGGTGCCTTCGTACACGTCCCAATTATTGACGGTGCCAACTCTGACGAAGGTACGGCGTTCGGCCCCACCGGGGTCAACACCACACAAGACTGGATCAACGACATGGTCAGCAATGAAAGTTCAAACTACATATCGTCTGCCTTTGTTCCGTCCATTCTGCAAGCCTATCCAGATACGTGCTCTGACATTATCCCACCACCTACGGAAGTCGCCTGCAGCGTAGAATGGCCTCCAGAATATGGAAAAGTATACAGGCGCAGTGCTGCATATTGGGGTGACATAGTAATGATAGGTAATCGCCGCGGAACGTGTCAGACCTGGGCTAAGAATGGTGTGCATGCTTACTGTTACCGCTTTAATACTATACCCGCTGGTATTCCCTGGTACACCGGCGTCACCCACTTTCAGGAAGTCGCCTTTGTGTTTGATAATATTCAAGGTTACGGCTATAATGCAGAGCATGGTACCATTAATCCTTTCACCGATAAGCCCCAAAGCTATATCGACTTGGCAAAACTGATGAGTCAGAGTTGGGCGAGTTTCATCTACGATCAAAATCCCAATAATTACAGCGGCAGACATAGCACGGCGGCAAACTGGCCAGTTTACAGTGTCCATAACCCACAGAATATTGTCTGGGATGCGAATGTGACGCAGTTAGCATATGCAGAGCCGGATACATGGAGGCAGACCGGGATTGAGTTCATTCTGACGCACCAGCTAGATTACCACAGGTAGGCCACCATACAACCAAATTATATGGACCTACATATTTGTTTTTTTAAAAAAAATAAAATAAAAGAGAGGTTTGCGTAAGTGAATCGGTAAACGCCCAAACGTGTAATCTTCCACATAAGCTGCACACCTCCGGGGCTTTTTACGTTATGGCGGTCAAGTGTAGCTATAGAAGCCATCTAACAACGAGTCTTGGAATGAACTCTAAATCTGGGGAGCTGCTGAAGTGTACGTAAGTAAAGGAATCATATCATAAGAATAAGTTGCTACTTTAGTAAGACTGTCATTAAGTTGAGAATTAGATTTGTATATGAGATGGACCGCATAATATACAGTCTATATATCGTAGATCCGTTGGACCTTGAATATGAGGTAAATTCGAAGCTCATGGTTTGTCCTATCCTATTCCATCAAGAAAACAATCACGAGTTAATGCAGACAGACCTTCATGTTCGATCGGAGATAAACGATGCCAGAAAATATTGGACTAACACCAGTGCGTAAGGTTAAAATTGTGCATAAATTTGCGAGCTCTTGGGCTTCAATTGATTCGGCTCATGGTATAGATTGATAATTCTGACAGTTTCTTATCCAACAAATACATAAATGCATTAAATCGATCTTGATTCTTCGGTTTCAAAGGACTCTTTGTTCTATATTTGTAACCTTTCAGTGGACTTACTGCCAAGAATCCTTCGCTACGTGATCATGTGATTACAGACCAAAGAAAGCTCAGCAGGTACAAATACTTTGTGCTGTGAAATATTGTGCTCTTTTAGATCTTGCAGCTCAGCTGAGGTTTTGAGGACGAAAGCTCTACAGGCAATCAATCCACTGCAAGGCGGTAGAAGGCTCTAACCGCTTCTCGTAGCTTGCATCAATGAAAGCGTTTCTTAATACTCCCGTGCTATCTACCAGAAAAGTTGCCGGAACAGGGATCTCCAACTTGTCATTGCCATATCTCTTATTCCAATCCACAGAGAACTTGTCATAGACCACTCTCATAGTATCAGGCTGAGGAAACAAGATGCCGAGTTCTTTGGCGAGCTTATTATTGACATCCGATAATACGGTAAATTCCAAGGATAGCTTTTCGGTGGTTGAGAGGGATTGATCTGGGAGCTCTGGAGAAATAGCAACGAGGTTCACACCCTTTTTCTTAAAATCAGCCAGGTGCTTCTGTAATGCTCGTAATTCGAGGTTGCAGAACGGGCACCATTCGCCTCGGTAGAATGAGATCAAGACAGCTCCCTCCGCCAACAAATCACCCAGCGAGACTGTTTTCCCGGTAGCATCGCTTAATTCAAAACTCGGAAACTTTGAACCGAGCTGGATTGCGTTGCTTGCGTCATAGATGTCCTTGAAACTCTTCGTTGAAGCTATGATAACTTCTGAGACCTCCTTAGGAGCTGATTGATGGAATTCGCTGTAGAAGGAGGAGAGTTTTGCTGCGAGTGCCATTGCCAAGATCAGATATGTCCAAATTGAAGGATAGTAATATTAGGCTGTGGGAAAGAAGGAGGCCCTCTGTTGGCTTTTATGTGAAGATTGAGGCATTCGCTCTAACTTATATATACTTTAATGCGTTGTACCATTAACGTTTGATCAACTCATTTTGAAGAAGATTGATAATCATGCTTGGTGAGCTGGTCGAATCAATCCTACAACGCTAACTGCCAATCTACTCTTCTGGGTCTTTAGAAATAAAGTATTGAGAGAAACAAGACCCTTGGCAATGGGCCCAACCAATGGCGTTGTGAGATTCTTTGGCTCGCGGTAATTCCTCATTTTGGCCTTTTACTGGTTCTAGACAATGTCATTTGTAACCAACCTGGCATTAGTTCCTGGCCATATAAGGAAATAGCTTCGACAGGATAGGGAGGACTGTGCAGCCTTCGGTTATTGCTATCGTAAGCAGAGAAACATCCAAATGGCTGTGATTTCAAATGCAAATCTTCAGACTAGAGGGACTACTGGGCCGTGGAAGTGTGGGGCTGCGCTATGTCGTAGGTGGCTTTCGCTTTCCGTGCGGAATCTAGCGGCATGAAGCCGCAAGAGTATCGTAGCATTCAACCGCTTTGCGCTGGGTATCAATTAATAAGCGACGAAACAATTTGCAGACTTAAAAGCCAAGGAGGGAATGAGCGTGGAAGTTCAGATTAAACCTGAACATATCCCGGAGGCACCGATAAAGATATAATTAGTGTCAGTTTTCATATGAGCAATCAGCATTGCTTCTGAGAGTAACGAGCTTATTTTGTCGTGAAGATCTAACGCATCATATCCTGGGGAAAATAGCATCCAAATTGAATTCGTTGCTGGCACCACAAAAAAATGAACAAAGGGAAAACAAGAAAGAAGGTAGCAAAAATACGATCAAATAGAGTCGGGATATGATATCAGCCATTATTCCACACAAGGACGTATAAGAGAGCAGATAAAATAAATATGATACTGACATCATTCTGTTTTATGCTGAAAAGCAATATATCATTATTTTTGACATATTTACCAACCACAGAATTGCATCATACCATGTGCTTATTTATTCCTGACCTTAAATAAAACTCGGTAGAAAGGCTACCAGAATGTCTCGATGGAAAAAGGTATCGTGGACAAAACGTAGGATGAATTAGCACCATTACCATAAGCATGACCTGATGTGAACACAATTCCTGATTTGCCATCAAACCCCCAGAACTTATTCACAATAGCGGGATTGTACCAGGCTGCGTTTGGCCATGAAGTATTTGACACCAACCTGTAAGGTCCCCATGGCTTCCGCGACGCATACCAAGCCCAAACGGTCGGCCATAGGGCACTGGGGTACTGGCCGAAGCCGGTTCTGTTGGGGAAGTACCATTCAGTTAGAATGTATTCATCCAGATATGGGTTGTAAACTGCTCCCGTCGAGCTCAATTGATTTTGATGCGACAGAATCGGAGTCGAGGTATTGTAGTCTTTTATCCACGACACATGGGATGGGGACCCCTGGAAGAACTCCCAGTCAGAGCCATTAAGATTGGCAATCTTGCTTCTCAATACCCTGCCCAGTCGGATGTTGTCTCCGTTGTCCCATGAGCCATCGTTTGAAATCGCATAAGCATACTGGTCAGACCCATGTGGGCCTGCTTCACCATTACGGCCGTATTGAATAAATGAAGGCGTGCCAAAACGCATCCCTGGAAACATGGGTTTCTCGAAGCATGCTTCTTGGGGGCCGCCTTCAAAAGTGACACCTTTATTCGTTGATTTCAGTAAGCAAGGGCTTTTCGCCGTTTGTCGTAAACTGTTGTTGGTTGCAAGAGGGTTAAAATCGCGTTCGACCCAAAGGTATAAGATGGAATCAAGCCAAGTCAGACCAGTAGTCTTCCATGCTCCCCAGTCTCCATGACCTTGATCATCTCCATGTAATCCCCATTCTCTGAGACAGTTCACAGTAACGGGTTGAAGCTCGGCAATACTTGGTCCGGTAGCTTTATTCACGACAATGTTACTACCATTTGGCAAGCACGAACCCTGAATTCCAGGAGTATCGTCGCTAGTGAACCAAATATCCCAGTCTGGACCCCAACTGCTATAGAAGGTGTCTCCAAGGTTAGGATAATAGCTAGTATTAGTCCCAAAGCTGATCCATTTTATTCGAGGAGTATCGTTCCCACAGGAATGAATCTCAGAAGGACCAGTATAACCGGCATCAATGCCAATTTGAGAGTTATTCACATGTGGAGGCGGATACTGTCCTGTCACAACACGGTTAAAGAGGAACAACCCAACTAATAAGTTTGCCATTATCCTGGTTGGAGGTATGCATCCCTAAATTTCTCGAGCCGCATACCCAAGCCGTGATATTATATAACCGGAGAGCTATAGAACACGTGGGTGAGCCAGCCAATGTTAGCGTTCTCGACGGCACGGAAGCAAGTCAGAATCTGAGAGAAAAACGTGACACTCCAGACCGGTACGATAGGTCCCAAAGTGGGCGTAAGGCAGCTTGCCAAGAGCGCTTGAATGGTGGAAGAATATCCTAAAATCTCATCTACGGTAGAACACACTAATACGGGTACCTAATTAGGTAGGTGCCTACGGAGCCACTCGCCAAGGGGACCACCAATAAAACAACTAGAAGAATATATATATTTCCGTCTATTTCTAAAATAGAGGACCACGTAATTTAGCATCTAACGAATCAGTATATTCAACGACTACGAAAGGGTAGGTTCATATGTTATCTAATATCTGATTACGTACAACTGCCTGGTTTTTGATTGTCTGATCATAAGGTCCTGATACTGTCAGCTTACCATCTAACAAGCGGGCTAAAACATAGTCAATCCTAAGACTCGTAAGTGACCAATTAAAATTTGGCGGTGCGCTTCAGCTATAATATCTTAGGTTTTGACCGTTTGATTATAAGATCTTCATAACATCTGTTTGCTAAGTGGCAAAAAATTCAACGGTTGTGCCTCCAAATACCGTGCCAGGGGCAGGAAACCAGAGGAAATCAATTTATATGATAAGACTTTGCGTCTATTGTCCCTGCAGCTCGCCAGTGGCCGAAGTTGGTGTAGTTGGTTGTGATACCAAATAGCTTCCGTGCGGGTTAAGAGCTTCACCTGTTTCACTATGACCATTTCATCATGCACGGCGAGCACAACATTATGCGACATATCCCTAATTCGGGACCTGCTTATTGATTCCAGAGGCCCTTTATCCGGGAATAAACCGAGCGATTTTCCGTTCGCACGGGGCAGACCACCCCCAGTAAATAGTGTTTAGTTCTGAAATATGCTCAATCGATGACAAAATTATTGTGACTACAACGAATTTAGCCAGGGCCAATCCGGTCCGCGATCATTTAGATATGATCCTCCACGCTAAAAATCCCACCTATTATGTGGCCGCATACTGTGGTACAGCATTGAAAACGTGGTGGGCTAGGGCCAAAGAGTGATCGGCATCGTATGCAGCCTTGTCTCCTTATCACACAGAAAGCCATGATCATCGGTTGTAGTCCACTGAGAAAGGCCATTTGCGTTGACCTCGGCATTCACGTAAAGCCCGGGATGAGCAAACGCACCCCCATCTCAAGTTATCCGAGACATCAAGGATCGGTGTGAAGTCAAAAATATGGTTGCTTGGAAGCGTGATATACTCCCAGATGTACTGTGTAGCAACAAGGGCAGTAAGACCGCCGGCCTTAATCTTTATCAGGGTAATGACCCCTATCTCTGGGACGAGGAAGCACCATTAGTGTCATCCCTGTGCAAAAGGTAAAATTCTTGCCAGTGCACGTCGAAGCGATCACACTATACATATCGTTGAGTCCACCGACACTCACAGGAGATGAGCCCCAAGAGATGAGCGATCTATCATCTGATTCTCAGGGCTGACTCTAATTACATATGGAAAATGGATTCATCTTGGACGCTAAAAAATTGCCTGTCCATAGTCCATCTGGGCAGTCTTATTTCCCAATTCGACATTCAAGACGAGCAAAGGGAAGTGAATTAAATTATGCTCAACAGGGTAACTGCTATCAAGACTAGCATATGCAAATAAAACATCTCTAATCATTTTTGACTGGCCCCAGCTCAACTGGCGTTGTATATTGACTGATCCGTATCATGGTGTCCGTGTCATACATGCATCGTGTAACCATAAACGTGTCGTACAAGCTCAATTAATCTCCGCGCCTCCCCGTCTCCCCGTCAATGCGGGGCAAATGCAACATATTCTAGGTGTAAATGACGAGCTCTGGAAGAGCCTATGAGGAAAGCATTCAGGGGTTTGATCAGTTTCAATGGAGCGAACAATAATGCTAAGACAATATGACCGGGTCGGCACACACTGTGGGCTTAGATTTTCGCAATACCTACTCTGGATGATACAGCTGAACAGCGACAAGATCCATGAAAATATAGCTGCTGCTGCCTTTTATTATAGGGTTCTAACCTATACAGACACCCAGGAGAATTGTTTATCCGCAGAGCTAGCTGCAGATAAAATTACAGCCGCCGATCTATGGAAGATTTGCACAGCGTCTAATCTAACCATGTTAAAGATATGCAGGGGCCCCATCAGCAAAGCCCACCGCCACCCGTATACTCCACACCTTAACTGGGGAGAATGGGGATCAGCCGCTTGTCATATGCAACCCCTCGGAGTCGATCACAGGGTCCCAAGTTGGTCAAACTACGTTCGGCCATGACAATCCACACTGATCATACGAAGTATTTCTTTGATCAGCGTGCGCAATTACAGCACTGAGCAAGCAGCGCACCCACCTCACATGCCGCCGTTATGCTCGAGAATATATTATAGCCACCAGCCAACCACCCTGCCCTTCCTCAGCGTACGATCACCCTCGGTATGTCGACGTCCAACTCAAACGGTGCTACTATTCCACTATGCATTCTTTTTACCGTGCTTTCCGGCATGGTAGTATGCCTTCGCATTTTTACACGTTTCTTTATCGTTCGTAGTGCTGGTCCGGAAGATTATTTGATCATTTTGGCTTGGGTAAGTACCTCACCTAGATTGATCCAGTCCTCAAGCCAGAACGATATCTGATGCCCAATCTAGTGTTTCTCGACTGGATTCACAGTCCTTACAGCAGAGGGTGAGAAACCTTGGTTCCCGTATACCGACCTTAGCTCATGAGCGATAGAGGCAAAATTTGGAATGGGTCGCCACATCTGGACTTTGACGGATGAGATGAAAGCGGAATCTGTAAAGGTACTTTGTTCATTCTTGTTCGAAAATTATATTGAACTCATACTGATAATGCCACACACTTCAGCTGCTATGGATCAGTGTCATATCATACAATCTCTCGCTGTCATTCAGCAAAGTTTCCATCCTCCTTCAATACCTACGGGTCTTTACTCTTTCAAGCTTCAGATGGGTTTGTCTGTCCGTTTTAGGATTTTTATGCGCTTTCACTGTCTGGACTTTCTTCGGTAGCGTGTTTTTGTGCACGCCAGTCCAACGATTCTGGGATCCATCAGTCAGCGGAACATGTTTGAATCAGTTGGCGGTAAGCAGGCTCCTTCCCCAGATAGCGAACCTGGCTCGGAGCTGGTACTAACGGTTGCGCCAGGTTTGGTTCACCAACGCTGCACTTCATATTTTACTTGATATTATTATAATAATCTTACCAATGCCTGTGCTGAAAGGCCTTAACATCGCAAAAAGACAGAGAAGGGTGCTAATGGGTGTCTTCGCTCTCGGCGGTTTGTTAGTATCCTCGAACAACCTCAGGTCATACTGAAGCTAACATGCTACTCAGCGTCGTCCTGGTTTCCATCCTCCGTCTGCAATCCCTCATCGCCATCTCAAACAGCACCGATGCAACTTACGACAATCCTCCGGCTGCAACCTGGAGTTCAATAGAGTCCAATGTAAGCATTATATGCGCTTGTCTCCCTGTTCTCCGACCATTCATCTCCAACTACTTTCCGTCCATATTCTCATCGAACCACACAACCGGTGACTCGACCTCGCGGAGCTACAGGCTCGGTACCCGAGGCAGGCAATCAGTTAGGATGTCACAATTCACGAATAAAACGGCGCGGCGCGGCGGGATCCCGAGCTATGGCGGAAAGCATGATGAGATTGTTGTAGTGACGGTTGTGGATCAGCAGGTCGAACGGCTCGAATCGCAGGGACCTCCGGCCGAGGAGGGTGGCGAGCTAGCGAGATCGAAGCAGGGAAGTACAGATACTTTGGTCAAGGCGGAGAATATAGTCTAAGAAATATAATCTATAACAGTCTAATAATAAGTAGATATAATATTAATGTAAATCTGATATGGTAACTTTGGTCTCTACAACTTAGTATTGAGACCACGAAATTTTGGCCTGAATTTTCATTTCATTATTCGGGGTTTCCTCATCTATAGCTCCAAAAACAATTCTATGCTTCGGCCTGAGCGCATTATATTACCCACAGTATGTAAGAGAGATACAAATTTTATAAACTTTGTTATTGATTTGACACTTTTCGGCAGACAATGCCAACATTGAACTGTCTATGGATTTAATTTTACAACAAGTCAGATTAATTAGCCTTCTGAACGACGAACTGCTCCTTGTGCGACTTGTACAGAGTAGAAGAATCAAGAACCTCACCGGTCGACGACCGAATGAAGTCCACCTTGAGGTGGTGAGCGTCCAAGAAGCTTATAGTGGCAAAGCTGAAGTCATCAGCATATGCGAATGCATTGAAAGTAACATTTGAGCCCACAGCAGCCAGGCCCTCGATGTTGCCCGAACCACCAGCAACAATGTACATAGGTGCCTTTGGATCATTCATTCCGTTAGGGTCTGCGGTGGAGTTGTACACAGGCAAGAAACGCTGGGAGTTATGCACATGTCCGAAGATGGCAAGGTCAACACCATAGGTGTACAAGAGCTCCTCGAAGGCGAGCTGGCACGAACTGCAAATATTACCACTTCCACCAGTCGAGTACCAGGTTCGATGACCACCAAGAACGACCCAGGGCGTGATCGTTCTGTCGACAGAAGCAAGGTCAGCTTTGATGAACTCCAGCTGCTGATCGGGGAAACCGAACGGGCCGCCTAGGACGGCATCCGGTGGGTTGGGGAAGTCAGTTTCAGTGTTAATCATGATGAAGTGGACCATTCCGTAGTCGAATGAATACCAGAATGGGGACTGCGATAGTTCTATTGCCTTCTTGTTGTTGGTACGTGCCGTTGGGAACAAAGACTTGGTAGGGAAGCCAGATGGGTTCATACGGCCCCAACGGTTCACAAAGTCAGTGAAATTGGTTTGACCAACAGGGCAAGACTCAGCTGGATCGGAAGTGCTCTCAGTGCAATCGGCGTCATGGTTGCCCGGACCAGCCATGTAGAACTTACGACCAGAGATGGGGGCCAGCTGCTCATAGAACTGCTCTAGGATGGTCTCATAGCCGTTCGCGGGGTTGGACTCGAGACCGAATACGCTTGCGAAATTGTCGGCATAGGCAAAGTCGCCGGGGTGCAAGATGAAGTCATACTTGTCGATAGACTGAGCCAGTTGCCAAATGGTCGTATGGTTCAGCTCCGGTTGGACCTGGGGAATGGACTCTCCTCTTTTCGCTTGGTTTGAAGCGATGGTGAAGCCATCAGTCCCATACACTCCCAAATCTATCACAGCAGCCACGGTGAAGGGTTCTCGGTCACCAACCAGACGAGGGCTGAGAAATTGCTCGACACTGGAGTTTGTTGATTCGATCTTGTAGTAGTAGGTCACGGCTGGAAGCAGGTTCGAGAGTGTCACAACGTTTGAATAGGTGCGTGAGGTAGGATATGTGATGGAGGAGTCCGAGCATTCCCTCCAGAGCAACAGCTCTGGAAGAAGCCCATATTGAACGCAAGGCTGGCGGATTTTCTGGTAAGTGTTCCAGCCAACAGAAACAGCTGTGGTTGGAAAGACAAGTGCGTTAGCAAGGTCCACCTGGGATGGCGTTTATGTAACCCGTCAATTCCTCTGTCAAGAAACCCAATTTCAAAGTAAAGAGAGCTTTGAAACTTACCATTCGCACTGTGGACCGTAAGACGCTGCTGCACGGGAGTTGTCAGGTCACGGGGGATGCCAGGCATGGAAAAGTTGTAGCAGGCGGATTCGGCCGCAATCCAGTACCACTGGCCATCATTGTACCAAGTGCCGGTCGTCGAGCCATTTAACAAACAATGGTCAAGGATATCGTTGAATGCGGTCGCTACATGGCTGTTGTTTCCCCCGGATGGTTGCTGTTGCATGAAGAGGTCGCCCGCGTCGTTTTGGCAGTTGCCCTCGCTGGCATCTGCTTCGAACTGGTCTACGCAGGATTGTACCGTTTGGGAACACTCTTCAGAGAAGTGTAGGGATCCCACGGTGTACTGGGTGCCGCCACAGTCCCATTGCGCGACTGCAGGAGACACTGCAACTGCAGCGAGAAGAGTTATAACCGCCGTCCGCATCTTGGCTGAGAGTCACTAGTAACGCTGTAAAGCAACTCCTGGACTTGTCAATAAAAGCTGCTAGCAAATTGCCAGATCAAATCCTCGCGATACTGGAAAGGCGCGCGCGTACACCCAGCTGCAACAGACAGGTGTTGGCACACATCATACATGGCCTGCTATTTATCATTATGAACTGCGCAGCATTGATATTAACTTGAATTGGCAGCCGTTATAACCCACGTGCTGTAGTAGAGATGGCAAGAAAAGTCTCCACATAAGCCCGATATACACGTGGGTGTATCGGTTGGGAAACGGGGTGTCGAGAACAACTTACCGGACCCACCCAGATTTAGTGAAGCGGAATAACTGATTATAATCTGAATAGCTTCAAAAAATTTTCTTGACGAGGCTTAGGTTCCACCTTGAAAGCTGCATTCGGACAGCCATTTTAAGCGAGGTACTCCAAACTGCGTACGGCTTTCCTAATCCGATCATTATCAGCTCTCCCACTCTTACCCGACTTTATTAGTCGCCGGAACGAGATTGGTTATCTTGTAACAAAATACAAAATTTATGCACCCTATTACATTTTCAGGCTTGCCCTTTAACATTATCAAGCGGTCTAATCAACAGGAGCATTTTTAATGTGACATAGCGCTCAAAGTCAAGCCAAAGATCGCTAAGCGATTTTAGCCTTTGCAAATAGAAATCCATATCATACAGATCAATTTCTCAAGTAACCATATGCAATCAGGATCCATGACGGGGTCATATGAGTATTGTGTGTAGTATGCGCCAGTTGAGAATGTGGAGGTTCATGAGCATGACCAAAGAATAAGGCAGAGAACTGAAAACCTGAAATTGAGAAGGGTGCTGTATCTCCCATCCCAAAGTGATCTTTTCCGTCGCGCCCTTCACAAAAGCTTGTTTCGACGTCAAAGAAGGACAGCGTCCACCCCACCAGACATTCCTGCTCCTACTTGTGTTGAGTCACACGCAAGTCCAAAAAATCCGATTTTCCAATCAGCCTCTTCACGAATGGCATTCAATTACTTCAAGACTGGAACATATAGAATATGATGGTTAGCTTTTTCATTCAATTAACAGCAGCAGCTTAATGTTATCTTGATTTTGCAAATTCAGTGCAACACAAAAATAGCTAACATCTTTATATCTTCTGCATTGGGGTATGCACGGTGTCTAGCATCCCAACATAGTACTCGTATTTCGACTCAAAAAGCTGGCCTAGCTGCCTCCGTTTCCCGGCAGGCGTCAGCTCTGCAGTTGCAGAGCTTGTGTCTGCCTCCCTCGTCCCATCTCCGGCTCCAGTTCTTACCGACACCGCACCAGCTTGGGCTTTAGAACCTGATCCGGGGGCAGTAACAGAGCCCACATTTCCTGGGAACAGGCCTGGAACACTGTCTCCAGCAAGCGCTGGTTTGAGAATGTAGTTTGAAAACTGGTCATTGAGATTGGTCGCTACAGCAGTCACTGCGTTGACCGGCTGGTTGGCATAATTAGTGATGATCGTTTCGATGACCCCTTCAACGGAATCCACCACCAACGCTACATATGGGGATGGCACAAGGCTACCCCCAAGCGTAATGGCGGCAAAGATCACGGAGACATCCAAAGACACCTTTGCCGCATGCGCCGTCGTGTCACGGACAAGCTGCTCTACAGCTCTTGTGGCAGCCTGGAAAATAATGGCGTATACCAATCCTGCTCGAGTAATCAAGTCCTGCACAGTTGAGGTGCCGATGTTGGCAGGTGTTGCAAATTGCAGGACTATTTGGTTGAACAATGTGAAGATATTGCTGTTGCTGGTAGATGTGTCAACCTCATCAAAGTACTTATCTAAGCGGTCCTCACTCTCAGCCTTCCATTCTTCATGGCCAAGGCCACCTGCTCGACCGAGGACCATGCCGTTATTAGCTCTTGGTGGAACGTTAGTGTACAGGATAAAATGCTTCAAACTGCGCCGCAGTCTTAATCTGAGAGTGTTGGAATTCTTTTTGGTGATTTTATTTATTCACGCATTATAATCACGTCACTTTAACGAATCATCCCATCCAGTGGAAAAGAATAACCCCTACAAGTAGTTTGCGAAAGTATGTATACATATGCATACATACGCACAAGAGTGAGAAGACTCAATCGGGGCTGCAACTAGACAGTTCCCGGATCTGGAGTCCAGAACGGAAAGGATAACTTACATGAAGTGAGCAGTAGCCGCCACAGCATTATCAGCCGCCTCCTTGTCGAAATCTATGGCGCTCTTCATCACGGCATCGAAGATGAGCTGTTTAATCATCCATTCTGCAAAGATGGGACCACGCCCGATTCTGACCAGCATATCAAAGGTAACCAGTTTATTCGCCAAGACCATGGCCAGAAACCTCGTGTAGTCCCCTGCAGCATAGCACCGCAGCGCCTCAACTGTGGCGGAGTGCAGAAGCAAATATTCACGGATATCATCTTTGTTGACTAAAAGATCAAACGCCCGGCGCATTTCTCTCTCAAAACGGTGTGTGGGGCTTCCGGAGAAGCGCTCTTGGGCGGTAGCATCACACAGCGTGTTGCGAGTACGAACNCACGCCTTCATTGTCTACCCATTTGGTAAGGACTAAGTCATTGCTCTGGACCGAGTTGTCGACTAAGGAGACGGATCCTTTCACGGTGGCGGGAGACACGCTTGGCGCGTGGATGGGGCCGGTGGTGCTGGGCTGCGGGGTGCCGGTGACTGGTCGGGAGCAGCGGAGGAGCGCGAACTGTTTATATTGGGCGAAGGAGTTGGCGACAGGATCATTAGGGGATGTCTTCGACACCGCTGTCGCAGCTTCTTTGAAATCGTGTTCAATAGTATTGGGCATTGTGTGTGGTTTCGTGAATTGAGATAGCAACGCGTGTGTGGTGCCTGAAAGATACCCAATTGTATGTGGTAATAATGCCTCAGGCCGGGCTGGCGGTGCCCCAATCGTTGGTCGGTGGCAGCAGCCCAGGATGACTCCCCTGTTCCCAGCAAGCCAAAGCCAAGTCGTGCAAAGCCACCAGGTAATGAATGAATTAGACGTCCCAGCTCAAGTTGGCCCCCAGATACGCACCTAGCATCAATAAATCTCTCTCAAAGACAGTGAAACCACAACCACCTCAGCCACCCACTCCTGCAGGAAAGGCAAATATCTCGCCAAAGATTGGTCGTAAGAATATTCCTCTAGAACAGTTTCGGGTGCGACTCTGGCTTAGTCAGGATGACGACCTTGCGTCCTCGCATCGATTGTCCGATGCTCCCGAGGCCGCTGGCGAAATATCGCTAAACGCGTTCGGGAGCTTCTTTTCCCTCCCAAGATTATTGCACATCATCTTTCCAAATGAGACGTAGAACACGGAGGGCCGTGATCAACATCGTCCTTTTCGGCAGTGTGCTATCGTGGATATTGTTTCTCGGCGGTGGCGGCGGATCGGCCACATCCAACAGGGCGTTCACATGGACGACGGTGCGCTACAAGCCCCAGTCCACCAATCTGCCAGAGGCTCGCGGCATCTGCCCAGGCCTTGCAGACACCTCCAAGCCGGCCCTCATTGTCGCCCGGGTCGCCGCCGATAGTGATATGAAATGGCTCGATGGTCTCGCAGACCAGTATCACTTCTGCATCTACACAGCTGATGCCCCCTTGGATAAAACCTCGACCTCACTCCAGGTCCCGGAGAATCGCGGCCATGAAGCCATGGCCTATCTCACATTCCTGATTGACAACTACGACCATATCCCATCGGCTGGCGCGGTATTTGTGCACGGCTCCCGGTGGGCGTGGCATAATGATGCTCCTGACTATGACAACGCGGCTCTTCTGGCAGCACTGAATATATCGGCCGCACTGGCACCCTGGGGCTATCATAATCTGCGCTGTGATTGGAGTGCCAGCACGTGTCCGACCGCAGAGGTGGTCGCCCAGGGCAGTCTCGAAACGTCTATTAATGCCATGCTCGAGCCCTGGAATCAGCGTGTCGTGTCGGATGCCGCTTTGCCTCTTGCGCTGGTGGCCCTGTTCGATGACAACGGATTGTCGGGTCAGAAAAGCAGTGCACGTCTAGGCGGCAATGACGTCCTGCGGTCGCAGTGTTGTGCGCAATTTGTGGTTTCGCGAGAGAGCATATGGAGGCATTCCCTCCAGGAGTATATTGCCCTGCGCCAGTGGCTGCTTGATGGTTCTAATCAGGCAGCTGGGCGTCAATCATCAAGCAAGAGCAACGCCGCGCCGCCAGATGATCGGATTGCCGGTCGAATCCTGTCGTACGTGTGGCATATCCTCTTTCTGCAGACCAGTCATCAAACGACGGCGAGTGCCACGGAGTATATTGATTTAGACCGCCTGAACTCGCTGGCATGCCCATCTGCAGCTGAATGTTATTGCCGGCTCTACGGGAGATGCAATCTTGAGCACTGCAGCGAAGGGCGATGTCATGGCCAGTACACGATTCCGCCAGACTTTCGGCTGCCTAAAGATTGGGCAGCTACTCATTCAGAATAGAAGTCAGAAAATCCACTGTTGGATAGGAAGTATTCAATCCTCTGAAATAGTAGCGGGACTAACTATAAGAGTAATTTAATGATGTTTCATACGCATATAATTTACTAGTAGCGGAGAGTATCATATCTGTCGTTCAACAAGTGTCCTATTATCACATTTGTAGACAAGACCGGGGTGCCATTGGTATCTAAATTCACGTGACAGGAAAACTCCGCGCCTTCTTCGAGCTGTCAGGTTATAGTCCTGTACGAAGCAAGGGTCAATAACTTTAGGGTCACGCTACAGTTATCTGTACATCGATCCAGTGGCCGAATTGAGTTTTGATGATGGCTGTGAATTGCTGGCTGACATGATTATGCACTACCGGATACAAATGGAACAGTAATCTGACAATTTTTCCATGTGTAATTTATTCAATTGTCGTCAATTAAACAAATAAATAAATCTGCAGCGTATTTGTGCGAATAATTAAAGTGTCACAGAATTAATTAACGAACCAAGAAATGAGATCAAAAACGGAAAAGAATAAAGGTAAGAAAAAAAAATTGGTCGTTTTCCTGTCACAATTGAGCGACCCGCAACAACATGGTTCGCATTGAAACAATATCTTTGAGGGAGCAACAGGAGGCACGCGCGAGACCTGGAGGTATCATCAACCCGCTAGCCCGGTCTGTAACTGAAGAGCCGCCATCATGGGGATCGATGCAGGAATCCAGGATGAACGATTCGCGAATCGCGAACGACCTGGACATGCTGACCTAACTAGCAAACAAGCACGTTCCCGTCCAGGCCATTCCGGCGAATCCCAACCGGCGCATTGGAGCATCAGGCGCATTGTCGCACTCGCGGTTGGACCGAAATGACAGGCCCCCGCACTCTTGCATGTTCTATCGATTCTGGTCGGCGGAGCTCCCGGTAGCGCAGAACACGAGGTTCACGATCTCGGGCTCGCACCTACGATTCGTCTCTGGGTTGGGCGTGGCGGCCGGCCGTCGTGCCTCCACCGGCCGCATACCGCTTAGGTAGGATGTGGTTCCTGGCCGCTATGGTACCGTCCTGGTGCTGTACGGATACGAAGCTGGAGACGGCTGCACGTGATTGGCCGCTGCCCGGAGCTTCCCTGGTGCCACTCACACGACTCCGACGGCCACGGATCCAGCGCCTGCGGTCGCGAACCTTCTAGGGCGGCCCTTCTACTACGACAAGCCGCTAGGAGCTGGCCGACACAACAACCTTCCCGAAGCAGAGCCCAGGCAGCTGGGTCGAGCCGCGACACGTTGATTCGAGCTCTTATCTGATTAGATGACCACTTAAGCTTCTTTGCGTGCCAAGCTGGAGCCAAGACAGCGAGCTGGGTGCCTTTTTCATCAGATGAAGCCCCCGGAGCTGTGATCCCCATCCGTCTCCTTCTTGGCACGCTGCGCAGCAACATGCAGTGCAGCAAGTTCTGCTCCTTCCCGCCGCAGGAGCAGGTACAAAAGGGCACAGCTTCGCTGACCGGGACGGCTCTGCTGCTGTCTTCAGTCGGCGCGCTCAGGCGATAATTGCAACTCCGTTCCCTTGATCCGTTGAGCACGACCGTCGCGCACCTTCCGCTACAATGAAGGTGAACTCTGCTCCCGCGCTGCTGGCGCTCTCGGCCGTGGTCGCCGCATCCCCCACCAAGCGTACGGTGGACACGGTCTACCCGTACACCGGCCCCGACGTGCCCGTGGGCGATTGGGTTGACCCGACCGTCAATGGCAACGGCAAAGGTTACCCACGCCTCGTGGAGCCTCCCGCGGTGACGCCCAAGTCCAAGCACCCCACGAACAACATCAACGTGATCTCGCTGGCGTATCTGCCCACGGGTATCAACGTCCACTTCCAGACCCCCTTCGGCCTGGGTGTGGCTCCTTCGGTTTCGTGGGGTACTTCGCCGCACAAGCTGGACAAGACCGCTACCGGTATCTCCAGAACGTGAGTGGTGGACCCCAAGACGTGGTTTCCATGCACACGTGAACCTGCTGACCGAGGATTCTTTGCAGATATGACCGTACTCCACCTTGCTCTCTGGTAGCTGCGGTGACCCAATGCAGTCAATTTTTCCACGAGGTGCAAATCACGGGTCTGGAGCCTGATACAACTTATTACTATAAGATTGCCGCTGCCAATGGAACCACCGCTTCAGATGTGGAGAGCTTCTCCACCGCTCGGGCAGCCGGCGACCGCAAGCCTTTCTCCATTGCCGTCTTGAACGACATGGGCTACACCAACGCCGCGGGCACGATGCGGGAACTGAAGAAGGCCGTCTCCGACGGAATTGCCTTTGTCTGGCACGGTGGCGATATCAGCTACGCGGACGATTGGTATTCCGGCATCTTGCCCTGCGAAAGCTCGTGGCCGGTCTGCTACAACGGTACCTCCTCGGAGCTCCCGGGGGGCGTGGTGGATAACGAAGACTATCTCGAGCCCCTCCCGGCAGGCGAAGTTCCCAGCCAAGGAGGACCACTGGGTGGTGATATGAGTGTGCTGTACGAGTCCAACTGGGATCTGTGGCAGCAGTGGACCAATCCGGTGACCACGAAGGTTCCGTACATGGTCATGCCAGGAAACCACGAGGCTTCGTGTGCCGAGTTCGATGGCGCCAATGCCGAGTTGGCCGAATATCTTAACCAGAATCAGCCCAACTCCACTGGCCCCTCTACAGATTATCTCACTTACTACAGCTGCCCGCCTTCGCAAAGGTAAAGAGTGCTCCCTTCGAATCAGCTCCATGCCTAGGCAATACATGAACTGACCCATCCAGAAACTTCACTGCCTACATCAACCGCTTCAAGATGCCTGGTGACGAAACCGGTGGCGTCGGCAACTTCTGGTACTCCTTCGACTACGGTCTGGCTCACTTCGTCTCTATCGACGGTGAGACCGACTTCCCCTACAGCCCTGAGTGGCCTTTCTTCCGAGACCTGAAAGGCAATGAGACCCACCCCACAGAAGTCGAGACCTATCCCACCGACAGTGGACCATTCGGTACGGTGGACACCGCAAACTGGAAGGACCCGAAGGCCTACCAGCAATACCAGTGGCTGGCTGCGGATCTCGCTGCTGTTGACCGTACCAAGACCCCCTGGATTATTGCCATGAGCCATCGTCCCATGTACAGCTCGGAGACCGCAGAATATGAGTCGGATATGCGCACAGCGTTCCAAGGCCTCATGCTTGAATACGGTGTTGACGCGTATCTCGCTGGGTAAGCCCGACAAAAGAATATGACCCCCTCGATCCCGATGCTAACACCTTCTGCTAGTCATATCCATTGGTACGAGCGTATGTGGCCGCTCACCTCGTCAGGCGCCGTGGATACCGCCTCTGTCATCAACAATAACACCTACTACACCAATCCCGGTGTTTCCCTGACTCACCTTATCAACGGAATGGCAGGCAACATCGAGAGCCACAGTGAGCTCGACGGCGCCAAGGTATCCCCTAAGACCGCTTATCTCGACACGACGCATTATGGCTTCAACAAGGTCACCTTCTTCAACTCTACCGTAGTGAAATTCGAGTTCGTGCTCGGCTTGAACGGTACAGTTGCCGACGAGCTCACCCTGGTCAAGCGTCCCACTTCGAGCTCTTCCAGCACCACCACCAGCACCACCTCCCAGAGCAGTACCTCTACTGCTTCAAGCACTACCACCAGCACCGTGATCACTACCACTACTGCTGGAACCACTACCACCACTGCTAGTGTCATTGCCCCCACGTGCAACCACGACAACTGCCTGAGAGCCGCTATTCATGGCTCTGCTGCCTTCACAAGCTTCTGCGCCACATACACTTCTATGGGCGCCGCTCCTTCCCCTACGGTTCCGTCCTATTTGGATAACTGCCAAGGCTCGGCTGGCAGGATATCGAGCGCTTGCTCTTGCCTTGTTACCGCTGTATAAGAAATCGGGGTCGGTATGATGCTTAGCAACAACCGGAGATTTGAAGATAGGTATACATAGAAATTAAATGTGGGTATATCAATCACAACATATAATACTATTAAATGTAACTTGATCGTTATGTGACCTATTTTGCTATCAGCACAATATCATTCATATTTGGTTTGCCACATAGATACACGAAAGAGTTTCTAGGTCTCAAATGAATCTCAATTCTGGGCCATACACACATAGCATGGCCATGATAGGTATAAGCTAACTTGCTGCGTCTCTTTGATATCTTCGTTCCCAGTGATGCTCATGGCACTAAATTGGAGGCTTTTGTGCCTTAGTCTCGTGGAGAAGAGCCGTTGCGCGTCAAAGATGTTTAGCAAGACCCAATATGTAGCCACATGGCAAGATCGGTACCATGCATAGTGTTGTGTACATATCGCAGGGACTTCTGTGGAGAAACGCGCTCAGATAAGGCGTCAAGAACCTGATCGACCGTTCAAGGATTGCAGAATATCCTCTCCAGATGAGGATCTAGCAGGTAGAATGTCAGAACAACTCTTTCGAGCTGTGTAATGCAGAATTAGAACTTTACTGCCTGCATGTTATATCGCTCAGGAGAAATATCTGGATTCATCGTAAAATTCGTTCATGGATGTAAAGGAAAACAATTCCAGCCGAAACATTGAACCGGCTAGGAATTACGAACCAACATCTCCAGTTTAAAGTACATCAACGCCACACACTCGGCATCGATTATCCGAATCCTAGGTTAATTCAACTTCAGACGTAGACTCATATTTCACAGCTGCTAAATTTGGTGCCTAGCGATATCTAGACAGTTTGTCTAACCCATCCGCGGATTACGGCGAAATGTATATCCGATAGCACCTAACACGGCAATTCAGTTCTCACATATTGCCTAAATCAATTAATAATAAAGGCGGAGAAACGCCGTGTGGGGAGAATCCTTCGAAATACGTCATTCCTTCCTAAGGATACTACTCTGCACGGCTAGATGTTATTACTGGTCTGGACAACCTGGATGCCAGGCCTCTGCTACAGGTCTTAATAAATAACCTTCTATATGAAGATTGAGGGCGTTCATCCACTGTAAGATGGCTTTCTTTCGCTGTGAGATTGTATTGTATGTAATCGTAGTTAACTGATAACGTGAGTTCCTTCCCCGCAATTTTTCTACGTATTATTATCCAAAGTGGCCGGGGTGCAGGGAGTCACATGTGCACTGCAGTAATACCCTCGAACCCGCCTGAATGCTTCTGAATTACCCCGAATTTTGGTTTAGGCCGATAAGAAAAGCAAGCTGCCGACTGCGGTTACAGTTCTACATTAATGCGCCATTGGCGGATAATTATCATCGATTGATTAGGGTCTTCAAGGTAATTTAGCTTGACTACGTCGAATATTTGCCTAATGATCTAGTTCAAAGAGATTGTGAACGCGATAGGTGCTATTAAATTCATATTTGCCGGAATATTCTTCATGGATGTATAAATATCTACAGCGGTGATAAATCTTTAACCATTACCAAAGCTTGATTTACTCAAATGATCTAATCTACTCTTTTCACAAGCTGACTGATTCATCATGGCTGCTTTTGCCAAGCTCGCTGCTACTTTCTTTGTGATTTCAGGATCATTTGCTTCCCCAATTGCTTCCCCCATCGACATAGTTCGTGGTGAACCAGATTTCGTTCTAAGGCGTGACAATTTTACTCTCGCTCGCCGTCAAGCTCCAAATTACGATCAACACTATACCACAGGCGGAACTGTCAATTATACCCCTTCTGGTGACTCATTTTCCGTTAACTGGAACACCCAAGATGATTTCGTTGTTGGAGTAGGATGGGGGACAGGAGATACAACGTAACAAACATCATTGATATATTGGGTTACAGATTGTTTACTGATTGTTGTTCACCTTGTAGCCCAATCACGTATAGCGGAACTTTCTCTGTCAGTAGTGGAACTGGTCTTTTTTCCGTATACGGCTGGACAACCAATCCGCTGGTTGAATACTATATTCTCGAAGACAGCGTTAACCCCGGTAGTTATGGGACCCAGAAAGGTTCTGTCACGAGTGACGGATCAACTTATACAATCTGGGAAAACCAGCGTGTAAATGAGCCCTCTATCCAAGGAACTTCGACCTTCAATCAGTACGTCTCTGTTCGCTCATCTAAACGAACGAGCGGTACTGTTACTCTCGAAAACCACTTCAAAGCATGGGAAGCGCTTGGAATGGACCTTGGATCATTCAACTATCAAGTGATTGCAGTAGAGGGTTGGGGTGGTAGTGGATCAGCTCAGCAATCTGTCAGTAAATCTTCTGGAGGAAGCATATCCACCACCACTACTACCAGTGCCAAATCCGGTTCTACTGGATCAGGTAGTGGTTGTGCAGCGCTTTACGGTCAGTGCGGTGGGACCGGGTGGACTGGTCCTACCTGCTGTTCATCGGGTACGTGCAAGGCAAGCGGTTCATATTACTCACAATGCCTTAGCTAGTGAATGTACGAGCATGTAAGAGATCAAGGATACGAATCAAGGATACGATGGAACTTAGAAACTTTGCCTCTGGATAAGCCGTTAATACAAATGCATAAGGATTGCCTCTACGTTATTATTTTAAGTATGTAGATGTTTTGGGATTTCCACGAGATCAGTATGTCTTAGACTACAATTAGATGGTTCCTCAGAGTGATGGAGTCGGGATGCCCGAGTCAGGATTATTCTTCCCTTTGTACCGTGAGTAATAATTGAATTGAACCAATGCGTCGACTGCGCTTCATAAGTAATCAGCACCCTATTTATAGGTCTCTATAACTGAGTCCACACCCCAAACACCAAACTGCTAAAGTAATTTAATTTTCTCTCCATCCCTGGCAAGCCGTAGCTTAGTAGGCTCTTCCCTCCTCGCTAGCATTGTTCGGTGCCGATGTGGCAGTCCCGGCCTGGTCACCATATTCTCTCACGTCGGCAGCTGGGGCTCTTCCGCCGCCGCCAAGTAACGTTGGACCGGCGGAACAGATACATTCGTAGGCCATCAACGAGCAAATGGAGCATCGACACCTCCTTCTCATTCCGAACCAGCGCCAGAGTGAAAATAGCAACAGCAGCAACGTGAAGATGAACAGAATGAGGAAGAGAATAAACAATGCGAAGTATGTGTGAAAATGACAAGGGATTGGGCGTGGGCAGCTAGTTGTAATTGATGGTGCGAATGGACCTGAGTTGGATGTCAGTCATTGCTATATTTGCGGAGATTGAATCTGTCGAGGTCTTTTCGGACAAACCGGTGGGTGACTTACAGGTTGTGGTTACGGACGTAGTGGTGACCGTTTTCGATACAAAGCTTGTGGAGATTGAGGGTGAGCAGTCCGAAGGAGTTATTGTCGTTGGAACACAACTTGTTGGTGGAATGGTAACTGGGATAGTAGTGGTTGTTGTAAATGGCGTACAGCTCCCATTGGCTACTGAGGGGCAGATTGTCGAAGTTGATGTAATAGGTGGACAAGATTGCGATGTAGTTATTGTACGTGGTTCGCAGCTTGTGTTGACTGTCGAAATAGTGGTATGCGTAACTGTCTTTGGCTGAACATGGATAGTAGTAGTAGTGGTTGACGGCCTACAGCTCGTACTAATTGTTGATACACTTGTATCTGTAATTGTGCTTGGCGGAATGATAACTGGGAAAGTAGTAGTTATTGTGAATGGTGTGCATGTCGTCGAAACATGGCAAAAGCTTGGGCAGTGCTGAGGCCGGGAGCTGGTTTCTGTTTTATTACAACACCCGATAGTTGTAGTGAAATTGCCAATGTTATAGTTTATGTATGTTGTTCCTACTTGGGATACAGTAGACGGGGATAGTGTTACCGTTACGGTGCTGAGTAAAGGTGATGTGGTGGATAGGAAGCAAGTGCTAGCGGTCTTTGTTATTGTGATTGGTCGTAAGGTACTAAACTCGGATTGAGTTTGTGTGATAAGCAGAGTCCGGAATTCAGTGACAAAGATATTGACTGTCTCTGTGACAGTGTTTGGTAAGTAAGAAGTAGCAGTTTTAGTCACAGTAGCCGGCGGAAGAGTACTGAATTCAGACTGAGTTTCTGTAATGATTACAGTTCGAAATTCTGTAATCGAGATATCAAGAGTCTCGGTGATTGTTGTTGGCCAACAGGAAGTTGGTGGCGAGGGGATGGGAACGGAGTGAGATATTGATGTAGTTGCAGAATAAGGCGGGGTGGTTGTGTCGCTTGTGGATGAGCTCGAGGGAGTAGGTGGACATGGAGTCGATGAGCTGGGTTTCGTATATGGCGGCGGTGTGGACGACACTGAGCTTGAAGATTTGCTTGGCCAAGAGTTTGTCGTGGTAGACGATCGAGAGGATGATTTTAACGTCCCAGGACTCGTTGGTTCCTCGCATGGTGTCGTGATATTGGTTGATAAAGTAACTGTTGTGACAACCGTGTCCAATGTGGTCGTGCTAGATGATAGCGATGACGATTTTGAGCTCGTAGAGCTTGTTGATTCCTCGCACGGTGTTGTGATATCGGCTGTTAAAGTAACTGTTGTGACCACCGTGTCCAATGTGGTCGTGCTAGATGATAGCGATGATGATTTTGAGCTCGTAGGGCTTGTTGATTCCTCGCATGGTGTTGTGATATTAGTAGTTAAAGTAACTGTTGTAACAACGGTATCGAATGGGGTCATGCTCGGCCGGAGCTTATCTTTGGAAGATGTCGTTGGAATAAAGCTGCTTTCGGTGTTGTGCGAACGTTCATCCCATTGGGCAGATAACTGAAAGAATATGGCGAACCATATTACAAACAGCGCCTTTACCATTTTCAGGCTTTAACTATGAAAGCGATGACTAAATGACCGGAGAATCGGTATTACAGGCTTTTAAACATAAGGAAAGGGAACCAGAGGACAGGAGGAATGGCGGGAGTTCTCGGCTTTTGAAGAGACCATTGTAATACATGCCTCTATTAGATACCATTCGATTGTACGATGCCAAGCCATTAATGCATAATACATGAAGTCTCTATTGACACAGAGAAAGGGCTAGACATTAGTTGGAGGGTACAGTAACTCCTGACACCGGCGAGATGTTCAGCTCGAGTTGCCACAAGATGCAAGCCACCGCAAAGAGGCGATTCATCTATCATGAATGACAACGTGACAGCTGGGCGGTCATTGTTGCCGTAGAGAGATACCATATAGAATTAGTTGAATGTTCTGCCTAACAATTCCGTTAGCCCGCAAGGATGTTACTGCTTCTGTAAATATTCAGCCCAGAAATCTACAACCGATCACGAAATCTAGAACACTTGATACGTCTTTAAATATCCTTGGTGGAATCTCGCGCTGAATTATCGAGGATTCAGCTAGGAATTCTTCGCAAGAGAAGTTTGTGGCTGAAAACTACTATTACTACTAGTAATGAACATTTGATTTTGTCGATCTAGAAGGGATTAGATCAATTCAACTCAGCCTGCTTTTTACACAATCGCAGAGCTGGATTTTGATGTATAGCCACTTATTTGCTAGAAACAGCTCCGCGATTGGCTAGTAAGCGGGCTGAACAAATCTATGACTTAATCCTTGCAAAGTATTCAACCAGGAGTTGGAGAGCAATAGTGAGGGTACGTGTACGGGGACTATCCATCTGTTGTTCGACCGAATCCAGGAAATGTGGCTGACTGAAGTTCTGCATGTGGCCAACCGAAGCGTTGCCTGAGGGCGACTGCGCTGAGCTGCACGTTCGGACGCAAGATCCCACATTATTGCTCAAAGTTTCGTGTTCGAAAGTTCCTCGACAAGATGAAGCGGCCGTCGAAATACGAACAAAGGTATCGCCTGACTTCAACTGGACTGACTGGGCTATTTAATTAGCAAGTTAGCAAGTTGGCAAAGGGGCAATTTTTTTCTTGTGGAGGCTAACCGCTCGCGTTCAGCTCGACGATTCTGGCGAAGGGCGCCTGTCTGCGCGCCAGATAAGGCTAGGGCCAACGGACAATGAAACGAATACATACGATTCCCCAAATGCCTCTTCAAAACCCAGTTATATTTAAAGTCTCGAAGATGTTTTAAGAGCACCGAAAGAAGAAACAAAACAGGACTCTTCTACGATTTTATCAAACGAGGCTTCTCTGTTTACTCCTGCAGTTCCTACCGTTCAATATTGCTTAGAAGCACAGAGGGAGAGGTGACAGATAATTCTTTGCACTCCAGGAGATAAAAGTAGGATGGCAAATTATATCAAATAGCTGATAGCACCAAAACTTTTGAACCGATCAACTGCAGTGAAGGAATTTTGATAGAGCTCGTGATGATTAGCGGTTAAGTTGTGAGCGGGCCGCTTCACAGGTGGAACTCCACAAGAATTTCCTTCTCGTATTTACGATAATAACTAAAATTTAAGGGCAATGAATGCAGCTGGGGAGTTTTTGAATATCGATGTCGATAATCGGCCTTCTTCTGTGTTCATGGCGCTCAGCTGAACTTGGCATATGCAAATTAATGCTGCAGGTTTTCGGAGATCCTTTATTTGGAGTCCATCGCTAACTACTTGGAATAAGCTAGATAATCTTGTCCGGATTGGTTTAAAAAATAGCGAATACGGCTGAATCGAAGCAAATCCTCACTTTTAAGCATCATTTCCTCACAATTCTACTAACACTACTCTCTTGTTTACATCGTCGCGATTCCTTATGTCGAGGCCCCTAGGAATGCTATCTTCAACGGTGTTCCCGTGTGGCTTGCTGGGGCAGAGATAAACCATTGTCTACGGCGGCGTGATAATGGTACATTACAATTCCATAGAGGCTGCTGCCATTAGACTGGGCCACTCGTTGTTGCCCACATTGATTGTCCGGCTGACCATCCTAATATCTCGCGTGCTATGATACATACAGAGTGTCCAGTACGCAGATTAACCCTCCATTTAGATATAAACAGAGTTTTGCGGCTCCAAGAATAATTACCATTCCAATTTTTATTATTTAGCTTTGTTCTTGTCTTTCATTTTTGCGTTATTGATTGTACGTCTGACTCCTAGGCATTGTTCATTGATCCATTGGTACTGCAACTGGACAACCGCTACCCGCTCTCACACTATATGTTCTCCAAAGCGTTGCTTTCACATACCTAATCGTCTAATATATCTTGCGAAAACACTTACTGGTACATACTAAATCCAGTACCTTTATCTCGATTTTGTAATCCTAATCCTAGAGGGATAGAATCTTAATCCCACCTAAATTTGCTCAGTTCTCTTTTCGTCACCCTTCTCATTATCAAAGTCCTCTATAGTCACTAAAGTGTCGATTGATTGCCTAGGGGCTTTCTTGGCGTTTGCCACAACATCTAGTGGGCCAGATGCGCTAATAAAAATTTGGTCCAGCTCCTCCATGGAGAGACCAGTAGTCTCAGGATATAAGAAATACATGAATGGAACGAAGGAAGCCGAAGCGCATCCCCAGATAAGATAGAACTTCCAGCTTAGTGTCGCAAATCCGAGAGGAGTGGTGACTGGAAAAGATCAGCATACCCATGAATTTCGAGTAGCAAATGAGGATATGCATGGCACAAGATTGGACCGGAATGGGGTAAACATAGCAGAGTGGAACTTACGAGCAACAGACGCTGCGCTGAGCCAATGCATCGCAGTCGAAATACCAGCAACTGGAGCTCGATATCGGGTATTGATGACTTCCTGACAATAGAGGAAGTTGACCCCCAAGAACGCAATGGGAAGGAAAAAGACGAATACAAAGGCGAAGACAATTCCAGCGTAAGACGGTGCTAAGTGCGTGGGAGAGACTAGCGAACCGCAGATTGCTAAGCAGAACTAGAAGCAGAGATTTTCAGCTTATGTGATTGTAGGAGAGCCAATTTGAACTTACCATGCATATGCTCATGCCCGACATGGAAATGAGAAACAACCTTTTTCGCCCAGCCATCTTAATCGTTAAGAATGCGATAAAATAATAGAGAAATTTGAACGTTAAACTTGTCGATCCGAGAATACCTGATAGGCTGGTGGAAAGGCCGATGTTTTCAAATAATTGCTTAGAGTAGTAGGTAATAATACCTGCACCATTCATTTGCGTAAAGAACTGGCAAGAAACAGCGAGGACCAGTCGCCAGAGAGTCTTTTCTTTTCCATACACGAACAGAGATAGAAACGAGGGTGATTCTGCCAGCATATCATTGGTTCGTATGACAGCTTCAAGATCAAAAGCTACGCGATCACTGTTGGGGTCGATGTTCTCGATAATGGCAAAAACTTCGCGAGCTTCCCCGTATCGGTTTTTGAGAGCCAGCCAGCGCGGAGATTCGGGAAACATCCATGCTGTTCCTAGGACCAAAACCACTGGAAGAGCGGTGCCAATGCTAATCCAAATTAGCAAACTTACTCTCGAGATCTGTTGTTGCCCTTACCATGGGACCCTCCATACCCAAGAATCAGCAGTATTGGCGTGCGAGAAACCAAAATTGACCCACCCCGCAAGTGCAATACCTCCAGCAATACAGATACCATCCACGATGACATGCTGACCACGCTTATGGGTCTTGCTCATCTCTGACTGCCAAGCCGGTATAGTTGAAGGCATGATTCCAACCCCGATGCCTAGGAGAACTGTTTCCACGTTTAAGCTACGGCGATTACAGCCAGATTCCGGAACAACTTACCACGCCCAATGACAAGTTGAGCAGTACTGAAGGCTGAACAATGGATGGTCGTCCCTACCAGAGCGATCAACGCACCAAGCATTGTAGTCCTTTTCCTTCCAAGTTTGTTACCAATGTACATGCAAGATAGACATCCAGCAACTGCACCGAAGTTGACGGTGGCGACAATAACACCTTGGATCAACGCATTATGAGATTTGACGTCTCCCTTGGTAGTACTGGTGTTTAGTTGAGGAAAGAGCGTGTAGACCGACTCATACGCGACAACACCGCCAAAGTAGGACTGAGAGTAACCCATACAGACGAAAGCCGGAAAAGCGACGAGGATGTTCATGAGGATATGGATGCCATCACCCTTAATACCCATCGGAGCGGAGGCCGGCATGATAATTGTAGTATTAAGTGGTTTATATATTAATCGTATCTCTACTAAGGTGGGCGTGGTACTGTCGAACGAATGCTGCGCTCTTGAAGATATTGGTGTCAGATTCGACCAAAATTTCAAATGCTAGGTGTCACGTCCACGATTCCTACCCCGACTGAATCGTATCATGATTAACGCACCGCCGGTCGGGAATGTATTGAGCTCCATTGATATATAATCTTTCCGCTTTGATTGTGCTGAATCGTGATCGAAGCTAGGCCGCCCCCTCTATCGGCGTTGGACGTGTTTTCTCCGCAGAAATCCTGTGTGAGGGGAACCGCGGGGGCTCCGCAATCTAACCAAATTCTTCAACGGCGTCTATTTTTGAGATCGCCCTCAATTGACAAAGCGGAGAAAAGGTGTTTTGCTCCGTCCTCTAAATCCACAGCAGTGGTTGACATGCGGATCTTTGCATCCGTCTGTCCAACCAAGGTGCTGCACCGGCGATCCTGCCTAGTTTCGTTCATTTCAGTGCTGCGGCGTAGAGGTGACTAGGCCCGCTCAAGTGTCGATGTCTATCTCGTAGTTCATATCTAATAAGTATTCGTTTTATATAAGGTACTGAGGAGAAGTCTCTTAACAGCGTTCTCCGAAAATTTGGCTTGATATCTTTGAATGATCTTTTTCTTAGGTGCATCATCATGAGTAGCACCACCGCCTCTTCACTCAATGGTAACGTAGCCGCGAATGGACATGGCTCAACCTCCTTTACAGATACGGGTCCGGGTGAGGTTGGGCCTGGATGGGACGGTTCAACCTTTGGTATCAATCTTCCGTCACCTCTCCACTCTTTACCTGGCAACGTTTCAATGCTAGACTCTGGTGTCTTCAGGACAATGTTCGGGAGTGATAAGATGAGAGCAATCATGAGTGATCGGGCGTATGTAGAGAGGCTCATCGAGGTTGAGGTTGCTCTAGCCAAGGTAGAAGGAGACCTGAACATAATACCAAAAGAAGCCGCTGAAGCTATCGCGAGGTACGCAGATGCGTCAAAGATCAATCTTGAGAGATTACGTCACGAAGTAAGTAGCCTTGTCATATGTGCGGCGTTATTTTCCTCCCCTACAGGGTATTGCTGAGGTATTAAAGCAAGTTTTGGGCTAATTTCTCGAAGACTGATATTGTTGGTTACTCAATCCTCCCCGTTATTCGCCAGCTTGTCGAAATGTGCGGTGCTTCAGGCAGATACATTCATGTCGGTTTCAATACCCAGGACATACATGATCTTGCCGTTAGTCTTCAAATAAAGGATGGTCTGGATCTTATTGAGAAAGAGCTCAATGCCGTGAGGGGGGCTCTTGTAAAGCTCTGCAAGGAATACAAATTTTCGGTGATGATGGGCCGTACGCTACATTAGCTCCTTTCCAAAAGCATAGGCTGAGGTTTTGACATTATCTCAGGCACTCACCTCCAACATGCTTTACCAGTAACGTTTGGATATAAATGTGCCGTCTATCTCTCCTCGATAGACCGCCACGCGGAACGTCTGCAACAACTTCGTCCCCGTGCTCTCCTCGCCTCTGTTGGTGGGGCATCCGGGTCCCTTGGCTCTATGGGCATGGGAACAGAAAATGCCTTGCCTGATGGGATACGAACCATCACAGCCATCTCCAAATACCTTGGCCTTACCGATCCAGACATCTGCATCCATGTCACTCGCGATCATATCGTGGAGCTTATAAACTTCTTAGCGATGGTAGCGGGGTCCTTGGCAAAAATTGCTTACGACGTAATGCTCATGTCAACTCAAGAGATTGCAGAGGTGAAAGAGCCATTTATCCCTCACCGAGGAGCCAGTTCAACTATGCCTCATAAACGAAACCCGATCAGTTCAGAGATCATCATGGCTATTGCTAGGATCACTAGATCGCATGCGAGTACGACTCTAGACACGCTGGTTTCGGACTTTGAAAGGGCAACCGGGCCATGGCATTTAGAGTTTGTAACTATACCTGAAACATTCACTTACACTTGTAATTCTCTCGTCCAAACCGAATTTATGCTGTCAAATATGAAGGTGGATCAGAAGAGAATGTCTCAGAACTGTGAGCTCATCCTCAATCTCAACCTTCCGGTACTGAAATGCGGTCGTCGCTAACTTGTCGTAGTGCAAATCACCCAAGGTCTCAATATGGCTGAGCATGTTATGGTGGGCCTTGCGGAGAGAGTCGGTCGTGTACAGGCCCACGATTTGATTTATGAAGAATGCAAGCGATGTATAGAGACTGGAGAGCCGTTAGTTAATTTACTCAAAGCAAATCCGTTGGTCACCGCTTACCTGACCCCTGAAGACATCGCATGGCGTATGGAGCCAAAGAATTATTTGGGATCCTGTCTTGCATGGGTCGATCAGGTGCTTAAAGGTCGATGAGTTCAGGGTATCTGGTAATGCAGAGATGACTGTGTATGATCGCTTTCATAGATCTAATATCTAACTACATGAATCCATGGGCTATACAGCCTAGTCCCTTTTAAGTCCAGGACAAAACGACTATGTAGATAGCCTTAGTACAATCAGTTTGAGCAGACTAACTCAAGAAACTATTCATTAGCGACTCGATAAACTCGTCTCTACCATCATGAGCGATCCCGAAGTTGATTGGAAAGTCCATGTTCTCACTGTCACTTAACCCTATCTCAGCCATGCTAGCCATCGGTTGGAGAGTTGATGTTTCGGGAAATTTGTCGTGCTCAGAAAGGACTTCCGGTGTAGCTTCAGGATCGATTCCAAGCTTGGCAAGTTGGCTAGCTAATATGGAAGTGATTCGTTCTATACCCGTGCAATACTGGCAAATATTACCAAGCATGCCTTTCGCTACCATGGCAAGCTTGACAGAGTCATCCCGATCTTCTATGGTGGCAGGCATTCCAGATTGGCTTTGTGATCCTGTAAAGGTCTGTAACTGGAGGACAAACACAGATGCTGCTGTCCAAACTGTATAGGCTATAAGATTGAACTTGGAATCACCATATGTCGCAAATAGGGATTGGGCAATACGAATGATGGTTTTGGCAGACATTAGACAGGTCGTAGCTATCGTGGGGGTTCGAAAGAAGTATGGGACACAATGAGGTCTGTGGGCAAGAATGATAACAGCATGGATTAGACAGCTGTTGGTCAGGTTAGAGCTTATTCCAAAATGACTGTGGAAATCTTACTTCAGACAAGCTACATGATGGATCGGTGCTTGCTCATCAGGTCTGACACGAAGATATTCTGGCAGGTCTTGAATTAGAAGAACAGCGTCATCCATCAGAGCCTTATCTTCAATCTCGATCGCGCGAGGCAGTTGGCGTGAAGTTGGGTCCGTATGGAACCGCGATAGTACACGATCGAGAACTTCCGCGGCTCGGCAGGCCGCTATGAAGTTTGAAACTCCATGTCCCGGACGAGGGGTGAATGAAGAACCGAAAATTCCCGGTGGTGCCCAGAGATCGAATTCACTAGAGTCGTCGACAATTAATCGGGGAGGTGCAGAAGGCGTGAGTTGTACAGCTGGTAAACGCCCGAAATAGACACTGATGATTCTGGGGCAAGTCAATGCTTCTACTTGACAATCACATCCAGTGTATGAGAACTTCAACTCACTTGTCCCACAAGTATGAGCTCCACCACAGTCTCCGCCGGACTTCGAGGTCTATCTCAGTGAACTTTTCCGCGTCAGGATCCATACCGTCAAGATGGATATTTAAGTCTTGCAACATCCGAAACGCCTTGGATCTGATTAGCATCACCTGGCTTCGTTGGAATCAAAATTTTACCATGCCACTGAAAGTCCAGCTTTGTGATACTCTTCCTTTTGAATTTTCAATTGCGCTCAGAAGTAATAACCCTTGAACAGTAGCTACACTACTTGGCTTCTCCACCTCATCGAGGACCATTGATCTAGCTCTGATCCAAAAGTAATCTACGTAGGATTCATAGCCTTCCATGCTAGGCTGACTACGGCAGAATCGCGTGGCGTGGGCGAGAATGGCATGAAAAAGAAAAGAGGAAAAGTAAGGACTCGGTTGCTCGGACATGCCACAGATGAAGGCTGGGAAGTAGACGAATGACCAGAGAGGCTGGATCCATGCCCAATGGCTCTCTAGGAGGTATCGATAGAGCTCCTACCACAGACGTTAGCATACTGTCTCCGCTGAAAGGACGCTTTTTTAAAGCGAAAACTGAAGCACATTCTGGAGCTGGGTCAGGTGAGATTTACATGGGGAGCATCAGGAAGCCCAACTGTATACCCGAGCAGCACGACAGGCTCCATTTCCCTTTGTTTCTTGGCATTGGCTGCCAGGCGGATCCTTGTTTCATCGGTTACACAAACAGATTCATTTTGGCGCGCTATAGACCTCGTTACCCCAGGAAGTATAGGCCGTCTCGATTGTGTCGAGGTGACCAATTCATACAGTGATGTTGAGCTTGTCACGACAGGAGCTTGGACTGGATTATTCCACTGATCGACTGTTCCCCTTGGATTGGGCTCTCTGACGGGAGGCCCGTTCGGTAACCGTGGTCGACAATCGATTCTTCTCCCTATCTCATTGCCACTACTGTGGTGCCTGTCGGTAGGCTCCACTACCCCGTATATATGTATTGGTCTGTCCGTCCGACTATCGTCATCCCTCTCCTGCCCCTGGCTCTCATTTGGGTGTGCCGAACAATCTCCAGCGCGCTGTGCCCCGTTCTTCCTCTCTATGTTCAGCAGATCATTCTGCACTTGAGATAAACGTATAATCGATTCTTCCATTCTCGCTAATCTGTCCTCTAGCCCTCCCAGCCCTCGCTTTATAGGGTATATGCAGTCTACATTGTGCTGTTGGCATTGTGTACACATCGGTCGGCGAGCATCGCATTTTCGCTGGAGGTAAAGAGTGACTGATCAGCTTAAAGAAAACACTTGGGATCACTGGATAAAGCATTGAATGTGACGACCTGGACCCGATTGTACCCACCTTTCTCCTTCTACAGCGATTGCAGGCAAATGCCGAGGCCTTTACCCCATGGGGTTTTAGGAGCCGAGTTTCATTCTCAGTTCTGTCGTCGGAGGAACCGCGCGCAGGAGTCGACATTGATGCTATCCGTCAAGAAATTGGATATACTCCGAGCCATCGATAAGATCCTCTGGCAGCTAGGCATGGAGCCTCAGACAGGTTGATCTCTGAAAGAACTGAGACAGAGAGGTACATCAGATCCGCGTGGCTGAAATTACGTCCGAGCTTCACCCCGCAAGTGAGAAGTGGGGGCGCATACGATTGGGTACAGTCGGACGCGTTCCGAAGATATGTCAGATACAAGAAACACAGAATGCGAAAACGTGCTCTGACAAGACTGTTTTCGTGTTCATCAGTTAAATCTACTTTTTTGTTTTCTGTCATATTGGCCATGGGCGTAAATGAATATTGATACCGAGGATCAAGGAAATAAAGAAAAAAAGCACTATAAAATCTGCCAGATATGAATTGTTACAAATACAGAAAACCCAGAGAATAGTGCGTCATTTCAACCATCCAAATATATAGTCATGAAATATGACATAACTAAAGCGCTAATTGCATAGTGGGCGGCGAGAAGTTTTGCTAACAATATCGAGCACAGCGTCCTCCACCATCGTCTCCAAGCACTAGGCCTTGCTTCTAAACCTAGAGATAATTGTCGTATTTACCTTGTCGAGAAAGCCGTCTCAGGAAGCTGGTGGCTACCTACAGTGGATATATCTACACAATCAAGAGCGTTATCTTTACTCTGAGCCACCGGGCTCATCATTGTCAAGGGTTCTGTGGTAATAATGCTGGAGCTGGGTTAGCTTATCCTTTGTTAATTCTTTATTCAAGGCTATCATGGCCCATATTACTTTCTCCGGATGGGCTCAATGGCTGCGGGGCTGACATGCTGGGCAGCAACAAAGTCCTAGATGATGAAGGCTGTGATAATATATACATCGAATGTCAAGGTGCTCTTGGAAAAAATAATTTAACTGTGGACAAATCATAACTGTTAGGGAGTCGAGGCCACGGCAGTCTCGATTATCAGATGGTGAAATTAATACAGCTGCTTTATACTGTATATCAGTTTTGGCTGGCGGACTGCAGGGTATCGGCCGCAAAGCTGGAAGAAAAAGACATTATTACCACAGCCAGTGGTACATTTAACAGGGTGTACCTAGTTCCGCTTTTGCCTTCAGTGCCTATAGGGGGTTTCGGAGCCAGTGCTAGGTGGCCGGGGCGTAAGTTCGATATAAATCCACATAATGTGATATAATATCACAAGGCCCGATATATTGTAACGCACCACCCTACAACAGAGTGCTGTGAGGATACCTAGCCAACATTACTTTGTTGGGAGGTAGCCTTTAACCAATATCCTCTTTACTGCTGTTATTAGTGAGTCCTATCACAGCTCGGACTGAGATGCTACATGCGCTGCACGCCGGCTCCTCTCAACGGCTCTTAGACTGGCATCTCCGATGGTAGCTGTGTAGTAAGTATTGCTGGCACAGTACGTGTTAGCCTTACAAAATGTCAAAGCCTGTATACTTGTCGCTCTCGTTAGCTTTAACTGGCTGTTATCAAGGACCCACTTCTGTAAGGGAAGGGGATGTAAGGATACACTAGGCCGTGCTGGTGCTTGGTGACAAGGTTACATTTCGACCCCGCTCCTCGCATAATCCTAACTCATAAGGTAGGAAGTCACGAACTGTCTGCCAGAATCTAATCGACCGCCCAAGATAAGAGCCGAGTCAATACCGGGGAATGCCCGGTTTCTGCTGCCTTCGGCAAATGGGGAGGGGCGTTCAAGAAGGGTTACCTCGCGCTATCTATGTTATCTTTTTGCGCAAAGAGGAGTGAAGCGCGAGGCCGGGTAGATTATACCACTTAGATTGCACACAGCTCGACGGTGTATTTAAAAACGTTGTAACCCATCCTAACATTCCGAGTGCCACCATCTACTAGCTATCTATTCAATTTCTACACAGGGTAGCCATGAGTGTGAATATCGAGATCGGCTTTGACAATAAGATGCGGGTTGATGTCGGCGATTCCGAGCAGCAGAACTTGAACGATCTATTTCTCAAGGCCAACATTGCTAGTGAGGCGGAGAAACAGGTAGGGGTCAAGGAAGCAATTTTCAAGTATCCAAAGGAAGTCTTCTGGGCGATTATTTTTGCTCTAGGACTGGTCATGGCTGGCTATGACGCTCAAATTATCAGTTCGTTGTATGTCCACTATCTCCTTACGCTGGACCAGCAAACTAAAGATAGTTTTAGATATGGTCTTCCTGCCTTCAATAAGAAATTTGGTGTGCTCCAACAAGATGGGAGTTATGGGATATCAGCGGTGAGTAAAACCGGTAGCTGGTAGCATTTACCTACCACACGCTGAAATATATTAATTTAGGCCTGGCAAACTGCATTAGGTATGGGGACTCCCATCGGCCAGATTACGATTCTAGCTTTCGCCTATCCGATGGAATGGTGGGGACGAAAAAAGACTTACGCCTTGACAATCGCATCATGTATTGGACTTGTTTTTATGCAATTCTTCGCTCCAAATCTATCCGTGCTGTGCGCTGGGGAGATTATTGCGGGCGTACTTTGGGGAGGCTGCGTGTTGATGGCGCCCACATATACATCAGAAATCACACACAACTCTCTCAGAGGCATCCTAGAAGTCGTCAACAACCTAGGCTTTTTGACGGGGCAGTTCGTCGCCAACGGCGTGATGGATGCTGTGTCAACGCGGACTGATGAGTTCGCTTACAAGATTCCATTTGCGGTTCAGTGGATCTGGCCAGTCATAATCTTGTCGCTGATCAAATTTGCACCGGAATCGCCGTACTGGCTGGTACGACACGGGAAGTTGGATGAAGCACGTGTTACGTTGAAGAAATTGAGCACCAAGAAAGAGGCTGATGACTCCATCGAGCAACGATTGACATTCATCCGACAAACCGACTCTCTTGAGCAGGAGATGGAGCATTCTAGCTCATACATGGACATTTTCCGAGGCTCCAATAACAGACGAACTGAGATCTGTACTATGGTTTACTGCATCCAGATATTCTCCGGGATTCCGTTATGCATGAACTATTCGACCTATTTCTTTGAGCAAGCCGGACTGGCCAGTTCACAGGCATTTAAACTGTCTCTTGGATCGACTGCTATTGGCTTTTCCTTTACCTGTCTAAGTGGCGTGATCCTCAACTGGGTCGGCCGGCGGACAATCTTCAATTCAGGCTTGTACATCGTCACAGTTCTCCTCTTGTTGATCGGATTCCTGGACATTATTCCCTCTTACGATAGCAACAGCGGTATTAGATGGGCCCAAGCATCACTAGTCCTTATTTGGTCCGCCGTCTGGCAGGCATCACTGGGTCCCATCATGTACGTCTTCATAGGCGAGGTATCATCTACCAAACTGCGTTCTAGGACCATTGCATTTGCTACTGCAATGCAATCCGTTACCGCGCTGGTATTTACCATCATCATGCCTTATATCTTGAACCCAACAGCTCTCAATATCCGAGGCAAAGCAGGTTTTATCTTTGGTGGTGTCTCATTTATCTGCTCCATTTGGTGCTTCTTCCGTCTTCCCGAGACGAAAGATAGAACATTCGATGAAATTGATCTTATGTTCCACAAAAATATCCCTGCTAGGAAGTTCTCAAGCTATGAGGTTCTCGAGGGCATAGAGTCTAAGGAGGCATAGTCATGGCCCCTACAACTAGGATTTCTGGTAGCTCTTGAATAATTCTCCCTTTCAATTTTCCATGTTAGCATCCGGATTAAATATTTGTCATAACTGTAATTCTTGCTCATGTCATGGTCCCTCTTGTTCCTCTTATAGCCTTGGCTGTCCATATGTGCTAATCCTAAACGCGACATCGAAGAGCCTTTCTCTGAAAATACAGCGTCTCGGGATACTCTTTGGAGCTTACTTTGACGGTGCACGCTAAGAGCTGCCATGAACGGATATATAGGAAACTCTCCAGTGATATCAAGAGTTGGTGTAAACCGCTCAAATCTCGTTCGTAGAAATAAATAATGAATGTGGCAAAACTACCTTGACTTTCGATCATAGTAACGTTACAGCCAACCTAGCTGCAGAAGATTTGACAGGTCCCCAGCCCTTTCCGGTAAGAGTATTTAATTCGCCATTTGCTAGTATCGTTATGGGCCCAAGCTTTAAGGTCAACAAAGAAGAGTGGGATGAGCCCCTGGCCCGATAAGGAACCACACCCACAAATAGTCCGACAGCTAGACATTTGCTCTTAGTTGGGCAATTATTATGGACTACTCCAAATATCCAATCAAGCAGATTAATTCTGCAGATTTTGCGGATAAGGAAGACGTGTTACGCCAGATCGTCACAACCACGGCCAATCCATTCAAAGGCAAGCTGCCAATCGAGGTGTTTGTCGAAACGGAGATGCGAGTAGCTCGGGGTTCAAAGGAGCCATGGCATCAATTCTACGTGACGGATCCAAACAAGCAGGAATTGACAATTGTGTCTTCATTTCGGATCATGCACAAGAGAGGCAACAGCAACAACTACAACCTATTGATTGGAAACGTCCATACTAATGTTGAATATCGAAAGAAAGGCTTTGTTACGCATCTAGTCAAAGAGTGCATAAAGAAATACGAAGTGCCTGGATACAAATTCCAAGCTGTTGGGTCTGATAATAGAGACGCAGATGCCTATATTTCGCAACATGTGCATCCGCTCACCTATAACTACTACTGGACTTTGTATTCTGGTGTCTCGGAGTTTTACACTAGGTTCGGCTTTGAGAGTCTGCCAGAGATGAATTGGTTAATTTATGAAGAACCAGTGTCGGGCAAGTCGGGTGTTCCAGCATTGGACTTAGGATGTCACCCAGACAGCAGGGCACAAGTGACTCCATTAGAAACTAAATCGGACTTGTCCAATATCGGCCAATACTTTTCGGATCCAGCATACATTTCATACGTGAATACTGATCCATCACCTTTGATTCGAAGTACGAACTTGAAGAGTCCGATGATCCACAACTTCTATACCCGAGATGCAGTAGTAAGTTCCTACTACAAGCAAAACTACAAGTACATTGGGTTGAAAATCGCCCATCCCACAATTGGCAAACAGACATTCGCAATCTTCTGCGGAGCAGTCGACTACTCAGGGATCTTGGTTCAAAAGTTGTTTACTGACTTGAGCGTGGCGAACGGAGACCAGGCGCAACTCCTGGGCCAAGATCTTATCTATATGCTGAAGTTCTTGAGATATGTCCATATTGTCGACTACTCGTTACTGGCTTTGGATTTTATCAACTCCGTCAAGTTTTTACTTACCACTCAAGATATACACACGAAGGACAAAGAGACCCATGACTATGTAGTCGGCACCTTGGCGAAGGAATGGCGATTAGATACCTCTAACAAAGAATTTTTGCCAATGATGAAAGACTGGGCAAAAACTGGAATATCAAATGGAGTCAAATGGATTAACAACGGATTCTGGTGCTTTGGCTAGGTAAAGTCGTGGAGTTTATTATCATTTTTCGGTCAAAAGGACTGGAATATAGTATGGCCCAGACAAACCGTCTGATTATGAAGATAGAATCTACGCCAATAGCTAGATATAAATTGAGCCTTATGACTTTATAATGACACGTGTAGCTCGTACGCAATATACAGACGTGCAAGGGTTATCTAAGAACTGCCTCTACTCAACGTCTATAGGGTTTCCCGAATCGGGATGGTGCCGGATGGAAATGGTTGAGGTTCACAGATTTGAGGGTTGGCGTATTGTGCAGTTGCCGAGTTTAAATCACAGTGTCCGACAGGGCTCGCAACACTGAAAAAGCTCCATTGGCGGATATCACTTTCAGCCGCATACTTGGGTTCAGTTCCGTGGCGTGCGTGGTCACCTGGTTGGCTAGGTTCGCTAGAACCGCCTTGCCGCTGCTATCCCAGAAGGCTAACCATCAGGTAAGAATGACAGCTTTTATCCTTGCTATCACAGTGATAACATGTTGCAAGGTTACGTTTATTGATCTTTCAGCAGCGAATGTAAGCGAGAAGAAGAATTCACCGCAAACACAGATTTAACTACATAGGCTTTGATAATTGTTTTGAGGAATTATCGCCCCTAAAGCTCTTTCAATATTCCTTTTAGAACCAACGGCGTCACATATTGACTTTTAAATAATCCACTCTACAGGGACTGTCCCAATATCCAAGGATTAAACAATACATCCAGCAAGGCAAAGCAATCTAGGCCCAAACGCGTGCAGTTCTTTGGGCATGGAGTGTCTTCCCAGTACCATGTCTGCTGCTGGGCGCTGCTCATGTCAGCATTATCCCGCGTCGGTATCGTTGTTCGTCCGGTCAGTTAATCGAAGGGAGTCGATAACTTCTGCAGGGTTGTCGTCGATTTTGGTGACGCCGAGTGAATGGGTTCGTCAGCATTGCTAACAACGACATATTGTAATTGAATCTGGTTTGCAGTGACATTTGGAATAGTTCTTAATTTATGTTAGGCTAATATTAATTTTTATTGCTTACATCCATGATAACATATTTTAGTTGCTTTAACCCCGAAAATATGGTAAATCTTATTAGTTAAGGAAACAACACTGTCCGGGATTGGCATTATTAATGTAAGTATTCGGTCATCTCGCCCCTTCCTGCTCGAAGCAAAAAGAGGACATGAGAGGATACATCCTTTGTTGGCTGGGCAGCTGACGTAAGCTGATTGGATATAGGGGGAGGATGAGCAGTAATAGGCAATTATGAATACGAGATGCCGTAAGAGAAAAGGGAGCCTACGATAGTCTGGTAATGGTCTTGGACCGGATATTTGCTTCCTAATAATTTACTTCTTAGACTTACTATTTTTAACTAGAAGCCATAGCGAATAGACAGCTAGATACCTAAAATGTAGACTAATTCTGGGACAGCCTAGTATTGAAGATACCTGTCCATCTATTACTTTTGTCTTTTGCCGTTGTGGGCCAAGTTTATGTGGATTTTGTGCTGTTTAATAGACTAAGTACTAAAATTTACATACAAAGGAGATTATAACTAGTAGTCAAACGACAAATTATACCCAGTAATATGCTTAATAGACAAACGAACAACTACACCCAATAAGATGCTTAATAGTCAAACGAATAATTACACCTAGTAAGATGCTTAATAGCCAAACGAACAACTACAACCAGTAAGACACTTTTAGCCAAACGAACAATTATACCCAGTAAGACACTTAATAGCCAATCGAACAGCTATTTGTAGAATAGACTAAGCGCTAATGCTTATATGCTGTTAAAGGAGATTATCCCGAGTGAGGTACTGAATAATCAAACAGATAATCATTTGTAGAATGCACTAAGCGCTAACATTCACAACCTCTCATCTAAGGAGACATTATCCCCAGCGAACTCAATAACGAAAGGGAAAATTACTTAAAGAGCAGTCTTCGCACCAAGTCTGCCTTTTGTTCTGATAACTCTGCACAAGTTAAAACTTACAAACCACTTCTACTAGTACACCATTCAACCATCACAAACTTTTCAAGATGAAGTTCTCCGTAGCTACGGTATCCGCGTCCCTCTTTGCTCTTGCCATTGCTGGCCCGATCGTAGATCTCCAGAAGCGCGCCAGTCCCCTCCTAACGGTCACTGCACAGGACGGGAGGTAAGTATGTACATGGTTTCTGATCGTGCATGCTCTAATAAATCTCTCGCAGTTCGGAAACCATTAACTATGACACTGATAACATCCATAATCCAGGAGTGTGTACTCCATGGGAATTGAAAAACGAAGCTGTCGTGAATGTTATTCCTCAAAATGGTGAGTCAAAGCGCGTCTCGCTTGACTTGTTATGCTGGTACCTTCATTATTCCGCTGGGACTGTGCTCACTCGGGTACTCAGGTGCTTGCGTCCTCCTCTTCGAGGGACCTAATTGTAGTGGAACTGCTAGTGGTGCTATCGGCCAGAACAATCCGCAGGAGCCGGTCGACTCGTTTTGGGCGACCCATACTAATACGTTGAAGTTATACCGTACCGTTGACGGGCACTGCTGAGTCAAGACTCAAGAGCAGTTGGGCTGGCAGTATTCATAGGCTTGCTCTTCTCTCTGGTTGCATTCTCAGGCCATTCCAAAATTATTTCATAACCTTGTTCACTCGTTAGAAACGCAAGTTCGATTCATTGAAGGCATCTATTTCTTGGAAGCTTCTTGTCTTTAAAATGCATTTTCTTTTACATGTCAATCTCCGAGGAAGCCGAAGGCTAGAGCTCTAGGTAAATAAATGCTAAAGTATTTCAAGTTGTATTGATGTGAAGTCTTCAAAAATTGTGGTTCTGTTATCGGCTAATACGATCTCTCCGTCTATGTTACCTTCAATATCTTTATGCCAGTTATACAACTACGAAGCTTGGCTTCCTCTGAAGGGGGCAAAGAACTGGTAGGGAAGACTAATCTCTTTCTCTAACCAAAAGGCAAGAGCTAGAAAGATTATGCTTTCGAAATATAGCTTCGAAGCAGTCGTATAGGATGGCCTTCGATACTTTTATATCTATCAAGAGACCGCCCAGCTGTGATTAAACAGACATATGCCTTTTGTTTTTTTTTTTNGGATTTTTTTTTTNGTTTTTTTATTATCATAAATATTTGGTAGTTAATATCTGCTCCGCTACAAAAGGAGGGGACAGATAACGCGAAGGGCCAAGCATGATCGATTGGTGGGATAGTCTGGGATGGGACGAAGAAATTCAATTTTTAAGAATCAGTCATTACGAGTCGGCATTACCAAAAGTACTCGCTCAACTGTTTGTGCCGTTATCTGAGTCCTACCGTTTATTTAAGATGGTAGAGTAAGTGGCCAGAGCTAGAACCAATGGAGTGATAGTACTAGCGACAGAATAGTCCTATAAGGAGGGCAGTATTAATGCTAACTAAAGACTCTAAAAATTTAATGTATCTATTGTCTATAAAAAGATTATAATTGTTTCAAGCAAATAAAATCCTCGTAATCGATGTGAGCGACTTTCCCATATATATTATTTATTTTGAGCATTCAGCTATCTACTTTATATTCGCCTAGTATATCATACCAATTCCCCTTGGTAGTTGCCCCCTATTCTGTGTATATCTAGCCGATATACCTGGATGGATTCCTCTTAGGGCCGCTCAAAAGTATAGTAGTAATGCATATAAAATATCGCTCAAGTTCGAATTGTAACGTTATTATAAAAGACAGGAGTAGGGGAAATAGGGTAGGATCTCACTCAGCCAAACTTGTGAATTCTTAGAAGCTCGTGTAATGGTTCTTATATCCCCCTGATGTGCGGTATGCATCTCATAGAGCCGTTCATTTTTTACGGAACATGTGAAGCACCACTCTAATTCAAATCGCAATTACTATGATAGGCTCGTGAACTGAAGGATATAAGTTTTTTGGATAAACACGAAGCTCTTCTCTATTTGGTAATGATCGTGTATTAGACAAACCTGCCCTTGGCTTGAAGCGGCCTGGATCCATGGAGTCCTCTGGAAGTCTATCACGTGACTGGTGTGCCCACCCAAGTTAGTTACTAGTGCACGTTATACTGTGTAACTGTTTAGCTATCTGAAGTTCTGATTGGTACTCCCTCATCCTGAGTCTTCTATGCTCCAGTTTGCGAGCCGGAATGCCCAAGTGCACGTAACAAGAAGACGCCCAAGGCGTGGAAAGTCCGCACGTGCCTCGCCCTGGATTGAGCAGGGTGATATCATACTGCCTGCTTTTAGCTTCACCCTTTGGCGCGTGGGTCAGGTCGAGCCTTGTGAGACATTGTTACTGTAGGTCTATTCATTACTCAGTTCTGAGGAAGCGTTACTTTACCGTCTTATTACACCCTTATCATCCCAGCTACCACAATCCCATCAGCCATTGACGCAGAGTCTGCGGTTCAACCACCTCGGCTCTGTCGCATACGGGTATGCATGCTCTCTTATTGGCTGGACTGCAAAACTTGTAGTTGGCAGGTTTCTAGCGGCGCCGCGTACAGGATAGGAAGTTCGATTTGCTAGGCGTGTAGCATTTTTGCCTCGGAGAGGGGGTTCTCCGCACAAGGCCCCTAGTTAGCCCGCCACTACGAGGGTCCACATTCATATCGTTGACAATTCACTGGTGCACAAGGAAAACTATCCCGGCAGAAGTTTTGCAGACCAATCACAGGGCAGCGCTACATTGGTGGGCGCAAGAGGCCTGCCAAGGTTCCCAGTTCGTGTGAGACGATGGTACCGGGAGTGCTCCCACGGTAACGTATAATATAATCAGACTGGCCGAAACACACCGAAAGAGAGTACAAGATGACCTTAAATTAAATATCTCTTTGCAGTATTTTCGCGAAGCTTGCTTACTTAGGCTTGGGACTCCAGTTCCATCCGAGCGCCCCGGAAGCGCGGGTGCCGGCTCGATGTCAGCGCTAACCCACCGCGGGCTTTTGGACGAGCGCCGTATCCGGACGCCCCGAACCACTCTCGGAGAGGCGGACGCCTCTTTATCATTTGCCTTGGCAGCTTGTTCCTAGTAATAAGTTGGCAGCTTGAGGGTGACGGTTAGTGCTTGCGACGCCATGACAAGGTTGGTGCTTTAAAGGCTGGAGTAGCCGCACGGTCTTCATTTCTCACTTTTCAATCCCTTCATTCCTCTCTCGGTTCTGCCGCAAAGATGAATGGCAAGAACGAAACAAATGTGCTCGGTGACAAGCATGTCCACGATGGGCCACCATACATCGACCCAGAGAATGGTGAGACGGTGGCAACCGGCCAGAACATCCTTCACCGCGATCTCCAAGGCAGACACATGCAAATGATTGCCATGTAAGTTAGGCCCCGAATCCTCAGGTGCATGCTGACCGACGCTCTCTAGTGGTGGTGCAATTGGTGCCGGCTTGTTCGTTGGTTCTGGTAGTGCTTTTCAGACGGGTGGACCTGCTTCTGTGCTTCTTGGTTTCATGATCGTTGGTTAGTTTTACTCTGTGCTATCTGCAACGTGAGAGCTAACCCATCTTTAGGTCTCATGGTGTATGTTTGTCAGGCATCAGATCACCCTCTCCTAAACTGACATAACACTCTAGCTACCTCATGATGCAAGCCCTCGCAGAATTGTCGGTCGTGTATCCGATCAATGGGGCCTTCACCATGTACATTTGTCGCTTTGTCGATCCCTCCTTTGGTTTTGCTTGCGGTTGGGAGTACGCGATCAGTTGGCTGACCGTCCTTCCGTTTGAAGTTTCAGCTGCTTGCAACATTATTCACTACTGGCCAGGATCGGCGGGCATCAACAATAGTGCTTGGATTGTCCCGCTGCTTGTAGCTTTGGTTGCCATTCAGTTTTTTGGTGTGAGGGGCTATGGTGAGGTAAGCTCGCCGAACGTCTTCTGAGGAATGAGCTAATTGAACAGGTGGAATTCGTCCTCAGTATAATGAAGATCACGGCNCTGCACAGGTTTCATAATCCTTGGAATAATAATTGACTGTGGAGGCGTTCCATCGGACGACAGAGGTTACATTGGTGCAAGATACTGGTAATATAATGTTAGGAGTGGTTACCGGCGAGGCTAATGGTTCGAAACAGGCATTCACCTTACAGCGCATTCCTCAATGGCTTCCACGGCTTCTGCAGCGTTTTCGTCACCGCGGCGTTCGCCTACACTGGCACTGAGCTGACCGGACTGGCTGCTGCAGAAACGATTAACCCAAGAAAGGAGATTCCGAGGGCCTCAAAACAGGTTGTATGGCGTATTGCTATCTTCTACGTTGTCAACCTTTTCCTGATTGGTTTGATCGTACCGGAGAACAGTCCTTTGTATAGTGGCGAAGGTTCCGAATCGCGTCACTCACCATTTGTGATTGCAATTCAGCTTGCTGGCATCAAGGTCCTCCCGTCGATCTTCAATGCCGTCATCTTGATCGCCGTCATGAGCGTTGCAAACTCTTGCACTTTTGGCTCGACCCGAACAATTCAGGCTCTGGCTTCAAATGGTGCGTGCATTATTCTGTGATTCTTCACAACGCTAACTCAATACACAGGCATGGCTCCTCCGTTCCTGGCCTACATCGACAAAAAGGGCCGTCCTGTGTACGTCGTCCTCCTCCAGCTTCTCTTCGGTTGCCTGGCATTCATCAACTTGGCATCGAATGGCGGAACGGTCTTCAATTGGCTCCTATCATTGTCGGGTCTTTCTATCCTCTTCATATATGGCGGGATTGCTCTTGCCCATATCCGCTTCCGCGCGGCCTGGTAAACTACAGATTGCACTTTGGCTTTTCTCATTGGTGACTAACCACTTATAGGGCTGCCAACGGTCATTCTTTGGACGAGCTCCCCTTCAGAGCTGCCTTCGGCGTCTGGGGCTCGTACGTGTGCTTACTCATCAACATTATCGCTCTAATGGCTCAGTTCTACGTCGCACTGTATCCCATAGGCGGCCCTAACCTGAATGCCAACCTCTTTTTCCAACTCTACCTCGCTGGTCCCCTGCTCATCTTCCTATACTTCTGTTGGAAGGTCTACAGCTGGTTTGCCCGGCCAGCAGACCGTCCATTGTTCATCAGAACGAAGGATATTGATATCTATACGGGCATGAGAGACACTCAAGCCCAGATCAGTGGCGTAAATATCCCGGAGGAGCAGAGGCTCGCTAACATCCAGGAGATGCAGGATGAGAAGAGAAAGAGAGGCCCCAGGGATTATGTCATGGCCGCTATCAGAAGTATTATCTAAACAGCCAAGAGTCAGGTCGATCACCATGTGCGCCACAGCGATTTGTGGTCGCTCTGAACAAGGATAAGCGACCAAGGGCGGAGTCCTCCGCTGTCAATGGCGGTAGCAACTGTGGAAAGAGAACAACCACCAGCCATGTATCGCGAGTTGCAACGAGGTGTAGGCACGGACTATGTCCCCAGGGTATCCAAGGCCAAATCATGAGCTTGAAGAATACTATATCGGACCGAAGGGAATACCGATCAGCAATTGGCAAAGAATTCCAGGTACGCAATATGGCTGGTCCAAGTGGATACCACAGTTATATGATGGAATCTTTGGACTTCTCTAGATTCCAGAATAGTTCATAAATTCATAATAAGTTATAAATCCAGAAAGCTTTCAAGCAAAGATACGTTTATATAATTTACGCTTATTGCCAATAAATGAGGATTTTTCCCTCAAACTTCAGTAAATAATTGAAGCGAGCGTCAGTGAGCTTCTTATTACGGTCATATATTGCATGGAGGCCTCAAATCTTCGTTCGCTTTACCGCTCTTGCACAATTGACTGACCGCTCAGGGTAATAGCGCCGGTTTCTGCCAGGTACAAGGTTTTATTAGCGAAACACCCCAGAATATTTGTACCCAGCAGAAAACAAAACCATTTCCGGAAGTATGCATAAATTTGAAATGATACCACAACTTTAATGCAAATCACTCTCCGTTTACAATATTTCCTGTATGATTCGCTTCAATTCTTAGGTAAACTTGGTGCCACCCTATTTACCTACAACGTATTTTTTACAACTACGGCTGACTAATCTGATACTCGCCCAGAAACCTACCTAGCAACTTTACCGAATTAAGCTTCCCTACGACGTGACCTCCCTATCCGATATATATTAAATTACACTAATTTAATATTAGATCGTGTGCCGTGATTCTCCACCAGTATGAGATATTGGACACCGTGTATCTGAGATTTTGCTTTTAGTTCACTTCATTGCTTGCCGCCAGAGCGCTACGTTTTCTGCATACACATCTCGAATGCTAGATAACACCATGGCTGCCGATTCAAGCGGATTCCAGACTGTCGGCTTCCGAGGCCACAAATCCTCATGGTCCTCCTTGATCATGTCAGCACCCTGTAGAATAGTCAGGTCAGCGTCATTTCATCATAGGATAGGCGCTCACGGCAGAGAGCTTTGAGGCAAAGCTAACCTTTTCTGCAACCATATAGACGGTGCTCTGGATTCTTGCGTCAGGAATCTGTGGCTTGACGGAAGCGTCAATGACCCTGAGCTGCTTGGTTCCATACACACGAAGCCGTGAGTCGATCACCCTGTCCTGGATATTGCGACCTATCCGACAAGTCCCGCAAGGATCTGTTATTGGTAAATCAATAATAGCGCCCCTTGGGGTGAGGGTAGCAGATAGGATGGACATATGATAACCAGTTGTCACACGCTCCTGGATCACTCTGTCCAAGTCGTTATCGGAATCACGAGGTATCGGCAGCGGATATTCACCCACGATGACATCTCGAATACCATCGCCGTTCTCCAGCACCTCATCAATAAATCGGACACCTTCTCGTAGACCAGCGACATCAACGGGTTCCGCTAGAAAATTCAAGTTGATCACGGGCTTTTCCTGAGGATCATTAGATCTGAGTGAGACAGTTCCCCGAGATTGTGGTCGAAGGAGGTCAACTATGACTGTCAGGAATGACCCATCTGTCGGAGCTTTCAATTGTGGGTGGAATGGTCTTGCATAGCAACCCTATAAGTCGTTAGAGTCCTCTGACACCTTCTACTAGCCAAATCGATACGTAAACGGAAGTGAGTAGACCATACCACAAAGTCAATTTCAAAATGCGGTTGCTTTTGGGGTCCTAGTGGGTCACAATCCATTTTTTCTGCTGCCTCCCTCCACTCCTTACAAGTCTTCAATCGGTCATCTATCCTTGCAAACGCAGCCATTTCCAGCAATCCGCTTACCAGAGGTCCCGTTCTAGATTGCCGGTACTGCAATAGAGCCGTATCATGGTCAGCACCCGGACGCAAATAGCTGTCCATAGATAGGTTGTCCTTTACTTCAAAAACCTGAGCCATAACGGGATGGTCTTGGAGGTTCTTCCCCACATGTGGTGAGTCTACCAGGCAAGGTATACCATGCAGTAGAAGTTGGCACATCGGACCTATTCCAGATAGCATAAGGAGTTTAGGAGACTCAAAAACACCGCAGCACAAGATAACTTCCCGCCGCGCCTTATAGTAGCATGTCTTAGCGTCCGGTTCTTTGACGATGATACCATCGGCTACATCATGATTTATAACTATTCTGTGAGTGAGTCTACTGCTGAGAACTGTCACATTTTGTTTGGCTCTTAGAAAGCATGCACTCGTTGATCGAACTCCTTTGTAGATGGATCGGAGGAGATGTATCAGACCACCAGGCTCACCAGTGAATGGGTTTGTATTCACCCAGTAGCCACGGCTCTTCCACGCGCGTGTTAGCTGCTCAGCCAGAGGGATGCGGCGAGTCGGAGAGATGTCTAGTTCTCCAGAACTTTCCACGTTCAGCATTATATCTGAAGGAGTTGGATTGAGGATATGTTCATCATCATGGAAAGAGATTGGCTGCGATGTTAGCGAGATTCATCCAGAGAAGGCTTAGAGTGGTTTACCTTATGAAAATAGTCCTTGCACGCTTTGTAATTCCACTCTTTCCCACTAAAGGCTTCCCAGTCGTCGTATGTTGCACAGCTGCCTCTTATATAGGTATAATAGTTCAAACAACTGCTTCCACCTAGGACCTTTCCGCGAATATTGGACTCAGTACGACGGATTCCGGGTTTATCAATCACAATAGTCTCGTATTGCCAATCGTATTCGCTGTCTTTGAGGTCAAAAGCCAGTGATGGAGTTGAGATCTCTGGGATGTGTTCGGGATTTCTGTCATGGAGAATTTAGTCAGAGGACAGAATTAAGATGGACGGTGTCACTTAGCCCTACGATTTTCCAGCTTCTATCACCAATACTCGCACATCAGGCTGCGCTGCCAACCTCCCAGCGATTAGTAGCCCTGCCGTGCCTCCTGTAATTGAAATGTCATGTCAGGATTCATTTGTTCAGATAGATGTTGACTTGCACGAACTTACCTCCAACTATTATAAAATCAAATTCACCTTTTACATCCATGTTCTAACCTCTCAAAAGGTTTATTCTGTCTACAAAAATTGCAATTCAGCAGGACACTAGAGCGCGACAGTCTGATCAAGAGACCTTAGTTGGCAACAGAAAGGCGCCATTCTCCTGACATGTCAACTTTTTTAACGTCCAAAACAATACGCATGGGATGCACTTTCACATGCTGTCCGAAACCCGCTTGAGAACCAATCCTGTATCGTACGTTTCCACATGCTTTCTAGTGTGCCAAACAGAGTTCGTCTATTCCGAATATCCGGCTACTGAAGTGATGTAGTATATGTCACAACATTGCAACTTTTCTATTCCGAACATCCGGCCACTGAAGTGAGGCAGCATACATCGCAACATTCCAACTTTTTCTATTCCGAATATCCAGCTGCTGAAGCGAGGCAGCATACATCACAACTCCACCTTTTCTGTGCGGAACCGATCAGCCGCGGGAAAAGCGAGAGAAATGACATAACCTCTGAATAAGTTAGATTGCGCGCGCTGTTAGAGCGTTGCTGAAAATTCCATGTATATATATTTGAGAACTAACCACGCCTCAATCTGGTCTACCACCTCACTCTAACTTCTCTCTGCTCACGAACGCCGCAATATAGAGAATTGATGGTACTTTCGCAACTGGAAGATACTATGGATAAAATTGAGTTCGATTTGGCTGTCAATCATTGCCCTGTCAGCTACCATCGTCTCCCGGCTGCACATGCTGATGAGCAAATCCACAACCCAGGTTGTGCTCGGGCAAACGTTGCAGTTTCAACAACTATGCCCCTAGATGAGAGCGAATGGGCTAAACAGTATAGAGACTACGTACGTTATTTATCCTCATGCTGCTGAATGTCTTACAATCAAATACCAGTGACTGGGACTGACTTGCTCCGGATGCTGCAGACAGTGTTACAACAACATGTACTCTTTTGGGACCGTGACAGGGACGGTGTTATATATCCCTGGGACACGTATATTGGGTTTCGTGATCTTGGTTTTAACCTACTTTTCTGCCTTCTGGCAGTTGTGGTTATCAACGTCAACTTCTCATATCCTACCAGACTGTACCACACTTGGGTGCCCGATCCGTTTTTCCGTGTCTATATCGATGGTATACATAAAGCCAAGGTACGAGAACGCAACTGAAAAGGTTCCAACAGAGCTGTGCTTCTGCTAACATACCATACCAACTAGCATGGTTCAGACAGCGGCACTTATGATCCCGAAGGCCGCTTTGTGCCCCAGATATTCGAGAACCTCTTCTCTAAGTGGGATAAGGATGGGGACGGGGCGCTGACGCTGTATGAGCTTTTTCAGATGATGCGTGGTCATCGTTGTGCAGCAGACCCGTTTGGTGTAAGTATCACCTGGATCACTGCCAAGTACTCAATAGCTAATAAGTTATGATGGACTACAGTGGGGTGCGGCTTTTTTCGAATTCGGAACAACCTGGTTGTTAGTGCAGCGAGGTGGGAAAGTGCATAAAGAAGACTTGCGTCAATTATACAATGTAAGTGTCCAGCTATTGAATATGATCAGTGATCGAAGTCTAACTGGCTTATAGGGATCCATCTTCTATCGCATTCGAGAAGAGCGTCGTTCTCGCGAAGGCTGGAGGCAAGGCTTTGGGCTCGGGGGGGATAGCTTCATAGGCGGGATAAAGTTAGGAAGTACAGGAATAGATAATATAAATTGCTGAAATTATCAAAGTAAATCTTTGCGATAGCAGAAGTATCGCTTGAGCTAGGGAAGGGAATATTAAAAATTAGAGCGCTTAGTCAGTGCGATACTACGCATATAAGGAGTACGACTAGGAGAGCTAATTAATTATTCATTCAGAGATATAATATAAGGAGTATATGAAAAGGCTCTTCTCGATAAATCTAGTCGTCGGGCCTCAGCTTCGCGCATTGCCAGACTTTTATAGTTGCATTCGCTCCTAGTCGGTGGAAGCAAGTTTTGTCGCTACAGTAAGCAAGTATGATTGCCTTTCCTACTGCGCATATCAAGCTCATGCAAATTGGGATTTCATATCGCACATCGCGAGAAACTTCGGTTCTGATAGGCCCTATAAAAGACCTCACGCCTACCACAGTTACTTACAGTTGAATACCCTTTCGTAGAACCGAAAAAAATACATTACCACGTAAAAACTAGGAATCTCTAACTTAGTTACGGTGGAGCTGTCTCCGTTTGTAACCCTACTAGCTACAGGGATCGCACCAATTGCATTGCTAGCTTGAAGATTCTTTTCACTCGTATTGAAGTTTTGTGGTAACTTAAATCTTGGGTCCCCCTAAAAGCTGAAATCTACCGCTAAATCCATAGAATTACACTTCCATAACTTAACAGCACCCTGAGATTCAAAGTTATGGGTTATGGGTTTGGGAATTGTTTCCAAGTTAAAGTTCTCCTGCAGAGGGAGTATCGCTGGTATTGAGCAGTATACCACCTCCCACGCCACGTCTCCCACCCTGTTCTGCAGAAGGAGTACCGTTGGGGCCTCGAGGAATGAATGCCGCATCCAACACCTGGCCTCTCGCCCTGATGGTCGGATTTTAAATGAGCGCTCGGTATGTATTATGGTATATGCAATTAGAAATGAACAAAAATTTTCTATTCCACGATATGACGTAAAAAGGGGGTTTTAACAAGACACCTCATATGTATGCGAGTTTGGGGGTGAGCCATGCGCAGAACCACAACATAAAACTGGAATACTGCGGATGTCCTTGGGTATTCATGGGCCAAAAGATCGAATATACAATGTGAGCTGCGAACCCTCATTCCAGTAGGTAACACGTACTTTCAAATTGCGTTCCATTAGCGTATTTATATGGGATTACATATGAGCAATTACCCTCTCTAGTTTATTAATACGCAGGCTAATATGACTTTTGCGAAAATATGGTAGACCAGGTCAAGGATTTAGAGGGCGCTGAACTCTGCCAACCTATACTCACTGTTATTTTAGCTGTGTACTGGCCATATGTCATGGTAGTAATTGAGACGCAATGCTATGCAGGCTGTCAATAATAATAATCATAACATCTATATACATTACATGCTTCAGATCAGTAAATATACACAAATTCATCGTTTCTCCGATCTGTCAAGTCAAATGCATGCTTGCCCACTCTCTCGGTATCAATACTAATATAATGATCTTCCATTGAGACATCATGAATCACAGCCGCTTTGCCGTTGGCAACTCTCTTCTTGGATTGCAGTTTATTCAAGAACATCAAGTTGGCCAACTGAATCAAGATCACCGCAGCAAGTGCAACGAAGATTGCAAGGACGGAACGGAGGCCCGGGTGGTAGGTCGGTGCATCAGATGTGCTGAAGAGTAATGGACCAATAATATTGCCACCCGAGGAGCCGGCGTTGTAAAGCGACATTATGATGGATTTCTTCGTGGTNGCCAGCTGTATTCCCAACGATCCAAGACACAATGAGAGGATTGCTGCCAAAAAGAAAGGCGACAAGGTAGTAGCCTCCAAGAAGAGCAGCAGTATCACTTCTTGGTAGAGCATAGAGCATTGCGAGGCCAGCAAGAACTGGAAGAACTAGCAACACCAAAACAACGGACTTAAGCTTCGATTTCTGGGCAGCGTAAGATGAGAGCAAGATAATTATGAACTGAATAGCTCCAAATGGCATGTTGAGGAGAGTAGTGATGTATTTGTCAAAGCCGAGTCCGCTTAAGATGAGTGGTCCAAAGGTGTTCGTGACGGAAGCTCCTACATTCAATAGGAGAGACATGGCAACCCAAAGGTATGTTTTAGGTTCCACAAATACCTCCAGAGCCTGGTCCCACTCAAAGTCTCGTGAACCAATACCGGTCTGGTTAGCTCGAAGTCGCTCCACGGCTTGAGATCGTTCAGTTTTGGTAAGGAAACGAGCAGATGTTACACTGTTATCCAACTTCCAGTATACAAATGGAGCTGTGATGATCGTGACGAGACCGACGAATAAGAAGATGCTAGAACCGTGTCAGCAGGAACACTGCAGGAAGAACTTTGACTTACATTTGCCAGGAATGCAGTGACTCCGAATGAATATGGCCCAATCCATAAGACAGTGCAGACACAACGATGGTTGCAAATCCATTTGTACCGTACCATGCAGCAACTCGAATTGGCTGCTCAGCTCGACGATACCACTGATTGGTGATGACACTGAATAGAGGAAGACAACTACCCTCGAACAGCCCTAAGAAGAACCGTGTCGCAAGAAGTCCCGAGTAGCTGTGACATCCTGCCATAGCAGCTTGAGCTACTCCCCAGCCCAGAACCAGGACCGGCATCAATATCCGGTGGGGTACTTTGACAATGAGAAGCGAGGAGAATGGCTGCCATGCGAGCTGGGCAATTGGGGCGATCGAACCGACCATAGAATATTGATTGCCTACAAGACCGGTGTCATGCTGAAGACCAAATATTGATCCGTATCCAAGGACAGATTTATCGAGAATCTGTTGAGAGTTATCAGCCTCTATCCGCATCGGTGAATTGCCATAGGGAAGAAAGCGGAACTAACCTGGAGGAAGTAGATCCACACAAGGATCACCAGAATTACGGAGTCAGTCTTCCGCAGGATTCTCTTATTCTGGACGGGGGAAGTCAGTCAACCCAGATGTTGCACCAAGCGCCGTCTATGGTCTGGAAGGGAGCACGCACATCTTCCTCTGTAAGTTCAACCCGCTCCGTATGGACATCATCCTTGCTCTTGCGGGAAGATCTTAACGCTTCAATGTCTTCCATCAATTGAACATCATTTTTACCAACCGAAGCATCTGGCTCTCGGTTTGTTGGGTTGGTGGAGGCCATTGGAAGAAGTGCGTAGCTACCAGACTTGAAATGCTTATGAGCAGAATGGATCTTAATTCTGTCGAGTTGATAGAGGATCTTCTCCATCACAGGAGGAAGCATGTGCTTGATATAGATATATTTCCCCAAGCACTAGTCGCTGTAACGATCTTTTCCCCACGTCCCCGCGACGGCGGCTGGGCGCATTTGCCGACGGTAAATGAAGTGGCGGCGTCGCAAACAGGTTTAGGTCGCCGTCCCATCAGCGGACTGGAACGGAAGTGGCTCCACAACCTCGAACAAGCCATTCATCATCGTGGGGGACAGGGGAAGCGGCTATTGAAGGCACCATTGAGGAAAAAGCATGACTCGCTGTCGGCTATCCAAGTCAACACAGTATTTCACTATAATCTTCTCGTTTGCCGAATCAGGAGGACTTCAATTTCCCCGCAACCAAAACCTCCATGGCGTCTGGTTCGCCCTTCAGGACGGGCGTGGAGCAATACCCGCCGACCACCCCCGCACAGAAAGAGCCAGTAAAGCGAATATCGAGGGCCTGTCTTAGGTGCCGCCAGCGAAAATCTAAATGCAACCTGTGAGTGAACTGCATATCGCCTGCATTATATCAGGTAGTAATTGAAAATCGGAGGGTATAGAGGGCAACTGGGTGCACCTCCATGTCAAACATGCCTTCGTAATCAAGTGGAATGTATCCTGGTAACATCAAAACGAGGAGGGAGGCGTGTGCGGAGGAGTGTCAGTCTCCGAATCATGTGCGGACGCACAGTTGACGCGTTTTCTGATGTCTCGAGACTAGGTCAATCCAGCTGCAGTTAATAATGAACGCCGGATCCTCCAACCTACCCAAGGAAGTTCCTCGGACTTATTTACCGGCATTCGGGAGACCGGTCCAGAACAACCAAATCAGGACACTTTCCGCCCTGATGCCTCCATCCCTGTTGCAAATATTGATGAGACAATTGCGTCCACAGAATTGCATGCAACTTCGGATGCTCTAAATATGCTGAATCAAACGGCACATCTCGATACGGATGCGACGCCTAGACGACGTTCTCGCCCTTCGGAGCCTCTAACTTCGGTATTAAGTCCTAGTCATGTAGGGTTGAGTTCAGTGAGAGGTGAACCTTTCGAAAATGTCCCAAATGACTTTGGGCAATACGCCCTCGTTGCCCAAGGCCTTTTGACAGTACCCCAAGTAAAGGAACTAATTGCGCGGTAAGATATATATCTCTATCTCTACATCATGTTAACAATGTCGTGCAGTTTCAAGCAATACTATCATCCATATCTTCCTATTGCTCCAAGAAAATGTTTCGAAGCAGACTCATTACCGTACATGTCAATCCAGGAGCCGCATCTCCTAACAGCTATGATTACAGTGGCAGCGAGAGATCTACCGCAAAGAGAAGGTGTTCTTCGCACATGCTCGACTTATATGCACCAGCTTGTCTCCGAAATAATTGCCGGCAAGAAGTGTGACGTTGAAGCTGTTGAAGCACTCCTATTGTTGGCAGAGTGGGAACCCCAAGACTCCTTGTCTGAGGGCAAGGAAGTTGGATGCGGAGAGGAAGATCGAGCTGCTTGGATGCATGTTGGGCTGGCTTTGAGAATAGGCTACTTTCTTGGACTCGATCGAACTGCTATCAAGCATGACGACGAAGACAAAGCCGCACATCTCAACAGAAGGAGAGTGGCATGGGCGGGTGAGTGATCTCAGTTTGTTGTCTTCTTCATGGCTAACTCGGACCAGCGTGTTACATATCAGACAGGCAGTTGTCAGCTCGAATCGGAAGAGCTTTCTGGTCTCGGGGACCTGTTGCACTTGCCGGAATTGGAAGGCACGGTCATCAAATGTTTGATGACTTCCGGCCTCTTCAGCCACAAACACCCGAGGAGACAGATTATGCCAGCATTCTACAAGCTAATCTTGACCTTACCCAGCTCTTTAGCAACGTCCACGATGTTTTATACTCTGGAATGGGAAGCAGTATGAAGTTGATGCTTGCGGGGAATTACGTGAAATATGTTGATGATTTTAGACGGGCAATCGAGAGATGGAAGAGCATCTGGGGGACATTGACCTGTGAGCTTTATGCTTTCGAATGTATTCCACTGATTTTATTTCAGGCCCTCCAATCATCAAGGCAACCCTTCAAATGTCTTACGAATATCTCCGATTATACACAAACGCATACGCATTTCAAGCAACAGTCACACGCACAGTGGCAGCAAAATCTCAAGGATGGTTAGGAACGGATGAATCACCTCACAATGGCGTACCTTCACTACCCGATGCAAGGTTCATATACGAGTCAGTTGATGCGGCAAAGTCTCTTCTAAGCATCATTAATAGTTATATCAACGCCGAGAACTGCCTGAGATATCTACCCCTTCGGTTCTCGCTGTAAGTGATTAATGCCAGAAACCTAAACATCCTTCCTAACACTCGTTAGATACTGTGTAAACTCTGCAGTCTTCCTGTACAAAGTCAGTCTTCATCTCCAAGTTATATTCCTTATTAACAACAGCAGGCTTGGTCCTTTGACGTCCTCTCAACCCGGGAAAAGCATGGCATCCGCCACATGATCAAAGATGTAATCAAGCACCTTCACAAAGCGAGCGTACGACCAAATGACTTCAGCTCTCGCTACTCAGCACTCCTTGACCGCTTATGGAAGCGCAAGGACTGTGAAGTCCGGTCTCGGACAAGCACACACGACCCTAGTGGAACTACCATTTCTGGAAATATAGGACTCAGTGATGGAACTGCTGAGTGTGCTACCAGTTCTGGAAAACATGTTGGTTGGTTCTATGGACAACAAGATGAGTTTTCGTGGCTGGATCTACAAGCCGTGGGGGAGCTGGTGAGTGGTGAGCAAGGCTTGGACAGTGTGGAGGGCTATGGCCAGCCATTGAATATTGGTGGGTGGGATTGGAGCGATTTCGGGATATTTGAAGGGGAGGAACCTAATAGGCTTTTTTGAAATATCAGAAGACTATTAGTTCTTTGAGGGCGGAGCTTTCGTCTGCGAATGGCGGTAGCAACCAACAGCCAATGCATCACAAGCTGTAACAAAGTGTAGAGAATTGTGATATGCCCGGGATATCCAAGGCCAACTCGTAAGTTAGAAGAATAACAATATTTGGACCGAAGGGAATTAAAGTGATTGATGAATAAATAAAAGTTCAAATATCCCAAATAGCGAGCGCATCAAAACTGCCATCGGATAACCCTCCTAACTGATCGAGGACTATAAGAGCTGCCACTCAGAGGAGATCACTGCCCATAACTGTAGGAGAATTGCCTACCTACAGGAAACTGAGTTATTATACAGGCTTATTGTCCGGTCCGAATACGCTAACAGATATTTAATTAAGAACCAAGTGGTCAGATGATTAGGAATACGCCTTTATGTTCTACGGCCCGCTAATAAATTTGAACGAAGCGAGTTCTCTTGAGCTAAGCCAGAATACGTTGATAACGGGTTAGCAGAAGTACAAGCTGATGAGCTGAAACAGGTGTCAAATGGAAGTAATGTTTGTGCTGAAGTACACCTATCATATGGAGAAACCGGAGGATTGAGTGTAATCTGAAAATAATAAGGCTCGGAGAACCGAATGAAGGGAGTTGAATTGGCAGCTTTTGGAACTTCAGCGCCTGTCGATATTGACTCTGAATCCATGCTTTCACGCCTCAATGCCTCCAGCTTCTATATATCGTCTCGGAGGTTAAGTTTAATATCCAATGGCATCTTAGTACCACATCTAATAATATTTGAAATTCTTTGTTCATCATCCCCGAATTTCGATATAATTTCGTGAATAGGGTCAACGCAAAAGCGAGGGTATTCGAGGAGAAGCGACGCGGCGGATTGGGAAATTGGCCAATTCATATCCTGTAGCAAAGTTATCAACTCGTCATAATATTCTGACTGGCTGATATCTCCAGACCTTGCGGGCGAAGTTTCTGGCCCGCTTTCAATGTCGTGTTTGCCTTTCGATAAGGCGGATTCTGGTACTTCTTTTTGCATTTCCTTTGGAGATAGTTGGACGTGTGGAGTTAAATGCGGCTATAAATTAGGTTTGGCACATGAATCATTTTATAAGGTATTAAAACATTTATTCCATTCGGTCAAATGAAGGGTTTACTAAAATATTTAGCTTGCTTGTCGGGCAAAGCATATGTCAGAGACCTCGGAATAATGTTATGGTGAAATGATAACTAAGCCAGTTAATCACACACGCTGGCTTATGACCAGGGTTGGGAAAAATTAATTTTAATTAATTGTAATTAATTTTAGTATGAAGAAAATTTAATTTAATTAATTTTAATTTTGGGTTATACTAAATTAATTAATTAAATTCCCAACCCTGCTTATAACACCTATCTAAATAAAGTAAAAGATAATACATAATATAATTATGCATAATTTAAAAATAGCACATTTAGCATTAAAGTTGTAGGTGTGGTGCATCTTAGTTCCCTGGCTTCGTGGCATGTATCGTCAATTTTCTTTAAGTTCAATTTGGGTATAGCCTCGAAGCCTGAGTTGTTAGACACGACATTAATGTTTTCTGAAGTTGCTGAAGAGACTCTCCCTTAAATTTTGTCTTGAAGTTTAGCAGTCGGTCACACCCGAAGGTCAGCAGGTCCAAGGATTGGACGGCCAGCATCTTATGTCAGATTTTAGACAGGTAGACTAGTGGGCCGCATTCATGTCATCAATAGGGTACAAAATCTCTTCTTACACTGTTACCTCTTTGTTGCTCTTCTCATCGTTGAGTAACAGGCTACCGCAATAGTAATGGCGAGTAAGGAAGAGGATATATATGTACTAGACAGAACTAGGGAGGAGAATAAACGGTACAATATAAAATGTATATGATAGTTAAGGGACAGATGCTGAGCTATATATCATACCTAGTCTTGATAACCAACACTACATCCTGCTCGGTATCATGGGAGGCGCCGCGATCAACTCTAGCATTCCGCTGGAGAATATAAAGACAATTGCAGATGTTGGGACAAGGACCGGGTATGTTGAGAACATTGGCTATTTCATAAATTACTAGTTTGCAAACTCATTCGATATCTTACCCGTCAGGATCTGGATGCAGAGCGTCTCCGAGCAATTGAATCGAGATGACAGCCAAACGCCTCGACATTATTATGGCTTCGACGTTTCATCTGCTCAATTTTCTCCCCCATCAACAAATATACATTACTTCGTTCAAAATATTATACAACCATTCCCTGAGAAATAATTAAACTTGTATAGTTACAGACTATAAATTTGTAACTCATAGTTATTCTAAACATATTAATGTCAGATATTAACTAAACTACTGACTTATAAAAAACTACAAAAGTATATTGAAGGTTTGCTAATTTAGTTAAGTAAACACGTGTTTTAGAGCTTTATAACAAGGTCTAATAAAGATATGCTATATCAACTACAGTATAGTAATATTATAGTTTTGGCAAGTTATTTGATATTCCTATTTTGAGGTTATTAGGTTGCTACGAGTGGTCAAATAAGGGGACTGTTAGAGTGTGCTTCTGACCTCATAGAGGGGGGCCGCCTAAATCAGCTTACTCCCTAAGGGATGGGACGGCTATAGGCAGCTAGCTCTTAGCTATAACTGTACAGTTTAGCTATAGCTGTAGAGGTCTATAAATATGAGGGTATTTGTCCACTGTAGCTAGTTGATTTAGAAATTGAATTCAAGTTGTTACTTATGAGCCTAAAGATCGCGAGTAACCTGTAGATTGTAACAACTACAATACGAATCACTCAGTGTCTAATCTGTTCCGCCTTGAAACCATATACGGTAGCAAGGATCAAGTTTTCAGATTGAGGATGATGGTCCATTCCTGGACCGGGCAGCAGGCGTCAATAATTTTAGAAAGCGGAGGCGCTCGTCGGAAAAGAATTCGACCAAATTTGGGCCGAGAAGCTCTTGAATTGTCCAATGTCAGGGCATTATGTCACGTGATGCCTTAACTCTGTCAACTGGCGGCGGCTGTCATCGGGCTGCGTTGCAATACCAACGATATGCTTTGTCTTGTTTAGCTTGTTTTCCACAAAATCGAATCTTCTCGTAACAAAGCTTCTCCCTGCCAATTCCGATCCACATGATTTTATATGGAGCTCCAAGCCTGAGCATTATTAGAAGTGTGCTGGAGGCTGAGGAGCAAATCGTAAAATTGGATACACCAATAAAATGCAAGATACGCTTGCTAGCTAAACGAGCTGAAAGTTAATGTAATTCCCTGTCCACTAGGCTACCCCACCCACCAGGCCACTTCCTATCCACCTGAATGTCCAACACCAAATATTCAACTATCAACAACGTTAATTAAGTTTATTTAATTACTAGCTAAATTAAAGCATTTATTAATTTTATGATCTTTAATACCATAACTTAAACACTTCAATAACTGTTATAGTAACTATTGTAAAAGATTACTAAATACCGAAAGATTAGTAACTCTTTTTATATTTTACTTTGTACTACCTGATTAAACTAATATTTGAGTCTTTTACTTAATTAATAAACTTATATAAATTATTTATTATCTAATTTTATACAGTTTTCGTTATATTATAACATTTATAACTTTTAATTCTTCGATTTTCTTTACTAAAAATATAGTATTATATATAATCGTCGGGCCTCAGGCACGCGCATTGCCCGACTTTTAGTCGCATTCGCTCCTAGTCGGTGGAAGCGGTTGTGGTCGCAAAGCAGTTGTGGTCGCCTATTTTTTTTCTATAGAAAACCCACATAAAGTGAATACTTTTTTATATATTTTCATTGTTCAAATATATGCCATTCTTACAGCAATATATTTACATCTACTAAAGAGTATGTCTGTAAAGCAAAAGATTAGCTTGTTGAGAACTTTATTGAAAATTAATTTGTAATTGCTAAGTTATTCAAAATTAATAAATCAACTTTGAATATAATTATTCGACGAAATAATCGACAGAATAAAAGCTAAAATAAAATTCTGACAAATAATCAAGAACAAGTTATATATACTTTTATTAAGTTATACTTTTAGCATAGTTAACTTTTTATTAAAGAAATCATATTCACAGCTATTAGCTATCTTTGAAAACAAGTTAATTAATCTCTACTTTCTTAGTTTTAGTTTCACAAATAATAGAAAAATTAATCTTTACTTTACAAAATTAAAACTAAACTTATTACTCAAAAATATATTACAACTCAAGATTTAGAAGAAATTAATAATTAGTTCAATTACTATAAAACAATCTTCAAAAAATATGATATCTACAAATATAATTTATATAATTTCAACGAATCAGAATTTTATATTAACTATTTTAAAAGTATAAAAGTATTAGTTCTAATTGAATTAACTAAAGTAAGAATATATCTGTTATTATAACTGTTACTATAATTCAAAACTAATATTATATTAGTTTTATTCCTTGAGTTTTGAAAATCGTTGATCTATAACTATAATTAAAATTATTTATGCTAATGAAACTGCTCTTATATTACTTGTAACTATTGTTCAAAGCAAATATCATATAATATTATAATATGACAACCAATTAAAGTATTCAAAAATAGTTCATTTATCAGAGAATAACTATACAACCAATAATATTAGTTTACAGTTCCTAGAATATTTTATTTAACATACAAAAGCAAGCCTTGATCAACTATATAAGTGTTACAAGACCCCTCGGAACATAGAAAACCCAGGCCAATACAAGAGAGGAAACTTGTAGCAGACGTACGCTAGGCTCGGGAACTAGTATACAAGTGGTGGACGCGAGCTTAGCATAGTCATGTAATGGACCTTAGATCTTCAAGATTTAGCCAAAGTCTAGGAGCTTGGATCTTAGGGGTTTATCCAAGATTTATAGGATTTTATTATTTATATAATGTATGTTTATTACCAAGTAAATAAGAGTTTCGTATTTAACTTCAATTAATATTCTTAAGTTATAAATCTATTATAGTAATGTTACAAACTCAATTAAAGTAACATTTCTCGTGTACAATTACTATATCTTCGAACAATTTTACAAAAGATCTATATCATATAGTATATTTTAAGAATATACTATAGAATTGTTATATTTTAAATACTTAATTAGTGGTATTATGTACGACAAGTATTTATGGTACTTAATATACTATTATCAAGTGGAGGAACTAATCCAGTAATCTCATGCAGCAACAACACTAGTAACAATAATGATCAACGAAGACCTAAGGTAGTTTTACTTGAACTATATAATGGTACTTAGAGTAAGTTTAAAGCTTTTATCGTTTAATACAAGTTTTATATTATATTTTATAAAACAAAGTTCGAGAATAAAGAAGTAAAAGTCACGTGGATAATTATTTTTTTATATAATTCAGTTTTCGACTAAATTGAGGTATACTTTGACGATTATATGGAGAACAAAGGAGTAAGTGGTGATAATATAACAGAAGAAACCATAAGAATCTTTGTTAGTTTAACAGGGTTTTTTGGAATAATCAAGAAAGTTTTTGGAAATATCGACAAAAAAAAGAATACTAAGCGAAAACTTAAAATACTTAAGCAAAAAAGAAATACTTCGAATTATGTAGTTGAATTCTAATATTACATTAGCAAAACCGAATAAAACAACAAGGTATTGGTAACCAAGTTCTATAAGGATTTTAAAAATGATGTTAAAGACAAGATTGCTAAAAGCGAGTAACCTGATATATTAGACAAGATAATTATTAAAACAGTTGTGATTGATAATCGTTTGTACGAAAAGAAACTCGAGAAACGTAGCAGAACCTCTGTGAATTATCGAGTTAACTCAAGTAAAAAAAGAAATTATAATAGAAGAAACTTAATAAACTTAGATATTACATCTAAAAGAAAATTTAGACTTTTAAAAGAAGAATAACAGAAACACAAGGATAAAAAATTGTATTATAAATATAGTTTACTAGGATACTTCGCTTCGAAATATAGGAATAAAGGCAAAGATAAAGCTAAAAGTATAGCTACAGTTTAGATCAATATAGTTATAACCGAAATAAAGATATAATTCTAGAATAAATCTTTGAAGTTAATACAGGAAAATATTTTTTTAACTAGAGAATAATTAATTTTCAACGGGTTTAACTTATAATTCAACGGACTTTTTCAAATTTGGAGTATTCAAAGAAAAAACACTAATTAAGCAGAATTTTAACTAAACGAAAAACAATTATAAAAAGTCGGCGATAAAGTTATTATTTAAGAAATTAATTTAAACGATATATTCGTCAGAAGAAATGAGAACAGTCAAATTAAGATAATCAGAGATTCGAAAACAATAAAGAACTTAATTAAAAATACTTAAGAAATTTTTACAGAAACAGAAAAAATCTTTATTTTCAGAAGAATTGCAGTTAATAATATAGTTGAATACTGCTTCAAATATAAGGAAGTTAACTTATATATAGGATAACCGAAATTAAGTTATAATATATATCGATGATATAAATTCAAGAAAATAATTATCTAAAACAAGGAAAAAATAATCGAAGAACTTAGATAAGTTAGTGTAATACAAAGAAAAACTTTGATAGTTGTAGATTTCACGTTCAATGATTAGAAAACGAGTGTTATAATAAATTCAAGAAACTAAGGTAACTTTATTTTATTAGTAATAGTACTGAAATTAGACTTGAGTACAATAGTCAAAAAACGGGATTACTTAATAAAGATGGTAAATAATATATTAGTCAAAGTTTTAGTAAAAATCAAAACAATTTTATTATTAGTAGTTATTAATAGTTATCGAAATATTATGAGTTTCGATATTACTAATCTAAGAAAATATAAGATTATATTAAGAATACTATAGTTAAAATAATATAATTTAACTATAGATTAAACTACGAAAAATATATGATTCAATAAATGCTTTTATTCAAGTAATTGAGTAACTGGAATAAAGATTAATACTGTGGTTACAGCTAATAAGAACAGTAATAAATCGGAAAAAGAAAAACTTATAATCCTTGAAATATATAAAGATTTTAGTAAATTGTTTGAAAACAAATTTAATATAAATACGTTACTAGAACACGGATTATAGGATCATAAAATACCAATAAAAAAAGGGAAAAAAAATACCTCATAAACTAATTTATCTAATATCAAAAGCAGATTTTAAATCTTTGAAGAAATACTTGGATAAGATATTAGTAAAAAACTATATTAAAAAAATCAGAATTTCTAGTAAAAAATCTAGTATTATTTGTACTTAAAAAAGAAAAAGAACAAAAATTCTGTATTAATTATAAAATATTGAATATTATAACAAAAAAAGATTGTTATTTATTATTGTTAGCTAATGAATTAAAGAATCGACTTGCGAAAACTAAAATCTACACTAAATTAAACTTGCTAGATATGTATTATTTTATTAAGATTGCAAAAAAAGAAGAATAAAAGATTATTTTTGGAACCAGGTATAACTTGTATAAATATTTGATTATGTTATTCGGGTTTACTAATGTTCTTACATTAATACAGTAACAAATAAACACTATGATAATTTTATTCTTAGATATGTTTGTTATCGTATATTTGAACAATATTTTTATATACTCTGTAAACAAAGAAAAATATATAAGACATATTCGAGAGATAATACAAATATTATAAGATACATGCCTTAGATACAAATTACCCAAATATGAATTCTATATTAAAAAGACAGAATTCTTAGGATATATTATTATGCTAAAAGAATCTTAATTGTATTAGACAAGAAAGAGAAAATTTTGTCCTAGGTTATATTTAAGAATACGACGGATATTAAGGTTTTTATTAGATTTGCTAGCTATTGTCGAAAGTATATTTAGGATTTTTCGAAAATAGCTAAACTATTTATTATATTAATGAGATCTATAGTTGTGTTTAAATAAATCAATAAAGAACAGAAGGCCTTTGATGTATTAAAAGAAACTTTTATTAAAAGCGAAATTACAGTTATGTATAATCCAGAAAAGAAGATTCGGATTGAAATTAATACTTTGGATTTTGTTTTAGGAACAATTCTTAGTTAGTAGAATAAACAAAACAAATAAAGAGCAGTTGTATTTTATTTATGGAAATTTATAACTGCGGAATTTAATTATGAAATATACGATAAAGAGTTACTAGTAATAGTAGATATATTTAAAGAATAGAAAATCTATTTATCGGGAGTTGTTTATGAAATCGAAGTTTTTATAAACTACAAGAATTTTGTATATTTTACAATAACAAAAGAATTGAATTAATGATAAATTATATAGTTTGAATTTATATTGTAATTCAATTTTAAGATTTAATATATTAAGGGATCCGAAAACGTTAGAGCAGACGCTTTTAGTAGAAGATTAAAATACTTGGAAAAAATAAAATTAGTATTCTAAGTTATTTTAAAGAATAATAGAAACGATATTATATATAATTACGTACAAATATCAGCGATTAATTATGCTGAAGATAACTATTGAATCAAGCGAATTTACAAGGAAATCTGACAGAAAAAAGTCGATAATATAGTTTAACGAAATCAGCGAAAATTTCTGACAGACAAACTTATATAAGAAGAAGTTGGTAAATATTTTAATGTTTTATTATATTAAAGACAGTTATAGATTTTATCGAACTTAGCTAAGGAGTTTGTTAAAGAACAACATAAATTACTAATACACAAATACTAAGGAATTACTAAAACTTGCTAAAGGATAGCTCAAAGATATTTTATATTAAACTTAATATATATAACTAAAGAAGTTATTAAAAACTATAATATATATTACAAGACAAAAATATTTAAACACAAAACTTATAGACTACTATAGCTAGTAGAAATACCAGAGAGATTCTAGGAATATATATTGTAAGATTTTATTGTAAAGTTACTTATTTCAAAGGAAATTATTATAAACTAACAATATAATGCGATATTAGTAATCGTTGAATGATTAACTAAATATAGAATATTTTTGTTATAAAAAGAAAATTATAATACAGAGATTCTTGCACAAGTATTTGTACAATATATGATTGTGGATTATAGGATTTTAAAAAAAATAATCTCCGACAAAGATCAATTGTTTATATCGAAATTTTGGGAAATATTTACAAAAATTATAGATATAAACAAAGTATTATCTACTGTATTTTACCCAAAAACAGATAAATAAACTAAGCAAGTAAATCAAATATTCAAAATTTACTTATAGAGTTATATCAATTATTAATAAGATAATTAAGTTAATTTCTTGTTTTTAGTATAATTGATTTATAATAGTATAATATATAAAACAATAAAAGTATCATTATTTTTCGTTAACTATAGTCAGGAGTTTAATAAACTTTAGATAACTAAGAAAATTAAAAATTATTCGGCAAAAATAGGAATTTTAGTTATAAATATAAAGCAAATTTATAAGCAATTTAAAGTAAGACTTGAATTTGCAAAAAAAAGAATACGATAATATTACAATATATAACGTAGTATAGAACTTACACTTAAGAAAAGAAATAAAGTTTATTTTTTACGAATAAATATCAAAATAAAACAACCAAGTAAAAAGCTAAATTAAAAGAAAATAAAATTTTTCGAGATCGAAAAAATATATGGACCAATTATATTCAAACTAAAATTACCAGATATTATGAAAGTTTACCTTATGTTTTATATTTTATTATTTAAACTAGTATTATTTGATATATTATAAACGCTAGAAGAAAAATTCGAAGTTAACGAACAAGAAAAATAGGAAATCGAGGAGATTCTTGATTTTAAAATCATTAGGAATAGAATTTAGTATTTTGTTAAATAGAAAGGTTATCTAGAATTAGATAACTCGTAAAAGTTATATATATATTTTAAAAACTCTTAGAAGATATTGGCAAAATATTACTGTTATTTGTAAAAAAAAACTAAAAAAGGTTTGATAAAAAAAACAACAAAGTTTCGTCGAAAGAGATTTCGGGTAACAAAACAGCGTTGACGTTCAGTGTTTGTACTTTTTTTTGTTTTTTTTGTTTTCTTTCTTTTTTCTCTAATTTATTAAATTCATCTATTATTTTTATATTATAACAAATTATTTTAGCAGCGTATTTGCGAAAGAATTTTTTTAACGCTAGAAACAAAGGAGTTTGGAAGTTGTTTCCTTTTTTTTTGATTAAAATACTCTTGCTCGGCTAGAAGAAACTCAAAACTTTTTGTGCTGAGATTAGTGGTATCGTACAACTAATTCAAGCGAATATACTCACTGTATCTTTTTGAATTTTAAGTTATGATATATTCCTTTGAATATTTTTCGCAGTACAAATAAAGTATCGTAGAATAATTGGTTTTTTCGATCACGAGTATTAATTTCAAGTGTTTCTTATATTTTTTAGATTTTACAGGTAGTATAATGAAAAGGAAGGAAAGCTATGAGGGGCCACAGATATCTTAATCTTATAACTTAAGTATCGGGGCGACGCTAGACCTAGAAGAGGATAGTGTTACGAGACCTTTTAGAATATAGAAAACCTAGGCTAATACAAGAGAGGAAACTTGTAGTAGATATACATTAAGTTCGGGAATTAATATACGAGTAGTAAACATAAGTTTAGTATAGTTATATGATAAACCTTGGATTTTCAAGATTTAGCTAAGGTCCAGGAGCTTGGATCTTAGAAGTTTATCTAAGGTTTATAAGATTTTATTGTCTATATAATATACGTTTATTACCAAGTAAATAGGAGTTTTATGTTTAACTTCAATTAATATTCTTAAGTTATAAATCTATTATAGTAATATTGCGAACTTAACTAAAATAACATTTCTCGTGTACAACTACCATATCTTCGAACAGTTCTACAAGAGATCTATATCATATGGTATATTCCAAGAATATACTGCAGAACCGTTATAATAAGCTATTATTAATAGATAATCAAACTAATTATATGAATCCTAATTTTACTTTATTAACTTACAAAAATAATATAATATTATTCATATTTCTTACTTATTTAATATATTATATTCAACCTCTTGATATAAGAATATTTTAGCTATACAAGCACTGGTATAATAAAATTGTATAAAGTATTACTAAATCACTTGATTTCGAATATACTATAACTGTTTTTTTTCGAGATTTACCAGGGATTCGTGAGTATACCTTCAAAAAAACTATTATCCAAAATATTTTCAAAAAAGCTGGTATATAATTTGTTGATAAAGAAGCGATTTTTATCTTTATGAAGAAATATATCAAAGATAAACCTCAAAAAATAGTTAAAGAACTTGAATTACTTATACCAAAGACTTTTATTACAATTCGACAAATCCAATATTAGCTTGGAGAATTTAAATCAAAAATTATAGATTTATTAAACTCTCTATTTTAACATAAATTTGATTTTTTTACTCGTGGTTCTAAATCGATATTAGATGAAAGTGAACTTGTTAAAATTAAACGTGATTTAATATATCAACAAATATAAAATCTTATAACAAAAAAACTATCTAATAAAAAAAAACTTCAAAGAAAAAGAAAATTAATATAAGAACAAGTATAAACTATAAAACAAGAGAAAGATCACAAAGAAATACAGAAAACAACTAATAAAGAAACTAGAATATTACATCAAATAATTAATAAAGAAAGAAAAGATCAAAAAACTATATAAGTAATATAACATAAGAAAAAAGTACTTAGAAAAAAAGTAATTAAATAACTTCTTTGTAGTATGATAGATATTCCTGAGTTATATAAAAAATACACTCTACTACTTTTTACAAAATTTAGCAAAGAATTAGTTGATCAAAAACCTTTAGTTATAGTTGATTTAGCAGATATTCCATTTTTTAAACTATCTTAAATACTTGTTCAACAGTTAATTAAAACAAGTTTTGCAAAACTAAAATTACCAAAGGAATCCCAGCAAGAAGAAGTAGTAATAGAAGAAGAAGAAAGAAAAATAAACGATACTTTAATAAAAAGTTATATACACCTAAATTTAGAAAGAGAAATTGGGTATAATTCGAGCAATTTCAGTGATTTAAGTGATTTATTAAATTCAGAGGAACTGGATGAAAGTAGATATGTCAGGTTATGGTAATGAGTATTCAATTTATGTAGGTTTTCCATAGAAAAAAAATAGGCGACCACAACTGCTTTGCGACCACAACTGCTTCCACCGACTAGGAGCGAATGCGACTAAAAGTCGGGCAATGCGCGTGCCTGAGGCCCGACGATTACTTGACGATCAGCTTTTCAATCTTTCCTACAGTCTGCTTAGACCATTGGCGTCACTGACAATACTTCAGCCAAGATTCAACATTTAGGTTCTCCAAAATTGATCCGAAACAACATCCATTGCCATGGCGAAATCCCAGCAGAAACGGGCCATAGAGCTAATGCTCATACTTTGCATGGCCTGGCTCTTTTACTCACTTGATGGTGCGGTTATCAGTGTTCTGATCACTAACAAGAACTTCATAGATGTGAGTGACTTCCTTACTGCCGCCGCAGATCATGGCTGATAGGCTGCGTTATGAGTTCAGACATTCCACATCGATGCTAACCGGCTGGGGTTATTTGGACTATTTCCTTCGGTTGGCGCTTTGATCAGTGTGTTGGGCGTGGGCGGTGCTATCAATCGTATATTTGGACGTCGACGAGCCTTCCAAATCGCGACTGCTCTTGTCATCTTGGGCGTAATTCTGCAGACCTTTCCAAATAACTGGGGTCAGTCACTGCTTTCTTTCAGCCAAGAAGCTCTACTTAGTACTTCCTTAAACACATAAACATACGCTTACATAAATCTCGCTCCTAGGCGCCGTCCTTGCCGGTCGAATCATAATGGGAATTGGCGGCGATACCAACGGATTAGTGTTAGGTTACTATGTGACAGAGATATCACCGAAAGCCGTCCGGGGCCGAGCTCTCATTTTTGTACAGCAATTTTCCAGCTCGTTTCTCAATATTGCTGGCACGTGGATTGCATATGGTATGGAATTTGGCCCTCCACACTTGTTCAGTATTTGACTATCATACCAGGCATCTCATATCTCCCCCAGGACCGAGCTTATAGTTGGAAGGTTGCAAATTCACTGCAGTTCGTTCCTGGCGTTATATTTTTCTGTCTTACATTTCTTTTGCCTGAATCACCCCGGTGGCTAGCTGGCAAGTATCCGGAGGATGATGGTCCGATGCTCGACGCCCTCTCCTCAATCCGAAATATACCCACTGCTCATCCTGATATCATCGAGGAAGCAAAGGAAATCCGAGATTATAATACTTGGTATCTCATACACGGCTCAGTCACACCTTGGAACATTTTTACACAGAAATCGCTTTTCAAGCGCACGTTTCATGCTTTTATTCCATACCTTGCGACGTCATTTAGCGGTATCGGACTTCTCACTGTAAGTTATGGCCATATCTCGAATTCAAAGAGTGATAAGGACTACTGGGATAGTTTACTAATTTATATATCCAGATCTATGCTGCCGTCATATACGAGGCTCTCGGCCTACAAACGCAGCACCACGCTCTCTTGCTTAACTCCTGTTTGCAAATTCTCTACGCCATTGCAGCTCTTGGTTCAGCTTATGTTGTCGAAAAGCTGGGCCGTCGTCCCTGCATTGTATGGGGCTCTTTAATCAATACAATTGGCTTAGCCTTGATAACGGGTCTTTCCATTGGCTATGAATTCAAGCCAAACCAGGTTGTTAATGGCTGGATTGGTGAGTGCTCAACACAGACTTTTTAGATGCCTGCTCAGAGAGTTAACATTTTATGAAAGTCGCTTTTATTACGCTTATAACTTGCAATTATTGGCTCCTTACAACCGGTCCCACAACGGTGTATGCCAATGAAATTCTGCCTACTCAAGCCCGTGAGGTCGGCGTTGGGATGGCAAATGTCATTCCAATCGCTATTTCAGTCGCCCTGGGCCAGGAGTGGCCTTTGGCAAGTCAGAACCTTGGCCCCAAATCCTATGTCATCTTACTTGCTCTCTCAAGTGTGTCTTTTGCCCTCAACTGGTGGTTCGTTGTTGAGACAAAGGGCATTTCCATCGAGCACATTGATGTGGTAAGTCTTCATAATTCCTCAAAACTATATCCCACAGTAGTTTATCAAAGCTAACAGAGTTTATCCTTAGCTGTTTGGGGAGACAGATCACGTAGTCCAGATCCGCGAAGAAGTGGACCATGGTAAATCCCAAGCTTCAGAATATATGCCCACGGTCGAGACTGTAGAAAAGGCTGGAGAAAGAATGCATTCTAAGGAGAATACTCAAATTCCGACCTTTTCAACAGAGCAGGTCTAAACTGCTAATATAATACAGTCTCTGATGATCAAAATATGGAAACAAGGACGTAGATACTCGCTCGTTACAGCAGGAGGAAAGTAATGGAAGACACACATCCAAATACTCAAAAACGAGTATCTCAACAGCCGAGGCTCCCCTGTGATACACTTCCAGCTTCTTATTGTCGAGAAATCGATATTTTTTATCCACTCAATTGCTTGATATGTTAGTTGTATAATTATCGTAGATTTTTATCCAGTAAGATCTTACCATATACAGTAGTTATGTGAAGAACAGGATAGATGTATAAGTGCATAATGCAAGTAGCCAGATGGAGCAGGGAGCAGCCCATTTGCACTAAAACAAGAAAAGAAACGATTTAAATTGCAAACACCTTAATTAAACTCCTAAGGCTCAGCTAACCAATCTTTTCAAGCAAAGCTCGCTAGGCAGATGACCGCAAAGGCATGTGTGGTAGGCTGGACTATACGTGGCGTTCACTAGAGCTTATAAACTAGTCTCGTGTTTGAAAAGGAGAAATGGATGGAATATAAAGTGAGTTAGGAAGTGAGTAGTGCTGAGGCACCCCAGCCATGTCCTTAGACTCTGGTTCGTGCGCTTTTACGAAAGTTAGCAAGTTAACTACAAGAAACACTGAGAGAGACTGTTTTCGTGGGAACTTAGCTGCTTAACCTAGGTCAGGATTTTCACTTATTCAAGTTACCGCAGTTCTCCCCTCAAGCTACAAGGCCTTGCTCAACCTTTCCTTCATCATTCCATCGTTTCTTCTGATGGAGACTGACGTGATAGTCAATGATTCTCGATAAGTAGTGCCGAAGCCAATGACGCAGCTCAGCGCTTCTTAGATCTACCTCACCAACGCCCTCGGCGCCTATCCCACCGGACTGATTCCCTCCCATTGGCGCGCTTCCTTCTGATCGAGCTCCTGCAGACCATTTTGACGACCAGAGAAGCCAAGGGTAAGGTAGCTACGAGGAGAGAAAGTTCGGGTCGACTATAGGGGCTCCGGTTCCCGTAATTTGCGGGAACTCTCAGCTCAATGACACCGAACCCAGATGAGGTGGGAGCTGCAGGTGGGCTATAAAACACCCCAAGTGTGACCATAATAGCACTCATTTGTGAGATGACACTCAGGAGTGTGGGCAAGTCTTTTCCGCACAAATATTTCATAAGGACAATACGTTCGCCATCATGCTTTTCGTCGCTGGCATCCTGCTGGCCCTGGTGGGAAGAACTCTTGCCGACGATGGTCTCACTGCCTACGTCAATCTGGCTACGACCACGGGCGCATCGTCACACAATGCGTCAGCATTTATCTACGGGATGCCCTTAAACTATGACCCCAATCAGATTCCGGACCACTTGTTAGTACCTTCTGTGGAGTTGAATTGAGAGGCATGATCGGTTGATCCAGCACTGACTGGTGGTCTGCAGTTATACCGATATCGCTATTAAGTACGGCCGTGCTGGCGGAGGTCAGCTAGCTGACCCTTGCCGTGGATGGGCCTTCGGTGAGAGCGAGTATGCCTGCCGATTCAGCGCCACCATGCTCAACTACTTGCAAACCCGCAAGTTTGGCGCCGAATTTATCATTCTTCCTCACGACCTCTGGGGCATCGATTACCAGAACAGTATCAGTAACTACAAGATGCCGGGAGACGATGGCGACTGGTCCAGCTACGACGCATTCCTCAATCGCCTCATCAGCGACCTCAAGGCCAATAATGCACTCGAGGGCCTTATTTGGGACGTCTGGAACGAGCCAGATACGAGCGGGTTCTTTGGAAGGCCAGTCCAGCAATTTGTTGATTTATTCGTTAGGACTCATAAGAGACTGAGGTACGTAATTGAAAGCTTTTCATACCGTCAAATGACTGTTGTGACCTCCTGCTAATCCTGCGGGCTTCTGTGGTATCTGCAGGAAGGACACCTCATTCAACGATGTCAAGATTAGCGGCCCAACCTATGCTGGTGGCCCCGGTACTGGACCGTGGTGGACGACCTGGGCTACACAAGTTGCTGGAAACAAAACATATCCAGATCAATACACGTGGCATGCTGAGGGTGGGGGATCGTACGTCTATCTGCCTATGCCATCCTCCTAAACACGTATGGCAGGATGCTGAGTTTAACATTGGCTGACGCATGCTCTCAAAAATCAGTGGAAGTGACCCCCAAGTAGAGAACCCTATCTTCCAGNTCAATTCTCGCGGACCACGATCTGCCGATCCGCCCGGTTAACATCAACGAATATGCCACCAAGACCGAGCAGACACCATCGGGATATGCGTGGTGGATTAGTCGGCTCGAGCGTTACAACTACGCTGGCCTTCTTGGGCTCTGGAACGCGCCGCTTTATGATAACTTCGCCAACTTGCTGACGAAATACGGCAACGCGACCGATACGAGCAACACCAATTACACTGGTGCTGCCGGCTTTCCTCTATATAAGTATTATGCTACCTCCATGGTCGGCGAACGAGCGACGACAACTGGTTCAGGAAACATGAAATGGGACGTCTTCGCCACTATCGGTGCCAGAGGTGACCAGGTACGAATACTCGCGGGCTCACGTGCTACAGCAGGCAATTATACTATCCAGATCCAGGGCCTCGCTTCAGTTGGCTACTCTTCGTCCGGCACTCTTAATGCCAAGTACTGGGCTTTCTACGGCTCCGACAATATATTTGACCCTTATAGCGACCCACCATACTTGGGCACTCAGTCTGTCCCTATCACTAATGGCGTCGCAAATCTCAACGTCTACGTCCCTGATGCGCACACAGGATGGAGGATAGAATTTCCGAGAATTATATAATACATTGCCTCACCCCAGAGGTTGAATAGTCAGTGGGGCTCGTGGAGATGAGGAGAAATATGCTGGATGCTTTGAATTTAGTCGTGGTGAACGCTCAGTGAAAGTAACAAATTAATTGCATAGCTCTATTTCGTAGCTCTAAGAACGAGTAGACCTTCAAGAAATGCCACTAAACTTTCTCTCCCACAGCAGTGTGTTTAAAGAAACTCAAAGACTCAATTTGAACTAAAGTTGCTTAGAGTTGAGTTGAGTTGAGTTACAACACAAATGTATAAATACTGTATAAGTCGGACAAATATTATATAAATATTTTATAAATGTTTTGTAATTTCCGCAGATTTTCCGGAATTTTTTTTTAGAATTTTTTGATATTTTTTTTATTTTATTACTCGAAATATGACTACTAATATGTACTATACCTAAAGAGGAAATAAACTTGAGTTGGCTGAGTGGGCCGCGTAACTCAACTCAACTCAACTCATTATACACACTGGCTCACAATATAATATCTTATATTGCCCTTCTTCTCTCGGCCAGAGCCATCAGTATCTCACAACCACGTACTTTAATATACAGGTAGTGCTTGGAAATATAATGAGGCGTCTGACGAATACTACCTCCATCTCTTCTGTCCTGAACAGCCCGATTTCAACAGGGAGAACCCTGATGTACAAGCCGCAGTACATGGTATCATAAACTTTTGGCTTTTCCGCGGAATTGACGGTTTCTGTATGGATGTCATAAACTATATTTCTAAGCCACCAGGGCTGCCCGATGGAGATCCCTCCTTTCCCGGATGAACTGGAAGTGATCTTTACTCTGCGGGTCCGAGACTGCACAAGTATCTCAAAGACATTGGGGAGATTCTGCACAAATACAATGGATTTAGTGTTGGTGAGATGCCAAGTGTCATAGCCCCGAAGGAAATTATCAAGGTCGTGGAATGGGACAAGAAAGAACTTAATATGATTTTCCATTTTGAACTGTGAGTTTGTCCTTTTATCCTTTCTGCGTTTTCCGTCTTTTTCTTCTTGCTTTTTGATTATATACATCTGACACATGATCCAGTGTCAGTATTGACCATAGACCAGAGGGAGAGTTTTCTCCACGGAATTGGAAATTAAAAGAGCTTAAAACCATGATCAATAAGTGGCAACAGTTCATGTATGCCAACGGTGGCTAGAACACCATGTACATCGAAAACCACGATCAGCCAAGGTTTATAAACCGTTTCGTCTGGTTAGGTGACAAACATCGCGAAATGAGCAGTAAACCATTCGTGATATTTCTTGTATGCCAAACTGGAACAATCATCATATACCAAGGATAAAAGCTGGATATAACAAACGTGTCCAAGAAATGGGACATGAAAAGTAGGATATGGATTGTTTGAATTATTAGAAGTATATGATCCATTTACTACTTTTATTATTGTCGGTTCACCTATTTGCACGTAGTACGCTACGTAGTCTTGTACGTAGTATACTGGTGATGCATATATAGGTTGTCCATTGTTGTATGAGATCAGGGTGCGTGAAGCTATAGGAGCTTCGCTTCCCGATCGGGACTAGCCTACGGTTGCACGTGCCAACACGTGACTGCTACGTCTATAGCTATACAGTTATATACCAACAATTATACATCTAAGGTCTTTGGAATACTTTGGCTAACTGAAAATTTTCAAAAGTTTTCACAAAGACAGCGCATCTTCTGACGAGCTTGTCTTGTATCAAAGGGAATAGCAGAAGAAATCTTGAGACAATGTGTACACTCCGATGCAATGGGACACCACAACTCCTAGCGCCGAATTCACTTTTTTCTTAGTCACACCCTGGATGTCCGCTCACCCTAACTACAAAATCGTTAATGCCGCTTCAGAAATGAGCGATCCTAACTTGTCTTTTAACTTTGGCCCTCAGTCCTTGCAGCAAGAAAGAAGTTTAAGGATATGCTAGTGTACAATGATTTCAATCTCGTGGATAAAAACATTGAAAATGTTGTCGCATATGCTAGGACAAGTGACAATGAAAAAAAATTGCTGGTTGTGTGTTACTTCTCTCCAAAGTTTGTACAATGGGGCAGAGCTGCGGATTTCCTAAAGAGAGAAGTTAAAGAGATTGTACTAAGTAATGCAGGAAAGAAGAGTGATAGCTTTGGCGATGCTTCGATTCATCTAGAGCCGTACAAAGCGTTTGTTGTTAGATTGTGAAGCTTGAAAGTTGGCTTCACGTTTAGAGATAAAGGCTCTTAGAACATAGCATGCAATCTCTCTTTGTACCCAAAAATGAAAACTTACAGAATATAAAAAGTATTCTGCGGCCTATTAAAGGTCGTTTTAGGGAGTACTGGTAATCCAAGCACAAAAGTAGAATCCGAGTTGTAGAACGGGGAGGCAACGAGGCCCAGACGTGTCAGAGTGCAGAATGATCGACAAGATAACGAGCATAATAGTTGCCAATCCACCCATTCTTTCGTCCAGGAAATTAGGTTCCGTTCAATTATCACCTAGCGATCCACCCAGTATGACAAATTTAGAGGGTATTGCTGCTGATATCCTCTTAGTAATACTTTTAAACTAGCCAAGCATATGTACCTTATATGAGTTCATTCGAGCATCACCACCCGAGCATCACCACGCATGTGTAGGACCTTCCGTGACCAACGTGATGTTATACTATCAACTGTCGTTACCAATGACATTGGTACTGATATTCTTGGTGATACCTTGACCGCTTTCCACTTGTCCCGATTTGAGCACCGTGGCCTCACAAAATGAGAAGCCTTTGACTGGATCAAGATATATGAAGCCGGCATATACGGGATATCTTCATTATCGCCGGTGTCATGGGAATCGGATGTGTTGACGTTGTGGAAGATGCATCAAGACGTGAAGTTTCTGGCAAATATGTTTGTCAATGAGAGACTTCCTATTCTAAATCAAATGCGTCTAACCGTGGAACGTGAAATACCGATTAGCCAGGACAAGATCAACCTCGAAAATCTTTCCAACCTGGAAAGGATGAAAATTTTTCGAAGCATATATCGGTATACTATTTATGGCGATTTGTTTTATGTTGACCAAAGCAAAACTCGCGCAGAAAGGAAAGACATTGCCTTGGCCCAGGATCAATCCCACTCCTTCTTGAATATGTTCCCAACTTGGGAAGTAGAAGAACTAAGCTGTATCAACGACATGATCTAAGACAAAATCCTAGAAAAAGGCAGGAAGTCGAGGATAATTTCTATGTGCTGCTCGCCAGCGACCCTCTCAGCTGGGATATTGACAGGCCAGATCCATGGAATAGCCGCTGGGAAGCCAGCTTTTTCTCACAATCGACAAAAATGAATTTCTATGAAGAGTGGCAAATGTGTGTTTCTACCCTCAGGATATCAGAGCTGCGAGATATATTTGCAGCCACTAGTGATGGGCTGCAACATCTTGTGGAGAAATATGCTCGCCAGTTTATCTACGATTCCTTAACCGATGCTCTTCGAGAGGAGCCGTATCATTCAATATTCATCACTCCAGAGTACAAAGAGTACGAGCAGGCCTTGTTGAGCGATTTCAAGTTCCAGCTCCAAGGAGACGCTATTCAGCTGCCAAATCACGCCTGGGTTTGGACTCATAATTATCGACCATGTGAACTTTACTTTCTTAGTACAGATGATTTTCTAATTGTATCTGGGTTGAGACGCTTTGGATATGTTTTCTGGAATGGCAGGCGGCTCTTGGATTGTGGTAAAATAATTGAAGTTGAAGGATTTAATTATAGTAGGAATATGTTTCTTAGTTATGGCAATAGCTGTTTGCTGGTAAGTAACCAGGCCTAGGATTAGCTTGATGCCGGCTTTCTGTGAGGTAATTATAATAAAATTCGTAAGCATACCAAAGTCATACACAAAGCTGGGTTTGCCTTTAGCTTTACTTTTGGTTTTACCTTTAGCTTTGGATACAAGACTCTGGTTTTCTTGGTCCCCTGGGCTCTCCTAGTTTTCCTAAGCTTACTGCAGGTAATGCGATTGCTGGCTGGCAAGCAAGTAATATTCCAGGCTAGCTTTGCAAATCAGCTTTAGCTGGTAGGCCAGGACTATAGCAAAAGAAAAGATATAAACTAGGTATACGAAAAATAATTAACTAGTACTCGAAAGTAAACATCGTATTATATAAAAAGCGTAATTAATAATATTAAATACTTTATTATACTTAAAAATTAAAACTAACTAGTTTTAATATACGAGAATATTATATATAACTTATTTAATATTATATTATTTAAGATTTATAAATTTAGAATTACAGCTAAGTAAACTACTAATAAAATAAAAGCAAATAAAAAACTATTTTTTAAGTTATTCTAGCAAAATCAAATAATACTAATATTTAAAGAAAAATTAAATATAACTCTAGTTATTTAACAGATATTCGGAAATAAAAACTTATTTTTATAAGTATTTGGAAAAATATTAAAAGCTATTTGTTGCTAGCTATACTAGCACAGTCACGTGTAGATTAGATAAGAGCACACGGGGTTCGGTGCTTTAGGTATAAGACCCCTACTACAGGTGCGAACTACCTGTAACTGTACAACAAGCAAGCAATCAACTAGTATTTCAATATAGGTGTTATTATCACTTGATAAATGTTATTACCAATTTCTGGGTATACTAATATTGATTAATTAGATCTTATAAATCAAGAAATCATTCGAAGAAAAAGATTGATTATGTTATTATCGTTAACGAAGATCTAATAATATATATTTAACTTTTGTTAAAAATAAGTAAAAAATACCTTTGATTCTATAACTTATTAAAGAATTAAGTAATTATTTAATTTCTCAGTTTTTATTTGATTAAGTTTCTTAGCTTATAAATTCTATAGTTTTTCAGATTGCGAAAATCAAAAATAGTTTTACATTAGTAATACACAGTTAATTTATATACAGAAATATTGATTTCTGATTTCATATACTTTATTTGACCTTAATTTATTATTTAATATTTACTTAATATTTAAATATATGTTTTATATTTATTTTACGGTTTTTATATTTATTTTATAATTTTTATATTTTTTAACTTTTGTAACTATCTTATATTTCTTCAACAACAATCTTTTACTTCTGTAAATAATTTAATAATCTCCGAATATATTCGATAACTTTTATAATATTTATAATACGTAAATCTAAGTTAAGGAAAAGTAAACAATTTAAGTAATTTTAAACTCTCTAAATATTATAGTTACTATTGTTTAAAAGTATATTTCTTAGATATGTTTTAATTTAAATCTTATAGTTTTTGTAGAGTAAACTCTATCTTTGCCTAGTATTAAAGAAGATCTATAGTTATATTATCAAAAAGAACAAAGCTTATAAGTAAAGCACTAGAGCCTAGTATAAGAGAAGAATCTTAGAAAACTTAGGATTTAGAGGTTTTATAGGTTTTACAAAAGTTTTAAGAATAATAAAGTAAACAAAAATAAGAGCAAAAAATATAATAACTTAAAATATAACTAAAGGTATTATATTAGTAAAAAAACTATAATATCGATTTAAATACAGTTATAAATATAAATATTAACAACTATATTTTTATTAAATAATATATTTATAAGAAATATAATTAGATAAACTATATTTTATAAAAGAGTTTTACAAATAATTTTAAGAATTTTACAAATATAATATTCAAAAAAGTTAATAAAGAAATAATAACAGACTTTCGTATTTTTTTACAAAATTATAAAATATTAGTAAAATTTAAACTAAAAGAAATTATATTATATATTTTATCAAGAGTTACCAGATAAAATAACTTCGAAAAATAGATAGATAATAATATTAACAAATATATAAATAAATATAATACTATTTCATCAAAAGTTATTAACCAAAGACTTAATAACAGGACAACTACTCTTATAACTGTTTACGTTTGTACTTTTTCACAAGATTTAACGAATAATATATTAATTAATACTTTAAAAACATTTAAAGTTTAATTATTCTAACTACTATTGTTAAATTAATAATTACTTTAATTTTCGTATATAAATATATAACTATTATTACTACTATTATAGTTATTCTAATAGTTACTACTTATAATCATATATATTTAAGACTATAATAAAGGATTTACAGCTTTGATAACTTAATCTCAAAGCTATAGGAAAGAGTTAATAACTCTATTAAAAGTGTATATAGATAACTATAAATATAATAGTAATAGAAACAGCTTTAATTTTAAATTATAAATATTCTACGACTTTTATATAAAGACTAATATATTACTTAAAAACTATATAACGAATTTCTTTATTATATTTACAAATCTTGTTTTATAGTATTATTACTAGAACTAGGCTATATTTATAATATTATCTTTTAACAAAATATACTAGGAAATCTATAATTATTTCAAAAACCTTGAATATTAATATTTTATATTAGAGAAATAAAATAATATAAGTTTTAAATTAATTATAGTTTAGAACAAAGAAAAATTAATAATTAACTATTTATAATTACTTACAGATAAACTACAAATTTTATAAAATAGTTTTTTATAAAACTTACAAATAAACGAATTTATATATAATAAATTAATTATAGTTTATAAAAATATAAAAATTTGTTTTACTATTTGTTAATAACTTTTATTTACTATTATAAATTTACTTAACGAATTATAATCTATAATTATTATATAGGAAAATATCTATAAAAATACTAGTTATATAGCTACTAATACTTATTTTATAAATCGCTATTATTACAGGTATTCCCTGTAAAGTACCTATAACTATATTAAATCTGATAAGAAACGCTATTTCATTTATAAGAAAAAAAGTTATATATTTTACAACTATATAAACTATCGGTTTACCTGTAAGCACGTAGTACGGTACGTATCCATATATAATATACTAGTTGTACTTATAATTAATAATATACTCCTGTAGGAGGAGTACGACGCGAAGCTGTAGGAGCTTGCTTCCTAATCGGGACTAGCTTACGTTACATATGCTACTCACGTGCCTACGAATAGTAATATACAAACATAAACAAAGAACACGAAAAATCAAAGTACTAGTTCAAAAAGTAATTTAACTAATAATTTAACTAATAATTTAATAAAAAGATTTGCTAATATATTACTAAATATAAAAGCGATTAATTGTTAGATTTTCTTAATAAAAATAATAACTCTAATATTAAAGAATTTAAGTCACTTATAATATTTATTAAAGATAAAGAAAATTATTATAAATCTATTACAATTACTTAAAACTACTTTACTTTTATTAATATTATAGATATAACAAATACTAGTAAAATTTTAGTATTCTTAATAAATCGAGTTTTTGAATATATGTTTATAAGTAATTATAACAAATTTATAGAACTTATAAACTATAAAAATAATAACTTTTTCATATATAAAAGTACTTTAACTTTTATAATAAGATATATATTACAAACGTTTTACAAAATCATAATTAATATAAATACTTTTATTATATTTATAACTAATTATAATTAATATATTACTTTTTAAAAGCTTATAGATACTAGTTTTATTAATAAATTAACTAGTAATAGTATATACGTATAATTTAATATAAGAACTACTAATTTAATTAGATTAATTAATCTTGTAATACTAATTAGGATAATATAATTTTATATTATTAACGTTGATATATTTTTCCTTTTATATTTTACAAATATAAAATATTTAAAAATATATTATAATAATATCAAAAATATATTTGTTATATTTACTTAAGAACTACTAATAGTATAATAGTTTAAGTATAGGTTTTTACTATAAAATAACCTTGTATACGCTTATATAATTGATTTTATTAGTAGTAACAACTACTATTTTACAAATATTAAATTATATTATTTATACTATTGTTTTAATTATTTATCTGTTGATAAACTATAAAAAATTCTAGAGTACTTAAGATATAAAATTAAAAGCCAGGTACTCTAGTATTTAATTCGATATTATATCTTTTGCTAAAAATACAGTAAATTCTTAGGAAAATTCAAGTTTATATTTTAAAATAATATCGAATTCAATTATATAATTTTTGTTAATATTATATATATTAATAATAATCTTGTTTTATATATTATTAACAAAGCTATAGGTTATTAAACTATAAAATAATTATAAAATATTTTTATAAAATATATTTGAAATATATTCTAAATATGTTAAATAAACATTTATCTAAGATCTCTTAAATTTATAATATATAATATTAATAAAAGTTTTATTAGTAAAGATTTTAAGTATTTAATTACTATAATAAGAGTTTCAACGAAAACTATATTTATAAAAGTATATTAATCAATTAGCAAAGTCGAATATTATTATATTATTTTATATTAAATTTACTAGATTATCTCTAAGGAGTTACTTAACTTTAATAAAGAAATAATATTATAGATAATAATTAAAGTTGTAAATAATATAATAATATTTAATAAACTTATATTTATTTTACTAGTTTATAAAGCGTTTCCTTATATATTAGAATTTAATACTTTAGCTTTATTAGTAATATAACAAGTAGTTACTACTAAAAAAATTATAAATAAAGTTAGAATTTTACAAGTTTAAAAATAAGTATAAGATACTTTAAATTAATATAATAAACCTTTAATAATAACTATCTATAATTTATTTCTTAATTCTAAAATACTTGTATAATATAAAAAACTAAAAAACTAAATAAAAAATTAGAAAAACTTTTTTAAACTATTTAAAATAAACAGCGAAATTTGTAAATTATAATTACTAAATAACTTTATAAAATTTCGAAATATAATTATTAAACTATTTTATAAAAATATAAACGAATCAGAACTTACAAAATCTATTTATAAACTATAACAATTATAATTTAATAAAAAAAATATAATTTAAGTTAATATAAGAGTTTATAAATTACTTAAACTAGAATCTTAAACAAAGTTATTATATTAATATTATAATAAATTAAGGAAAAACGTTGTTTAAATTTTAATTATAAATATATTAATTTATCTATAAGAAAATATAAATATATTATTTTTAAAGTAATTTAACAATATAATAATTTATTTATAGGAAAACAACGAATTCCTAAGTTAATTTAACGAATTTTAGTATAACAAAATTAATAGTTTATTTAATAATAGAATATTAGAATTAGTATTATATTTAGCTATCTCTGAAAGTATAAGAATCTTTAGCTTATACTTTGTTAATAAAATAAAGAATACAAAGACTAATAAAGTTTATAATAAGTTATAACTAATAGTTTAAGCTTATAGAAACCTCGAAAAAGTATTTGTTTTAATTTAATCACCTATAATTTAATATATTAATTAACGCTTAATTTTAATACTTATAATTATATTATATTACTTATAGCTCTTTTTATAAGATATTATATAAGTTTATACTTAAATATTTAGCAAATTAGCTTACGAATTTTATATATAGTTACTCTTAGAGTTAAGTTTTAATATAAATATTATCTTATAAATTGTAAAACCCTTTTATAAAATCTTTAAAATAAAGAACTACTAGTTTAATATATATTACAAATACTATATTAAACACCTTCGAATAAAATAATTAATTTATAACTTATATTTCTTATATACTAATAGTAACAGTTTTAGAATTATCGGTTTATAAACAGATAATATTTTAATTCTAGCTAATAATACTTTTACAAATATTAAAGAAAAAAAACTTATATTTAAAATTAAAAACAAAGAAATACTTATAATTAATTATCTAATTAAATTCAATAGAAGTTTAATTATGTTTAATACCGAAAAAAAGATCTTCTTTAATTAAGAATACTAATATAAAAACCTTAAATTTATTAACCTTTACAAATTTGAAGATTTAGTTAACTTAAAAAGTGAATTACAGAAAGATATAAGTCTTAAAAACCAGTATATTACTTAAAGAACACGAGGAATATATATAACTATAGTTTACTAACTAGAAACTACTTTTAACCTCTTATTTGCCGCTTAAAAAACTGATTTTCAGGAGAAAAATATAAAGGTTATAAACAAACGAATTTAATAACAAATTAAATATACTAACAAAGGCCTAAAATATATATAACTTGATTACAAAAACCTATAGTTATTAATATTTACAAATGCTTTATTCGTAAATAATATTAATTATTTCTCGTAAATTAATTATGTTATTATATTTGCAGATATTAATATAAAAGCAAATATCATTTATTAGTTTTTAATCAAGTACAAATATATTATTAGGAATATACTAATATTAAAGTTATATATTATAATTTATAGATTCGATATAAGAACTTTTCTTAAAATAACTCTTAAACAAATTTTTAAAATAACTATATTATTTGTTGTTTATACAGATTTAAAATCGCTATATGATTATTTTATTAAATTAGATATTACTTAAGAAAAATATCTTATAATAAATTTCATATATTTACGTTAATTATACGAGTATTAGGAGATTATTGAAATCAAATAAATTAATAGTAATAATAATTTTATTAATATTATAATAAAATTTAAATTTTATAGAATACTTAGAAAACTAATTAATATAAATAAAGTATATTTGAATATTATTAAATAAGTTAAATAAGGTAAGAATAAGATTACAAAGATTTAGTAAAGTCTATAGTTATAAGGAGAGTTTTTAAAGTTGTTTTAATATATTTTACATGTTTTATATATTTATAAGTGTTTTACATTTGCTATAGTCTTTATCAGTTACTACAACTGTTGTTATAACTGTTTTTAGTATTTTAAGTTATTACTAGTATTATTAACTATACTAGTATAGTTATATATAAATTAGATAAGAGCACACGGGGTTTAGTACTTTAGGTATAAGACCTTTATTACAGGTACAAACTACCCGTAATTGTATAACAAGCAAGTAATCAACTAGTATTTTAATATATATATTATTACTACCCGATAGGTATTACTACTAATTTCCGGGTGTACTAACACTATTTTTAGAGTTTTTAATAAAAGATTAATTTAGTTAATTTTAGATTAAGTTATTTTATACGTTAATTAAATAAATTCGCGGAAGTTACTAATTTAATAAAAGTTTATTCGTAATATTATTTATAATAAATTTATAACTTAAGAATATTAATTTAAGTTAAATACAAAATTCTTATCTATTTAGTAATAAGTGTATATTATATAAATAATAAAATATTATAGACTTTGGATAAACCTCTAAAATCCAAGTTCTTGGACCCCGACTGGATCTTGAAGATCCAAGGTCCATCATGTGACCATGCCAGGCTCACGTCCACTACTCGTATACTAGTTCCCGAGCCTAGCATATGCCTACTACGAGTTTCCCTCCTTGTATCAGCCTGGGTTTTCTATGTTCCGAGGGGTCTCGTAACATGTATATCGTGATAGAATTTTTTTTTGTTCTGTTGTTTACACAAATTTCGTTAGTTTTCTCAGGCACAAGGTTAAATATCCCAGTTTCTTATATTGTATTAAATGCAACACTTGTCCTTAATTAATATATGGTAATGCTTAATGAGAATTATACTATAGAAGACCACTTCAAATACGTCGGTTTAAATTTGTCTCAGATTGCGGCCATATCTCTCCTATAAACCTTATTAATACATGCCGCTGTGAAATCAGTCCGAGTATCATCCACAACCTTGTTCGTCGGAACCCAGGAGTAAAACACGTCGAGCAAGCTCTGTACAAGCTTTAGAATATGACGCCCTTCGACTGCTGAACTTTGGCAACATTAACATTCCTGATCAGCAGAATCCATATGAAAGAGAGGGCCATGATGGCCGTCCCTGCAATCAGCATTTTCTCCTGTGAATATCCATATGCTTTCTGAATTGCCAGTCTAGTGGGACTTCCAACTTCATAGCTCAGTTGTGTGTCCAAGTCGTTATAGATATCATCTATGTCTCCCTGTGCGCTGTCCGGAAGATAGCGGACTAGAGCTTGATAGAATGTGTTTGTCCAAATTGAGCCAGAAATGGTGCTTCCTACTGCCGCACCTACATTTCCAATAACATTAAGCAATGCCAAAACCGCCGCAATATGTTGGTGGTCGGACACGGCCAAGATACCAATTTGCTCGCAGATAATAAATACACTCCCGCCGATAGAGATGAATATCTGGCACATGACGATGTAGCCAATATTCTGATCCGGCTTACGGAAATATATCATCAACCCTTGGGCAAAGACATAAAGTGGAACTCCTATGTAAAGCAAGAATTTAAAATAACCGGTTCTACGAATCAGAAATCCCACCCCAATTAGGAGGACCCCGGAGACAACGTCGAAAGTGCTGCCTACATATCCAGCTTCGGCCAAAGTCAAGTCATTGACAACTTGCAAGAAAGACGTAAAATAACTGTTCCAGCAGTAATAAGAAATTTGATATGTCATATCCAACAAGCATATGCCGACAACAGTTCGATTAGCAAGGAGGTTAAGGGTTAAGAATGGTGCTTTGGCCAAGAAGGCCTCATGAAGTCCAAAGATCACGAGGGTCACAAATCCCACGACGATCATTGCAATGATGTAACCGGTCGCCCAGCCGTTAGGTGCAGTATCGGCAAGTGTAAACGGCAGTAAGAACACCGTGAGGCCGGCCGCAAAGAGAAACACGCCCAAGGCTAACGACATGGTAAGAATGTGTCAAGTGACAATCGCAGAAGCATCGACTCACCATCAAATTCCAAGGTATAATACCAGATATTCTGCCATAGGCTCCGCCCGCTCTTCTCTCTGATTATGAGCCCTTGACTCTCTGCCTTATGCAGATGCAACTTCAGAATGACGAATAGCGGCGCGGCTACGAATGGCAGGATTATGGCAAAAGTACCAAATCCCCACCTCCAACTGATATTGTAATAAAAATCGTCGGATGCTTTAGGGCCAGCAAATGCCGTGATCATATAGGGTGATGATGTGAAAGCATATGCCAGGCCTCGGTTTTTCAATTTGGTTACGTCGGCGGTGATCACATCGATGCTGTAAGTCAGCCCTCCGAAGCCGATGGAATAAAAGACCTGCCCAATAGTTCAGCATGTATACAAGGGTGCGAGTCTGCTTAAGGCAGATGGAACGGTACCTGTGCGGCACAGAACGTAGAAAGATCGTTGCATGCCGCCATCATGATCAATCCCAGCGTTGCAAAAACAACCATAACGAGAAAGCCCTCGGCACGTCCCCAAACATCTAACATTTTAGCCAGCGGGATATATACCGCGGCCGACATAGCATTGGAGACGATGTAAATAACGGTCAGCAGCGAATGAGTTTCGAAAGCGCTTGTCGCGAATGGGACGAGATTATACAGGATGGAGGACTGGAACGCGTTGACAAAGTAGAGCAGGAACATCCTAACAAACCAGTCAACATATCAATGCGGGCATGAATCTAAGTGTAACATACAAGATGAAAACGGCAATCAGATACGGCTTTGTCCATATCAATGTGACTGCTTCGACTTGTTGTACTCCTCGTTGTACATCTTGAGCAGGAAGTGCATCCTTGGCGGCTTGCACTGTCTCTGCATTGTTTAGGTCGTCGCTCGGAGTAATACCATCGCCATCGGCACTAGCAACTGCTATTGGGACCTCTTTCGTAGATGGAATTTCGGTTGTAGTCATGGCATGGATTCTTTCATCCTGGGCAGGTCCTTGATGGGAGCCCGGTTCTGCGAGCTTCGACATTCTTGCTGTCTCTTATTCGTAGCGAACCTTGGAAATATTGGCGAGAATCAGGAGCCCCGAGAGCGCTGGGAAAGCAACGTGATTTTAGTACTCTGCAGAGGGCACACCCAGCCTGTGCAACACGTTGCTCCTGACCCAGATCACGGAAAGGCAAGGGTGATGGGTTCAGCACTGAACTAACTGCGGCGTAGAGGGAAGCATACCGGCGAGTCCTTCCGACGGGGCGTCCAAGCCCAAGAATGAGAACTGAGCTAGATGTCAACCCATTTGACCACCACTCGCACTATGCCCAGTAGAGTATCTTCCGACCACAGTAGCATAGTTGGTGGAATGTGGCAGCTGATTTGCTCGGGGAGGTGGAGCGCCGCGCAAACTTTTATCTAATCAGATGGAGCATTCATCATCTAATCTGATGGTACGAGTTCGAGGAATTTACCGATATACATCCGTAATTTATCAATCCCTGATCAGCCACAATGCGTACGGCACCGCCAATCACACACGCGAAGCATATCACGCACATCAGAGTCATTAAAACAACGCTTTCAAAGCAGGTTTACGCCGATCACAAAAACAACATAGGCGACGAGCTCCCATCTTTACACGAGATGCGGCTTGTGTGCTTTTTTGGTTTCGAGGCAGCATTTAAACTTATTCTAGTCGATTTAAGTAACCCAATACCCTCTTGACAAGGTTCTTTCGTGGCTTAGCTTGGTCATCGTTACTAAGAGCGTGCGAGGCTCCCGGGATTACTCCACTTTGTTCATCGTCCCAGACCAAGCATTTCCCGTTCTGCTGCGCAGCATTTTTCCACCTCCGTAGCTGTTCCTCCTTGTCGACATAATCAGGAATGGATTGATCGGCCCCTGATATCAAGACAACCAGCTTGCCTTTCAAGAGCCCGCGGGGCTTTATCATTCCAAAGGTCTTTAACAGCTGTTCCTCGCCGAGGTCTGAGCTGAACAAATCGTCCTCCTGAGGCTCTTGAGGGCTTTTGGGGCTAACTAGGCTCATAAATCGCCGGCAGCTTACCGCGGCATTTCTAGGATAAATTTGGCTTGTCAGAGCTAATGGTAGGAGGGTGTCAAAAGACTGATCATTAAATGCAGCATCCTTGGACAAAGCTGCAAGCTGACGATATACTGNCTTGGAGCTCACTCGGGTGCTTGCCACCGAAACCCTCTTTCAATACTAGTTGCATTGCCTCCCGGTCAGACACAGGTGCCTGCATGATGGCCCCATCAACCGCAGGACGTGTGACATGATGCAGTTCAGGATCAAACATCGGAGTACTTATGTGTGGATTGGGCCTATGCAAGTAGTGTAGAACTGCCTGGCTTCCCGTCGAATGCCCCATGATGACAATCTTGCTGTCACCATATTTGCATGCCTTGTATCCTAGGATATATCGTATGCATTCTGCCATCTCATCCGTATCTCTGTCGAGGTGTCCCATGCCCCACTGCCCATAGCTCGAAGAAAGAGTTAAAGAGAAGAGTGACCATTGCGTTGGCTGCAATGCTGTGACTATATCAGACATGTAAGATGTTGTTGCGAGACCATCCCCCAATCCGCCGATGAAAAGAAAGCTGTGAGGTTTGTGGGCATTAGGCGTTGTGTATTCAAACGTGACAAGAGTCTCCGTCTATATTCAATTAGTTACGAGCATGGTTAAGAGGAAGGCAAGCAACGGGTAAGATTATACGCATACGTAGTGATGCAAGATGCCCGGGAGGCCACCTTTGGGCCAGAATTTGGAACCCATAGCAAGTCTTGCCCAAATAATGGGGGTTGATTATCGAAGAGATTGAAATAATTGGGCCTTGGCGACAAATGTAAGACGTTATACTCAGGTATATCGGCAGGGCGACAGATTGAATTGTCTGTTCGCTTTAGAAGGGGTGCTGCTCCAGCTAACAGCAGGAGAAATCTACCGGACAGAAGGCAGCAAAATCACCAATCCAACAGACGGGACGTTCGGCAGAGATATCCCACTCGAATTTTACGGAACTTGGTAAAATACAGGGCATGGGTGTATAGTGTTTGAAGACGCTAGCGTAAGTATGGCAGGCCTGGCCTGTGATTACGAGGACTCTACCTGCATGAGTTGGGGGTTGGTACAGGCTCGGAACCCATCTGCGAGGGTAACCAAATGCTCCACATCGTAGTGTCGACTGTGCCTCACTGATTCCCTTGGCTGCCGGTAGACAATACAAATCCAGTTAAGTAAATATAGCGCANTAGCTAAGCGAAATGGCATCCGGATGCACAGGGTTCAGCTAGTACTGTGGTATACACATACTGTTGGAGGCCTGCAGCAAGGCCAAGACCGATGTCGGCAGGAGCACAGAGCGTACATCCGTTTTATCTGATCATCGGATTAGATGGTGGCTCCGGACTATCCAGCCCAGCCCGCGGAAATACGGGAATGTACCTGTATGCACCATGCATTACCTCTCAGAAAGTCAAACCTCGTAAAACAAGGCTTGGAAAATTAAACAGATTAAACGAGAATGGGACTACTCGTATGTCTTGCTGGGCCCGGCTAAATCTAATATTCGGCCTGATCCGCTCTGTTTAACGAAATGCGCGTGAGGCCTTCATTTCTACATGTAAGATACAATCAACTATAGTAACTGCGTGCATAATTACCTCGGACTTTGTATATTTTTACCAGCTTAACGGTGTACATTGTCAAGTAACATGTTCCCTGACCCATAAGTCATCATCTCTTGGACAGCGGCGACCAGCTCATTCAGGATGTCGTCTACAAAGGCGATCTCGCTTTCAGACCCGACTATTCCGAAACTCGTTTGCCCATCCCGGACAAACGAGACTACCTTGAGAGGGTGGGACGCGTCGCCATGTGGATTTAGAATATCAACTTTGCAGGTTTCCCCGGCGAAAGGCATGCTATCAAAATCCTCAAAGTCTTGGTAATGGACTATAGAGTCGAAGAATGTTGCCTCCGGTTGCCACTGTGTGCACCGCTTAGATATCCTTTCAAATCCAAGGAAGTCATACGCTGCTGATTCAGCAGTTTGTCTCTGGACGAAATGTAAGAGGTCTCTTGCTCTCCAGTGGGACGCGATTGAGACTCGCACCGGTGTGAATTGGTAACAAGGGCCCATGATATTTTCTACATTTGCCAACTCCATATTCCGTCCCGAAGTTACGATGCCAAAGGTCACATCGGGCGTACATAGACGTCTAGCCAGCACTAGAGCCCAAGACGCTGCCAACAAGTTCGCTAGGGTGATCTCAGTAGGACGTAGAGAGGTATCAACAGACCTTTTTCGAAATATAGATTTTCCTGTAGGTTGTAGACATGTTCGGTCTAGAATGGATAATGATGAGCCACTGAGAAGATTGGGCCAGTAATTGAGCGCTTGCTTTTCAGTTTGCTCGTCGTGTATTCGAGCCATGTACGATGAGAACGGCTCAATGGATGTAAGCTTTCTTTCTGAGTACAGCAGCTCCAAATCCCGTAGCAGCCTGGGCAAGGAGACACCATCGTACTGAGCATGAGATAAACGCATGATTAGAGAATGTTGACCGTTATCTCCCTCGATATGGAATATTTTCATGAAAGAGGAACCCCAGCTGAAATCAGATTTTATGTCTTCCATGCAGAGATTTGCAACGTATTGCTCAAGGTCCCCATTCATCCGATGTACTACCGTTGAGACATCTACCTGATCCATGACAACTTGGAAAGCTTGTCCTTCATGCTCAATAAAGACAGTTCGCAAGATATTGTGAGCTTTGACTAGTTCGTCGCAAGCGCGGAGAAGTCTCTCTCGATCAAGCCATTTGCTAAAGTGTAATACAGTGTATTGCACGGAGGTCCTTGGTGTGCGAATTGTTGCCCTGACATCTAGCATTTGACTATCTGTCACAGGTAATACATCTTGAATCAATGAATGCTGGTTGGTGAGCTTTGGTCGGACAATGTCGGATATGAATGAGTCGACGTCAGGTATTCCAAGTGTAGAAAAAGCCGAGTAGGGTTGGACTTTTGTTTGAGGCATATCGCCTGGTTTGAATACGCTAGCCATGTCACTCAGGCGCATATGTTGAAAGATATCAGCTACAGTCAGACTGTGCCCTTTCATCCGAAGGCTTGACACCAGTTTCATCGCTAATACAGAGTCACCGCCGAGACGGAAAAAGTTGTCCTCAGCACCGATTTGTGCCTGGTCGATTCCAAGAATCTCAGCCCAGGAAGACCGCAAGAGATTCTCTTCAATTGTTAACTCTGCTTGATCCAAACTCTGTGCCCATGTGGCATGCAAGCCTTCATGGATCATGGTTAGAACTTCTAAAGGAATCTTTGATGCAAACCGGTTTAGTGAAGTGCGATCGATATGTCCGGTAGTAGCAGGTATTATGTCAACCATGACATACGCAAAAGGTACCATATATGAAGGAAGTGTATCTTCAATAAATTTATGGAGCTTTTTCAGCGCTGCAACAAGGCTAATTGGAACTGTTGCACATATTGTCGTCTTGAAACCTAGCGGTCTTGATGGGTCAGAAGATAGGTCGTATTTTGCTGGTAGGAGCTCAATGGTCTTTTCGGCAGACAGACGATGTTCTATAAAAATGACTAGCTTTTGCTTTTGTATCTGCTCAGGGCTATCATGTTGTGACGGTGAAACTGGTACTGCCGCTATTTTAATACCTTCTGGAAGCCGTTGAGATACGTGAGCTTCGAGATTTGCGGTATCTATAAGGTGACCGTGATCTGATACGATACTCTCTTTGCGGCCAACAAAAGTCAAGCTGCCATCTTCCCGTAGCTGAACTATATCGCCCGTTGGTTGTACTCGACCAGTACGTCCAACATGCGCACCACTTCCAGCCTTCAGCCACGCCGGGGTCTCTATTGTTTTCCCTGAAAGGAAGGCTCCTTCAAGCCAGAGCTCGCCAACGCAACCAATTGGAGATAGTAGAGATGGATTTTGAAGGTTGCACACCCAAGGAACAACTGCGGGGGGATATATCATCCCCTTTTTCATGCTTATATTGGCTCTAAGCTTTCCGGTTGGCTCTTCTAGTGTCAGTGGCGGAATCTGGTTCTGTTGCCAGATTTGATCTAATTCCGTCTCAGGTAGGCAAGATATCTCTCCGATTCTTCTGGAGATGTCTTTTGTCATTTCAAAGCATACTTTTTCAAGCTGTGCAAGGATTCTTCTCATTTGTTCAGTCTCAATGAGGCCGCTGTCGAAATTCGCGCAGATTCTGAAGCCACTATTTTGTACTCCGCATGCTAGCATAAGTGGATAGGGGTTGAAATGAAGCGCTTCTTGTACAACGTCTCCTGGCTCAAATCCAAGTTCACTGCCAGAATATTCTGGCTCTGGTTGGATAACTAGACCGGTACTTGCTTCACACGCGTATTGTGCGTCCGAGCTGACTTTCCTGATGTTTTGCATTCCCATATGTTGATACGGTGTACGGGCTAACATGCTTTGCTGTACAGTCCGTAGATACGACTCAACAGTCATCTCTCTATTGATACGTATACGGACTGGCAGCGTAGCTATCATTGGGCCAACAATACCCTCAACCCCGGGTATTGGAATATCGCGACCCATCAGTGTTTCTCCAAATACGACATCATCATTTCCCGTGTACTGTGAAGCGACAAGCGCCCACGCACCTCGAATTAATGTTGCTACCGTAAAGGACAATCCAGCATTGAGTTCAAGTGGTATCTGGCGTTCGACCATCGCATCTGGGGTGGGTAGGAAGTCTCGTGAGGGCAAGCTTGGGAACTGAGGTCCAACGGCACCCTCCAATTCTCGCCGCCAAAATCCGTGCATTGACTCCACATCAGTATCACGCACGTATTTAACAAAGTCTCTCATAGCTGCCTGTGCCATTTTACACTGGCCTTGCAAGATGTCACTGACCATTTGAAGTACCAGGGGCTCTGACCATCCATCATAGAGCACATGATGGACTGNTCCAAACCATATATCGCTTGCCATCGCCTGAGTCGTTGATAATGGCATATCGAGCTAGACTCTGTCCAAGCTCCATTCTCTCATTGCGATCATTTTCTAGGTATTCAGCCAGCTTATTTGAATATTTCCAGAAAATGTTTTCTTCGAGCACAATTTGCATGAGTCCTGGCTCTTCAAGCTGGGCGAGGCGAGTGCGTAAGACAGGTTGCGCAGCAACAACCGCCTCCCATGCTTTCATCCACGCATCCAAGCTAATACTGTCTGGGATACACGCCACTCTTTGAGCAATGTATGGCTTGGGAGACTTAAGTGAAAATGTGAAGAGTGACTCCTGCGTCGGTGTGCAAGGATAGATATCTTGTATCGAAGAATGAACTGATCCACAAGTCCGTGATGCTTCTAGCCGAGCCAGCTCAGTAGTTTGCGATATCATTGAGAATGCCGATATCTCCATGCGTTTAACTGAAGAGCCAACACGCAAGACGCTAGCCATATCTTTGAGTGTGGGGTGGTTAAAAGTGCTGGCAACAGTGAGTTCGAGACCTTGGATTCTACATATAGATGCAAGTCGCATTGCCATCAAGGAGTTACCGCCTAATACAAAGAAATTATCACTAGTTCGGATACCTTGCTGATCCACCTTCAATACTTGGCTCCAGATTTGTTGTAGACGTTGCTCAAGATCGCTCAGCTGTACAGCGGTTCTGCTAGCTGTACATTGATCCAATTGCCGCAAGTCTACTGTTGCACCAAATTGCCTAAGCCTTTTGCGGTCAGTCTTTCCCGAGACCAGAAGAGGAATAGAATCAACTGGTATATATGCGGTTGGTATCATATATCGTGGTAGGAAATTTGTCAGATCCAGGTTAGCCTTGGACAGCGTTTTGTATATCTCGGTAGGTAGTTCTTTTACATGTATATCAATTTGGCCATATGACTTCGTAAACCGGTCCGAAATAAAGGCAACTAACGTAGGTTGGGTCCCAGATCCTGGGGGTATAATCACTTCAGCAATAACGCTGATATCCGAGGGCAATCTGGCTTTGAGCTGACTCTCGATCTCACCGAGTTCAACACGTTGTCCTCGCAGCTTGACTTGTGTATCTTTTCGTCCAACGAAGATAATTCCTCCAGAACCATCAGGATCATATTTTCCAAGATCGCCCGTCTTGTATAATCTCCCTTGCCGACCGGGGAAGCCTACGTGGCCAGCAAGCAGCCATGATGGATTTTCGATGAAAGCGGCCGCCGTCTTGTCTGGATCCTTCAAATAACCCTGTCCTACGATGGGACCCTCTACGAGTAATTCTCCGACGGCGCCCACGGGCATTAATAACTCGTGATCGTTTGGGTCTGCGATCCAAATTGCTGCTCCATTTCCTACTCCAATAGAGATATAATCTCTACCGGTAGCAGCGCTGCTATTAATAGTACATCCAATAGTACATTCACAAGGACCATAGCCGATGATGATCCTAGTGTCCTTTCCCCAAAGTGCAACATCTCTCGCTGAGACTGCTTCACCACCGAGGCCTAACCCACTGAGTGATGCTATGACGTCTGGGTCTAATATTCGCGCCACTGAAGGCGTCAGCCCTGCGTAATTAACCTTCATTTTCCTAATTACTCCATTTATATCGTTCATCCGATCCTCGTCAGACGGAATACAGAGACGGCCCCCGTTTCCGAGAGTCAAAAGCATACTATCTATGCTAACATCGAAAGCGTAAGACGCAAAATCAAGGACTGAGGAGTTTTCTGTATAGCCGACTGCATTTGCTCGTGGAATGGCACTGCTGGTGTAAGTTTCGTGAGAGATTTTGACTCCTTTCGGAGTGCCTGTACTTCCAGAAGTGAAGATTATGTACATTAAGATCGATGATGGTACAGGCGCTAATGATTGGACAACCTTCAATTCATATCGGTTGTTAAATGTGTTCGCTTCAACAATCATGATCTTCTCACTCGGCATAATTGACTCTCCCAGCGTATGTTGCTTGCGGGATGTGAGCATCATCTTTGCGCCCACTTGTTCAGCCATATTAGAAAGACGGGCGAGCGGAAGTGTTGGATCCATAAGGACAAAAGTTGCCCCTGCTTTCATTACCGCAAGGACAGCCACGACTGTCCATCTCGATTTCTCAAAACATAAAGGCAGTGTATCTTGTAATTGGACGCCCATATCTCTGAGGCAGCAAGCTATATGCGTAGAGTACAGGTCTACTTCAGAGTATGTTAAGTCGCCATCCCAGGATGACACAGCCACTTTATCTGGGAATCTTTGAGCTTTTTTGGAAACTACCTCGTGCATGCCAAAATCATAGAGTGGAGGCAGGATATGGTTCCATTTCCAGATTGTAGCCAAATCATGAGTTGTTGGCCGTATGCATTGACGAATAGTCGCGTCAGGGTTTGACAGACAAGTTTTAACAGTGTCTACCAGTGTTTCAATGTGCCGTGTCACAGTATACTCCAGTATATTCTGCGTCTGCCACACCGGCCGAATCGAGAGTGTGTCGTTGCGAAAGTGTGCCTCTATATGTAGCACATCCTTCGTTACTCAAGTCAGCTCTCGGTAAACCAAATCACAGGAGGATATTCGCTCACTTTCTCTTCCACCTCCTTGGACGCCCGAGAAAGGGTGCTGGTGCTCAAAAGGAGTGATAAAGGGCTAAAAGTAGTAGCAGGCTCATTTGGTGCAGCTGCAATGATACAGTGAAATATCGATGCCGTAACTTGTCTGACGTTGCTTTGTAATCCTGGCATTACTGTATCCATAGATATTGTTCTTTTCGTTGACTCGTAATCATCCTGGAACTCCTGTTCAGGGTTTTTATGTATCCACTCATAACACGTATGTCCATCTTCTCGAGTCCGCAGCAGCACAAGCAGCCATGATAAGAGTAATATTTCCTCTTTCATTCCTGTTAATGTCTGATTCTGATCACAAGCAAGACCTGTAATTTGGAATTCCCGGAAGCCTCCACAGCTCGCCTGATCCCTCGATAACCGCCCAACTGATTCATCCTTATGAGGATTGTCATCAACCGCACCGATGACCAAAGAAGTAATCATTTTCCAAGAAGCCAAGTTCTCTGGTCTCAGGGAAACTTGAAGTAATTTTCAATTTGGAGCGGCCGTTGGAATTGGACCATTTAGAAATTTGGACGGATCTTCACGGGTTGCTTGTGGCCCAGTTTACAGCGTACATTCCATAGTCAAGCAGCTAAGCAGTCAAGTAACCAAGGCAGACTAGCAATTTCTCCATAAACAACTGCGCAACAAAAACTTCGCAAAGAGACCACATCAAACAGGTCCACCGGTATCGGTTACTGTAGGCTCATGCGAACCTCGCGGGTAGCTCCGATACGTTGGGTGCAGTCTTGGCCTGATGTCGTTCAGCAAGCAGTGATTCCCAGCCCGTTGTACCGCGTGCAGTCATATGATGCTTGTATTGGACCCATATCTGGCTTTCGGAGAGGAACTCCTGTCTAGGTATAGTCTAGTATAGCTGCAGTGCCATGTATTGATATCATGAAATCTGATAAGATTGATTGATAAAATGAAGCCCCGCCTCGTTCTGCGCTTATGCACGAACCATTGCGCCACGCACAACCAGATGTGCCGCCCATCACCTCACAGGTGGCTCCGGATTCTTCACGCCAAGGGCCAAGCCGAATTATTGACATCTATTAATTAAACCATCGTAGCCAGCTCGAGAACTATGATTCGCAAGCAGGGCTGTGGGATGTGGATCTGTTGCGTGTCAATGTAACTGGTTAGGCTGAAGCCGTAATTTATATTTGTGCAGGGTTCGGAATTAATTTAATTAATTTAGTATGACCTCAAATTAATACTAATTAAATTAATTGAACTCCGTACTAAAATTAACTTAATTTAGTATGACCCTATACTAAAATTAAATTAAAAAAATTAAATTAAATTAAAAATACTAAAAAAATTAAATCACGTGAAATTTACTATTTTTAGTATATAAATTTGCATAAATTTGAACATAAAAGCATAAAATAGCAT
>JMRO03000101.1:0-37485 GCA_000743665.3 Scytalidium sp. 3C | reverse complement strand
GAACCGCTGCCATATAGGCTTTTCCTGCCATTTGCATGTAACCAACGGCAATTTGATAAACATATAAGCATATATATACTAGGATATATGCGACGTAAATACAGAGGCCTCTCCTGGCATCATACGCATATTCCGATGAGCCAGTATATTAGTGAATAGCAATCCATGTAAATGCGTGTAATCTTATTCACCTGGTAAAGGAAATGTAGGACCGCTGTTCTGGTTAGAGAGCTGCGTCTGTGTCATGAGACTGGATTCCTAAGAGGATGAACAGAATACTACAAGTTCAAAAAATATTATCCATCGGCCCTCTTAAGCCAAGTTTAGAAACTGATGAACCAGGAAAAGAAATCGTAAATCAGACTTCTTGTTTAGAGTTAGGCCCGCGGTAGGACCTCGTTTTGATATATTAAGCGGTACTAATACAGTAAAGATCTGTGACCTGAATCCCACCGTCTGAGACGACACATCCCATGTCCCTGACTTTTGTACATTCACTAGAAACAACCCTCAACCACGACCCTTGCGTAGAATTCATCAAGCGATTGCAGGCCCAACTGCCCATTGCCGAGCGTGCCGAGGTGGCTCGAAGATCTCTCGCTGGTACCAGATATCCAACACTAGAGCTGTGATCAACAATGGATCTACTCCAAATGGTAAGGCTAAGAGATGGTTAGATAGGTTCGCTAGGCAATGTGTTTCTTCCCGGATCCTGAACACAACATGTGTATTGCTTATGGTATCTACAATTTTCTTCTCATTGCAGATAGTACGCGGAACTTATCAATATATATAACACGCTCACAGAGTTGTGCGTGTCTTGGTATGAGTTCCAAAAATCCCTTTTTTGTGGTAGATCTTCTCCACACTCAAGCCAAGCCCTCAAACTCCGGGTCGAGTATACCTTTAGGCACGATTGCAATCACCTCTTTTACTTTTTTTATTTTTATTTTTTTTTATAAATCCAAGCACTGATGATTAACTGCTTTTGGTAGCTTTTAATTTTCATGTGCTTTTCTGATCGAAGTCCTTTAGGTAAGCTGGACGATCCACTAACTCCACCTCCGACGTATCAGACCGTTTAGTATGGTAGACTTCTACTTCCGTGGACTTGGAAATCCCACCAAAGGTTCGGTTGTTACTGGAGTTTTCCAGGCGTTTGGAGCGATTAAAGTATGAACTTTTGTCGCTGCGATCATATCCGCTCATCTTGGTCGACTCGCCGGATGACCACATCCTAGAAAGGAATGCGTGTATGGAAGGCATGCAGGCAACGACGATGAAGAGATCTGCTTCAATCGCGCACCAATAGATTGTAGGACTGTTGTCATCTGCGGTCAAGGTAAGCAATCTGTCACGATGTTGCTTGGGCTGGGTGGGACATACATGTTGCATTTGAAGTATTGGCAAACTGGATCAAGGAATGCAGTCGGGCGCAGCTAACGCCGGTGATACTAAAGCAGAGCTCGTTAGCATGAGACTGAAAAGGTCAGATACGGCAGTTATTAGGTGGGCTTACACAAATCCAACACAGAACATAGACATGATATGCATCTTCTTCTGCAAAGACATGTGCAGTTTAGCAAGCATGGGCAGGGGAAGGCATAAAATAACCAGGTCCACACCAATCTCTATGCCGCCACGAACGAAGCTGAATAGATTTAGGTTGATAGAACTGTCGGCAACCATCTCGCCTTTCCAGCCGTCCCAAAAGAAATGTATTGGCCAGTCCTGGAAAACCATGCAGATCGTGTTTGCGAGTCCGAAGGCTGCAACGAAAACAATAAAACCCTTGACAAACATCACAGTCTTTCGGTCAACCATAATACGGAGGTAAAAGGAGAGAATGGAAGCCTGGCAGAACGCTTCGGTGGTCATATAAAATGGATAGGCCACCCACAGATCCTGCACAATTTGTCAGTCATGATCGAACGATAGATAATGCTGTAACTTACCCGAAGGCAGTTAGTAATCTGTTCAGGTGTCAAACCCCATATGTCTGTTCCGAATCCATGCTTAACACCTTGATCAACACTTAGCCAACGTTTATCTAGTTTGATATTTGGGATACCAACCCACGAACACAGGAACAGTCATAGTGATAGAAGATAACTAAAACACAGGAAGAGTCAGGATGACGGATAGCAAGGAGAGCGCAGGGGGCTTCATACTCCTGCCAGACCGATCAAAAGGTCATCCCATCCTAGGTCCACTCGTGCAGATATCTGCCGATCAATCAGACGCATGATGACCATGAGCCAAGCCATGGCGCCAAAAGATGCGGCCAGTCCAGTTATTAAATGGCCCTGACTGCGTATCGGAACACCACACGCCGCGTATGTCTGGTTCGTGGCCTCTATTCAAAAGTGTCAGATAGCGTTTGACATTTGTGATCGATGATAGCTCTAGAAGCCGTCTGCTCACTTACGCAGAGTCTCGACGACGGTGCAATTGACCGCATTGCAAGCTGCGACGGTGTCGAGGAATGGTGTATCGAGACAAAGACATGTGAGGTCAGTGGGCGAGCACGTCGTGGTAGGCAAAGCAGCCTCAAGACATTGAACCTTTATAACTACGTTAGTCTTCCTCTTTGCAGAACGAAAACAGAGGCGTACCGCGCAACTTGGTAATTGACTCAGAAAATCTTGCTGAGCAAGAGAAGTGCTCAATAGAGTCGTCCATGGCACAATGACGCGGAGAAGCTTCATTTTGTCTGTAACTGTGGTGGATGATAAAACAACGAGACCAGTAACAATAGTGACAATAAAGTGCATACACAAAGGATGCCAGAGACGATTGATAATATATGACCCAGTCTAACATCCTCATCTAAGGGGCGTTCCGGGGAAGTACGGCACTGGTACGTCCCGCCCCCAGAAAATCGCTCTAAGTGCACGGTACCCGCAGTGCGGCCCTCTGTTCTACCCAATAATAGTTATTCTTGTCGTAATTGGATGCAAAGCTGGATCCACTTCTGTCACGTTTTGCTATTTTTCAAGAGGGAAGGATCGTACGTCCAATGCTGTACAGTACTGCAGCGAAAAGCATGGGCTTGGCGGGTTTCGGAGGACAACACCGGCATCCGTACAGTACCTAGACGGAAATGTACCGGACTTACGTACGCTCTGCAGGGGGGAACAACAGGGAAGATGTGCAGATCGTATACGCTGTCAGGTCTTCGACCGGGTTCGATTCTGGCTAGCCCAAGGCGAATGTTGGAAAATGCGCTGTGCCGCGCAGTTTCAGGGCCAAATACCACTCTACTGTACTTCGATCTTGTTGGCAACCCAGGAGACTGGGGACTAAATGTCACCACCCGCTGTCATCCGCGCCCCCCAGCGGCCCGTCCACCTCCCCAAAGGATACCCTGGAAGTCCCACCAACCCAGAATACATCCAATGAATCTCTCCATGAGCCCCTCATAACCAGGGGCACGTCCACTGATCGATTGACTCGCGACGTTTATTTTCCTGCAGGGGCCGCATTGGGGACTATTGCCGATGCGCCCCGTCGAAACAGCATTTCATCCGGGTGGGCGGGTACCTGCCAACTTACAATCCGATTGTTCATCTTCTTTGTACTACGTAGAATGAGGTATCCGATCCGCAGAAAGCTGGTTGCGCACAGATGCTTGGCGGCCTGGCGGTCCGACCTAGGCTTAAAGGAATGAGGCATCAAACCACTCCTATCTTGAAGAGGGATAAGGTAGGATGGCTGCTACAGTACAGTAGCAATCTGCGCCATATCCTCACGTTCAAGTGGGTCACAAACCATTCGACTATTCCAGGCCATCCGGTTGCCCCGGATAGGGCACGCAGGGCTCTGTGCTGCCGAGTCGTAAATGTATGCCCCTTCGTTTTGGCCCCCGCTTGGTTACTGACATTATCTACACGGCACATCCGTCCAGTAACAAGGTCGTTTGCCCCTTTGCTTTCCTTTGCTTATTTTCTGAGTACCTGCGATTGGAACCTCTAACTCTCAACCCAACATGGGCATTATATCCCCCACTCTCACGGTATCAATCGCCTTTGGTGTCCTCGCTCTGTACGTGGTCAGTCAACTGCTGCGAGGTAAAGGTAATGGCCGACCACTACCTCCAGGTCCTAAAGGCCTCCCAGTCGTTGGTAATATCAATGACCTGCCAAAGCCCGGTGAGCCCGAATGGACACACTGGCTACAGCATAAGGACCTCTATGGTGCGTAAAACTATAATGGCACTCGTACAATGGTCGACAGACAGTAGCTAAATGTAAGCTACGATGTATAGGCCCAATCAGCTCAGTCACAGTCCTGGGACAGACCATAATCATTATCAACGATCCCGAAGTTGCCTTTGAACTCTTGAGAGACCGGTCCGCGATTTACTCCTCGCGACCTCACCAGGTCTTCAGTTGTGATATGTAATTATCATTAGGCCAGTCATAATTCTATCAATACTAACCCAGCTCCTAGTGTCGGCTGGAAAGATTCAACTGCTATGAGCCCTTACAATGAGACCTGGAAGTTCCATCGTAAGAATATTACCAAGGTTGCCAGTACTAATACTTCCGTCACGATGTTCGATCGAGTCCAGGAAGTTGAGTCTGCGCATTTTCTACTCAACCTGTTGGATACCCCGAACGATCTGTTTGATCACATCCGAAAGTAAGTTCTTACACCGGATGATCTTTACTACATAAAGCTTTGAAGTAATCTGACCCCTGGATATAGAGAAGCCGGGAGTGTTATTTTGAAGATTACATACGGCTACACAGCTGAACCCCGTGGCCCAGACCCCTTCGTTGACTTGGCCGGCGCAACCATGAAGGATTTTGCTGAAGCCACAACTGCTGGAAAGTGGATGGTAGACGTCATGCCTTTCTGTAAGTTTGTACAAACAGCAACGTAGTAACCCCAAGTTCCTAACAGAAATAAGTAAGGTATCTCCCTGAGGGATTTCCTGGTACAGCATTCAAGGGTATTGGCCGTCAAATGGCCAAGAATTTGAATCAATGTGTCAACCAGCCGTACGCATTCGTCAAGCAACAAATGCGTGAGAAGAGACACAAGACCTCTTTCCTGTCTCAGGCCATTGAAGAGATTGGTACCGACCCCGAGACGGAGTTCGTACACAAGTGGTCGGCGCTCTCCTTATTCACTGGCGGAGCCGATACGGTATTTCATCTCCTCCCAGATGGATGAGCTTACTACTAACTATATTACAGACTGTTTCCTCACTGATGACCTTCTTCCTTGCCATGAGCGTGTTCCCGGAAGTCCAGAAAAAGGCTGAAGAGGAACTCGACCGCGTCATCGGAAGCAACCGACTTCCTGTGAGCGCAGACCGTGACAAGTTACCATATATCATGGCAATTATGAAGGAGACACATCGTTGGCATCCCGTTGGGCCCATGGGCTTACCTCATACCAGTACTGCAGAGGATACCTACCGAGGTTACAGGATTCCTAAGGGCTCCATGCTGCTTCCCAACGCTTGGTATGTGTCATGCTCACACGAATAGTCAGAGATATCCAGTCATTAACGCGAATATAGGTGGTTCACCCACGATCCTGCTGTCTATCCTGACCCCATGGCCTTCCGCCCCGAACGCTTCCTGGAAACGCCAACCCACAAGCCAGAACTTGACCCACGTAACTTCATCTTCGGCTTCGGTCGTCGCATCTGCCCCGGCCGCTACGTTGCCGACAATGCACTCTTCATCACCATTGCCCAGACACTCTCGGTATTCAAGATCGAGAAGCTTGTTGAGAACGGTAAAGTCGTGGAACCAGAAATCAAGTTCGAGCCCGGTACAGTCAGTCACCCTGTACCTTATCGGATCTCGATCAAGCCGAGATCGAAGATGCATGAGGACTTGATTAAGGCGGCTGAGAAGGAATACCCATGGGAAGAGAGTGATGCGAAGGAATTGGAGAATGTGAAGTGGTAGTTGCCGATATGCAGTATATAACTTCTTCATAGAGTCAAAACTGCGATTTGCGATTTTGGAACTTAATGGCTGATACCGTACTTTATGTCAAGAAGTGCAAAATCCTGTTTAGGTGTAGTTCTATTAGTCAATGCTCCTCCTTGAATAAACAGGCTTGGTCTTACCATTGAGCTTTCTTACAGCTTCATCCGTTAATGCTAACAATATCATGTAGAGGGATCCAAGATCTTCCCAGTAATCCCCTCCCATTGAAGGATAGCCTCGCATATCGTCTATAGCTGTACCGAAACTTGAGACTCCTCGTAAACAAGGGTCTGCACGATCTGACTTCAATCATCTATGGCACTAGCCAGCAGACTGATGGCAACAAACAATTGTCAAGACACTTTGTGGACAAATGTTCATTTGTCTTCTGTTGTGACCTATTGTTGTGACCTATTGTAGCCGCGCCCGCACTAGGGAGTTGACTGTTTTGTCAATAGCGACAAAACCTCAAGCCTTGTTTAGCGTGCCGCACCGCGTTTATATATACAGTTGAAATCTTCCACCCTCTTACTCCGTTTCTTCTTCAAACTTTCCATCCAAAATTGTTTGTATCCCTTCCCTTGCACCTCACTTCCTAACATCCCCCCTACTTCACATGGTAGATCTCCCACGTACTCCTTGTGAATCTGTTATACCAACTTCTCTTCTTCTACCTGTCCCCTTCATAGTTTGGTATCGCTATACAACTATACTGCTCGTTTGTTCTGCTCTCTTGCGAGAAAACCGCGGTTACCTTCTCTCTATTGTCTCTTCGATGATTATCACTTCTTACTTGCTAACTTCTGGCGTCTTACTAGGCAACCATGACCGATAAGACCGAGAGATCCTTTCAAATCACAAAGGTACGTGATTACCCGTGCGGATGTTGTCTTCGCAATATGGTAAAGTGGCCTCGGAAGCCTGGCGACCCTATTCCACGCTGTCGTGATGATGGGTGTAAGTAGGTCACTAGCTTGGTAACTGCCAGCTGATATAAGGAATAGCGGGTTCGTCGGCATGTACATACTGCCAGCAAAACCAAAAGCCATGTTTTACTGTAAGTCTCTCTTTTCGATGTTTGTTCTTGTAAACACCTTGTTAATGACTGGATAGCCTGTTGGGGCCCTCAAGATTCACGGTAGGGTCCTTAAACAAATTCTGGACAGCTGTGAAGGCCTGCCCACAGTGAGTTCTGGTTCTTTGCTGGTTATTACTTGGTACTTGCTAACCTTCTATCTAGAAGAAAGTCAAAACTGCACAGGCTGCGATGTCGAAAGCTCTCCAAGGAGTCAAGGGTACCGAGGAATACAAGAAGCAAGAACTTGAAAGGGGGGAAATTTTAGAACAGCGACGACGAAACGTTCTTGCTTTGGAGGCTCTGGCACTCTGTGGAAAGGAACTGGTAGAGGAAGTCCGAGTTATTCAGCGACATTTGAAAAATATTGCAAGTCTCTTCAACCTCAATGGTTGTGTTATTGCTGATAGAGTACGGCAGGCGTCTGCTTTTACATCTCTCCAACAACACGATCAAGATGTAGTAAGTCACACAATCTGTGATGGTGCTAAGTTTCTGCTGATCGCCTGTTCGCATCATCAGGCCATAAATAACCCCCGGATAGATTTCACTCTAGAACAGCAGATCCAAGAATGCCTGGAACGTGCTCTTTAAAAAGATCAACAGTTTCTGTCGCACTGATGGGTTTCACTCTTCGTCTCCAGACGTGGATATCAATTGATTAACGGTGGCTGGGAGATTAGATGGATACATACTCTCGTATTCTTGAACTGGAAGTTGTGGGCTGTTGGCAGATGGGTGGACTGAGACTTTACGCAATACGAACTATAGGCCTATTTGTCCACATCATGTTTTCCTGGTGAGACGCTATTTAGCCTAGAAAATTGACTTTAATTCCATGCAATTTTCCTGGCCATTACTTTGAAACCTTTATAAGTATGTTTGTCGGTGTAATCTGACATTCGATGTATTCCGGTACCTGATACCAAAGTTTGAAAAGGTCGCAGAGACCTAATACGGAAATGATTTCAATATTGCCATCGGTTATCTACAGAAAGCTGCAACCAACCATCATGTGAGCGTTCCACTAAAGAGTCAAGAGTAGCTATCTGATTTCTTACTAACAATAACCTGGTTAATGAATTACGCATTGTCCAGCACTCCCAGTCTACCATACTTTGGCTCTTTGCTTCGTAATATGATATCCTACGGCAAAACCATTGCATCTCCCGCAACTCGAAGCAAGCAAGGGACATAATCTGGGTTGATATGTAACCATGGTAAAAGTCTGACCCAGTCTGATACGCTTTTTGTTGGAAAAAAGCAAAGAATCATTGGCGCTATCCAAATTTCTGGTTGATGGCAGTGCAGTGAGCAGATCTAGGTGACCAGGCCATTCCCGCTCCCGTCCACTCTGCCAGAAGAATTGCAGATTAAGGGTAGATCTATCGTCAAATACAGCTGTTGGCTTGAGGACGAACGCCCCTGTCTCCGAGAGAGGACTTCCAGGAGGACTAAGACAGTGCAGATTCGTGGAGGTTTCTCCATACAACGAGGTCCCACCCCTCCCATAGCCGTCCTCCATGAGGCAATCGTTATATTGGGCCAAAACAGCCGGAGCATATCCCAGAAGCGGAAGTGATGACATTGACTGGATGCCTAGAAAACGTTTAGCTACATATCATGGAGCGATTTGACTCGCTCTGTGGAGACTTACAGCCGCCAAGCAGCACATAAATGGTGCAAGAGTGGCCAAAGAAAACGCGTGAATAGATCGATCCTTTCCTCGCGTTCTCTGCGATGTCCTTGAGAGCATCGATATGGCAAAGTTGGTAGGCTGCCCAGTAATCCCGACCCACATCCACCTCGAGAGCCGCCTGAATGTATTATAGAATAACTCTCGGTTCCACGATTGGTTTGTGTCACTCCTTGTCCTCCACTGAAACCGCGCTACATGATAGGTTGTTTATCACGGAACGACGCCAAGTACTGGGCTTCTTTCGAAGTAACTTAGAGGATTTGACCCGTTAATCAAAGGAAGGAATGCTATTTAAACATTGTTTCCTATGCTGTAATATTAACAAGATGTGGTGAGCATGAGTGAAAGATCTATGTCGGTGCAAGAAAGGAAGGAAATGAAAGAAGCCAATCTCGCAGCCAGTTCCTTTCCTGCATGCAGTGTATCCCGTGATCACTAATGGCACTGCCAGGTCAGCTACGGCCTATAAAAGATGGATATTCTACTGGTGCAGGATTAACATTAGCAGCTTTTCAAGATATGTCAGAGATTTCGGATTCGGAATATCAAGTTGGTCTAGTGAACGTTGGACAAAGGAACAGCCGACGATGAACAGTCAGACGAAGATTTTGTTGATTAAGTCTCGGCCAAGGGCCCATCCGTTCAGCATCGTCCATAATTTATGCTATCGTGGTTTAGCTAGCTTCTTGTTGGTGCGTACTGTTTTGTAATCACCATCAGTTGTTCTCTGAAAATAGATCAAATCAGAGCGGGCTCAACCGGCTTCGGATGAAAATGAGAATTTCTGTAGCCCAAAGCGCGCGCCTTTCCCATCACATTCCGTTGCCAAGACTACTTTAATTTCACGTAGGTTGCATTCAAGGGATTCGCCAATCCCACTTTCCCTGCAATCCAACCACTCATTGTTGTAATCCCGAGTGCCCATCCATTTAGCGCCTAATTGCGAGACCCGTAGGATTCAACAGCATGTGCCGCGGTCGATCAGCCTCCAAATTACTCCCTCCTCCGTAATATCTCTGCCTAAGAAGCCAAGACATTTAGCCAATACGAGACCCAAGTGCAGTTTTTGTTACTCATAGGCGTGATGGCGTAAAAATTGAAATATGTCCTGTCTCGCGGAACTCCTAGAGTTTCTTCAAACTCGGCAATCAGGTTTGTCGTTGCTTGCCAGCGTGCCTTAGATTGGTTGTCCTATTCGAAGCAGCTACCTCGATACGCGTCGTGAGGAAAGATGGCTCGGACGCGACACCTCACCGCTCTGGCTAGCAACCTTCTAGCGACCGTTCTCCTAGCGGCTCTGCTTGGTTTAGGGATTTATGTCAGTATCAAAACCGTCGTTGTTGAAGGACCCACCACCACTGCTGGCTATCCAACCGTCAATGTCAACCAGACTGGCTGGAACATTGGATGTACTGTTGTCGGGACAGCGGTTGGAATTTTGGCCACGCTGGGCTTCGGCCAGCTTGACAGCTTTTTGACCCGAAAAGATATCTTATCGGATCCAGGCGTCGTTGCTCTCTACCTTCGTCCGCTCACAACATGGAGATCTTTGGTTCAGGTGGCTCGAGGCCAACTCCATGCGACCAGGACTCTGTTGGCTCTTCTCATCGTTGTCTCCACCCTATCCAGCGCCGCGACAGTGGCTATTTTCGGCATCCATAATGTCGATATTGAGATCTCGAATCCTGTCCCTTCCTTCCCGTTGGCAGACTACAACGACACGTTCTTCGAAACAGCTACCGACAACGCGTACTTTCCCATCCAACCTCTCGACCAAATTGACATGCCTGCGCTGGAAGGCTTCCTGTACCGAGCATCCTACATTGGCGCATCAATGAAGGCAAACCCAGGAGGTTTCTCTCCCCTTAGCAACCCAGCCAAATGGGCTCCATCATCAGGCCAACTTGGAGACACCTCGTACGAGAGTTTGAACACCGGCGGCATCGGAATTAATTTAACTTCTTATTTCGATTTCTCTGGAAGCCCTCAAAAGTTCCGCTTACCAGCAGCCTATACATTCAATCATCTTCATGGGGTCGTTTTCGGTACGCATGTTGTTGTCGAATGCACCAACACCACTGCCAACTACGCCGTCAATGTTACTCGAGACGTCCCAAATCGAGTGCAAATCTTCAAGATCACCCACTCGAATGGCGACGACTTTAAAGTCCTCCAGGACCTGGATAACGATGATCTACTTGTCTTCGGTGCTTATATATCAGGTTCCCAATCTTCAGCCAGCTCCGATCCTGTGATCACGATCGCAATCCCTGCTTTCGACTCTATTGGAATTATCTGCGATTGCACCTATTCTGGACGCGAATACCAGGCATCGATAGCCGTTCCGTCGCGTCTCTCAGATCTACACGTGGTGGAGGAAGTTGATCAAGGCCCATACATTGGCCATGACGTGAAGTGGATGTTGGCAAACACCGCTGCGAGTTTCTTAACTAAGCCTGGAGGAGGCAGTGTCACCAGCGCGTGGACGTCCACTCTTTGGAATGCAAATGGCGATAATAATACAGATACAGCAGCATTACTGTCCACGATCCTGTCTCAGACCGGAGAAGCGCAGCTGAGCCTCATGAGACAAACTGTCGAAAGATCCAACACTGACAACACAGATTACCATAGCAATGGTAGCGGTGTGACCGTATCTGTTACAATTGCCAAAATGGGAGGTGGTGAATACGGGTGGCTAGTTGTCTACGGACTGCTTCTGCTTGGGGCCTTGCTGGGAGTAGTGCGGACATTCCGTGGTTCCGAAATGACCCCTTCGGATGTTCAGAATCCAGTTAAGATTCTCGAGTTAATGTTGGACAATAGAACAATTGATGGAACGACGAGGCTGAAGCTGGGCGAAAAGATTGAAATTCTGTCTTGATGGTGTTAAGTCTGGCTACGTGCCACTGGTGTTAGCCATCAAGCTTGTTACCACCCCTTACTAAAGAGTAATAGAGTCTTCCGCTGCAGAGTGGGATGCAGAATAGGTCGAAGACGAGCTTGAGGAGACGGCTTCATGGACTCTTAACACCGGAGTGACTCCAGGAAGGGCGTTCTACACATGGCAACGACAGAAGCTTCCGACTCAATTTCGCGTGGCTTCATGAGGAGACTACATTATAAGCTTCCAAGAAAAGTACTGCTTTCAAGATAGGGTTTGTCTCAGAGACAGACAGGACGTTGATAGAAGGTGCGAAAGCTCCTTACCTCCCTTCGCAAGAAGAGATAGCTTAGGGAACCCATGTACAACGATTATACCCCCTTAATGTCCATATGAATTAATAGAATAATTTAATTATATATCACATGAATCAACGAAATCTAGTTCAGGAATGAGTCTAGACACTCAAACCTAGAAAATTTTAACGTACAATTTTGAATTGTCACATTCAGATCAAATATCGTAACGATCCGACGGGTCAGATACAGGGCGATACACAAAGTGATCAAACTTAGCTTGCAGTCCAGTACCGTTCAGATCCGAGGCTGCTACTCCGACGAACGCGCCTGTGAAGCTTCCATGCTCTTTATGTCCTCCACACTCGTCCGAGAGAATGGAAGCATCAAACACGGGCCCGACCTTCTTCAGCTCTACATCACTTTCGAGAGCGTAGTAGAACTGTAATTTGGGACCGCGAATGGTTAATGCTAGTCTGACCTTCCCTTCATTTGGAATTTTGACAGGGTCAGGATACGGGAGATTGAGATCACCATCAGGGAAGGATTGTTCGGATCTCAATATCAGAAGCTCTCGTTGACCATCGGAATGGGCGGTGACAGTGAGGTAGAAGAAGTTGTAACGACAATAGTAAGCAGTGAGACCTGCGAACTGTCGCTCATCAGTAGGTGAATAGTCGATAACTGTCTCGGCATCGTATGAAAAGTGCGTTTGTCGACGTGCCACCAGCGCCTGTTCGAACCACGAGCCGATAGATTCACGGCCGGTCAGCACTAGCTTCCCATCATGGAATGAGAATATGCGGTCCGTCTCGGGAGTACGCAACCACTGGAAATCTTTGTGCAGGCCGTTCTCGAAAGTATAACGCTGCTCCGCCCAATACTTGCTGTCGTCTCGGGTACCTGGCACGTCAACGTATAATGAAGGTACGGGACCATTTTTAACATAGAGCCAGTCATCGTCACCCCAGTAGGCTTCTTGGATTCCGGTCTCTCGTCCCAAGACGCATCTTCGCTTTTGTGTCGTTGGGCGGCCAGTCAAATGAACCATATACGTCTTTCCCTCTGGAGTGGTCACTATATCACCGTGACCTGCTCGTTGAAGTGCTGCCCAATGATTATCCTTAGATGTGATAACGTGTTTCTGTGGGTGAGTCTCATATGGGCCCCAGATATCACGGGACCTAGCAAGAGTACAGGCGTGCTCATATCCTGTGCCTCCCTCGGCAGTCAAGAGATAATACCATCCATTGCGCTTGTAAAGATGCGGGCCCTCAACCAAGGCCAATTCTGTCCCAAGATAGATATTCTTTTTAGGCCCAACCAACTTGCCAGCCTGGGGATCAAACTCCTGCAGGACAATGCCAGCAAAGAGCTGAGGACGCCGGCGATGGTCCCACAGCATATTGACAAACCACTTGCGGCCATCTTCATCGTGGAAAAGCGAGGGATCAAATCCCGACGAATTGGCATAGACTGGGTCGGACCAGGGACCTGTGATTGACGGAGCATGCACGATGTAATTATGGGCATCCTTAAAAGATCCGTCCTTCCTTTTAACATCGGTATACACAAGCCAAAACTTTTCTCCATCGTGAGTTAAGCAAGGGGCCCAGACACCACAGGAATCAGGGTCTCCTCGCATATCCAGCTGGGATTTGCGAGTCAATGGACGGCAAACGAGATCCCAGTTAGCCAGATCCGTGGAGTGGTGAATCTGCACTCCTGGGTACCATTCAAAGGTGGATGTGGCAATGTAGTAATCATTCCCCACCCTCAAAATCGAGGGGTCGGGGTTGAACCCAGGGAGGATAGGATTGCGGATTTGTGGCATATTGTGACGGATTGCTGAGCTACAAAGTTGTGATGACTTTGGCAAGCAATTCACTGCTCATAAATGCTAGTTATGGTTTCTCCAGAAGAATTATCTGCAAGCCGTGGTGGTAATAATATCTTTCCAAAATATGGGGTGCTGTATTTAGCCGACAGATGCGCGCGTGGCAGTGTGGTGGGGATCTCCCACTTTCTCGAACACAAATTAACCGGTTGAGGCTCCTATCACGAGGTAGAGACACCTCCACAAGCTAAATTGATCATCAGTATTAATACGTAAATATGTAAACCGCGGCGTGACTCTAAAGTGGATACGGGAGTCTCAAATTTGCATTCTGGGGAAGGATGCACGTTTCGTAAGAAATTATCTTTAGAGAGAGGGGCAGAGTTAGCTAGCTGCAAAGGAATCGAGAACCGTTAATGCCACTACCAATCCAATTTAGTCTTACTCTAGAAAACAGCGATTTTTGAGGATTCATTTATATCATATAACAGATTCTATCAATAGCCGATGATATTGCTCTCATGCTGTTAATTCTAATCCTCTAAACGCCCAACTAGCCTATGTCTTATCACTTCATCAAGTAGTACCCTTCTATGAAAATCTCGCTTTCCTCCATGTTCTTAGGCTTAGCAAACCACAATATCTAAAATACAGTGATCAATGTTCATGCTGTACCTATTTTCAGAGCTCATGCTCGCCATCTGACATCACAAGTAACTCCATAAACCCTCATCAATAACCTCTATCACCATTTAGTCAAAGTGATCACATCTCATAAAGCTCTTTGAAGCGGCTGTCAGGTCTAGACAGTAATACTTGCGGCTTGTCGCATTCTATGATATGCCCTGCATCAAGGACCGCAATGCGGTCAAAGTCTACAATTGTATTTAGGCGGTGCGCGACTGAGACAATGGTGCAATCACGAAATTCATCTCGTATGATTTCTTGCATTATTGAGTCCGTTCGGACATCGACACTAAGTCAAAGTTAATATCCAGCAAGAGAATCCTGCCCAACCCTGGAGCTTACCTTGAAGAAACCTCATCCAAGATTACAATCTTGCTTTTCCTGAGCAAACTGCGAGCAAGGCAGAATAACTGCCGTTGCCCATGGCTGAGAGAGTCACTGGTCATCTTCATATCTAGACCTCCTTTCTGCTCAATGACGTCCCAGATCTGACACCTTTTCAGCGTATTTATGAGGACAGCGTCATCTCGCTGCGTGTCTGACCAGGGATTCAAGTTGAAGCGAACAGTTTCCGTAGAAACCCAGAATGGCTCCTGCGGTATTGCGTTGAGTCGCTGTCGGAGCAAATCCCTAGGAACAGTTGCAAGGTCCTGCCCATCGATGGTTATAGAGCCCTCACGGAATTCGAGGAGGTGAAGAATTGAAGCAAGCATCGAGGATTTTCCACTTCCAGAACGACCACAGATTCCAAGCTTTTCTCCTGGTCGAATGATAAGATCGACGCCTTTGAGTACAAGATCTGATGAAGAATTATATGAAGCTGCAAAATTTCTAATCTCAATAGTACCTGTGCTTGGCCAATCGGAGGAAGGTCTAGCCTTTTCTATGTCTTTAGCTTCACTCTCTGTATGGTTGATAAAATGGCGGACTCTCGCGATTGCACCGATAGACGTCTCTGTCAATGTCCACAATTTAACCACGGCTGATAGACTGTCATTGAAGCTCATGACATTGAGAAGGCCAAGACCGACTAAACCTGGATTGATCTTATGTCTTAATGACACAACGATGGCCATGAGGATAGTGGCTAACGCGGTCACCATGAGGTCCATCACGACTGCCAGCCAGCACTGAATGCAGAGCAATAAGTAATATGGTCTTTGGCTCTTGTCCAAAAGGTCTATGCTTTTGGCGCAGAACTGTTCGATCCAGCCGAAAGCTCTGATGCTGACAAGACCAGAGAGAGTCTCCTGAAAGTGCGTGTAGAGTGGAGCTTTTGCTTCAAGCTCAAGGTGCCTTAGTTGTCTAGAGGTTCGAAGATAGAAATTTTGCACAGCAACTAGAGCCAATATAACCAGAGGAACCGTTGCTAGGAAATATGAGGCAGTGGCAGCCATCAAGCCTCCGCCAGTGAGAAAGAGAGCCAGCTGGAGAAATGCACCAATCATCGCACCTGGAAGCTCACTGTCAATAACAGTGAGATCCTGACTGAATCGGTTGAGAATGCTCCCGGAATCTGTTTTTGTGAAGAATGATAGGGGGGCTCTAGAAACTGTATTGAGAAGTTGACCGTGAAGGCCGTTGGATGCTCGTGGGATTATGTCCAGAAATATTTGCCACACCAACACGGCGATTGTGAATAAAGAACTCACGGCAGCGACACCTAACGCGATCATAAATCGTCGATCAGAAGAGATGGTGGAGCTGGGACCGATGAAATATTTCACAAGCAGTCCCGGAGCCTTTATACCTAATACATACGTGATTGCCCAGAATGCAGCAAGCGATATTGAGAACCGCCCTGCAGCCGTGAAGTAGTGTTTATATGTGGTCCAATCGCCAGTTTTTCTTGCTTTCAAGTTATCATCCAAATCGTCTTCCTCGCTACTGTTTCCTCCCGCAGTTGGTCTCATTTGCGTTGTTTCAGCGAATTTTTCGTCACATTCAGTGGCGGTTTCTTTAAAACGCACAGCAAGGTTTGCTACGTATCCTCCCTTTCGTTGTAGGTCAAGGTAAGTCCCTTGCTCTTCTATCCTCCCCTCCTTAGAAATGGCTACGACCCAGTCTGCATAGGTCAATCTGGAGACTGCATGCGTAACGAGGAGAATAGTAATGCCGTTGCGCCGTATCGGACCTGTCTTGCCAAACAGTCTGCGGAAGATTCGTTCCTCTGTGTCAGCATCAAGGCCGCTGAAGACATCGTCTAGAATCAAAAGCTCTTTCTGAGCAAATACAGCCCTAGCAAGAGCCAACCTCTGCTTTTGCCCTCCGCTGAGAGAAATCCCCTTCGATCCTACGACAGTAAGGTCACCTTTTGGGAAACTTTTCAAATCCTCTCGAAGATCGCAACAATCTAAGACTTCTTCATAAAGAACCTCGTCATAAGACGATTCGCCACATATGCAGGCTTTGACTGTGGAATTAATCGTCCATGGATCTTGGTCTGCAAAGGAAACCGAGGTTGTTGATATGTAAACAAATCCACTAGAGGACGGAGTCTCGCCAAGAATGCCCTTAAGAAGTGTGCTCTTGCCACAGCCAGTAGGTCCAATAACCATTGAGAGTGATCCACGTTTGACCGACATCTCAATGTTGTGGAGCAACGGTTTATCTGTGGCCCAGCCAAATGAACACTGGTTTAAAACTAAGATATCTTCCGTTGACAGTTTAGAAGGGCTTAACTCGACCAATTCAATACCCTCTTCTCTCAAGGATCTGACCTCGTGGGACTGGCTGAAACCAGTCTTGTCCTGTAATAATAATCGATGGTCGTGGCGTGAAGAGGAAAGAAGAAAGGTTTGTATTCGTTGGAAGCATCCTATAGATGCTACAAGAAGAGGCAAAGATTGCACTAGCAATGTCAATGGGGGCTCTAAGAGCTGCAAAATCGACAATACTGTGAAAGCAGTGGATGTGTCCAGAGGCTTCCCGGCAGCATTATCTCTAATCACATAGACAGCAAATGTGGTAACTGGCGCCACGAAACTTGTGATGTTTTGGAAAATGACCTGGAAAATAATCAACCACCGATACTTCCTCGCGATCACATTCTCGCCTATTCGTAGTCGTTGTGCTAAGTCGCTGACTACTGAGGAGATCCCGAGCAGCTTGATACTCCTCATGGAACCAAGCATGGTGGACGTGAAGGCAACTCGCGTTTGAATAGCTTCTACCCATATTTTCTGGTATCGTGGGAAGAGTCTAGTGCAGATGGTCATAGCGAGGGCGGCACAAATGAAGCAGATCGCCGGCGCAATGAACCCAACGCCGAGCTGCCGGTATAGAAGGTAAAGGGCTATTCCTACTTCAATGAAGGCGGCCCAAGCATCGTGCAGATATTGGAACGACGTTGTTATTCTCTCAATATCGGTAGACATCAAGGTCAAGGCTGCTTTCTCTTCAAGAGCAGTGATGCTCAAGTCTACGGTCTTCCGATATATCAAAGAGACAAGTCCGCCACGAATCCTGATTCTCAGTCGATTGATCAAGTAAGTAGATGATGCTGCGAGGAGAGCTAGGGCAGCGTATACCAAGGCATATGCACCTACAAGGCCCCACCCAATATTTGCCGGCTGGTCCTCTCTGTTGCTCACGTAGTCAATCGTTCTTTGCAGTAAAAATGGCTGTGCGAATTTGGTACCGATCAAAAGAAGCCGCGGTAGTGCGGAAATGAGCAAACTCCACCTCAAGACGGAGAAAGTTGCTCTCAATAGGCCATATTTGTGACCGCTCTTGGAGGACCATTTTCCGCGGAACTTCTCTAGGAGCAATGTAGAAGACAAGGAATCGTCGAGAGTGTACAGGTCTCCTACCTCGAGCATCTTCGAAAACCCACTCCAAAGCAGCGGATTAACCCACCAGAAGACCGATTTGCTATATGGACTGCTTGTAGCCTCTAGTGGAAGATGCTGGTACCCAGCGAGTAAGATTTTCCGTTTGTTTACGGCTTCTGAGAAGAGCACAGCCATCTTTAAGGTAATTGAGGCCGCCAAAACAGTGCCTATGCTCTTCGTCTGCAAGGTCTTATCCAGCAGGAAAAGGGATCTTACGCGCGCAATATCTAAGGGGAGGGTCGCCAGCAGATATATGCCAATTAAGGTAGACGGTGCGACAGACCTGGTGTGCTCGTAGGAAGAAAGCACTAAAAGTGCACAAGCCGCAATGAAATCGAGGCATGCTGCTGGCACTGAGGCTCTTGTGGTCGCACCGGGAGTCACAGTCCACAACAGCAGAAGAGCTAATTCGAGGGCGACAAATCCTGAGAGAAAAGCAATTTTAACCTGTCGAGTCGAGGTCGATTCCACTTTCGCAGGGCTACGATAGAGAATTGCTGTCCGTATACCGGCGGCGAGAAGGAAGAGAACGGCCGGCGCGATAGCAAAAATCGTGTCTTCAAAGAGCAACGTAAAGTCAAAAGCTCCGGGTCGAGCTGGCCCGAAATCATCCAGCTGGATGAACTCCTTCGTATAATTGTCCATCGGCGGTTGAATTCCGAACTATCCAGGGAATTAGAAGAAAGGCTACGATGCTCTTTGGGGCTTCATCTGCTGGCTTTTATCACAGTCACTTATTGTTTGTTGCCTGGCACCTTCGATGGAGATACGTAGTTCGGACAAATATCTTGAACTTGGCTGCCTATGCTGCTTATGGAAGATTACCGAGAGGTCCTCCGGAGGGCCTAGAAGCCCATGCGGTAAATCGGCCGAAGCCATACATCATCCACCCCTTGCGATGTCGTCAATTGACACTACCACAGCGGGGGAAGAATGGAAGCCTAAAAAAAGGTGTAGAACGGGTACCTGACAATAACCGTTCAACAATATTATTTGCTCGATTGCCACCATAGATATCATTTCTACCACTGTGGTCTTATCTATCGTGCCGATTCACGACGATAAGTGGTATCATGCTTTTTGTGTCTTCCTAGCCGACTACCCCTAGTTGACCGGGCAACAATTGCGTTCAAGTGATTGCCAGTGATTGATAACTATAACTGTTCCTCACCAATGTACAAATTTCAAGCCTCTAGGAGCCCACAAAAAAAAGAAAAGAAAAAGAAAACCAAAAATGAAATAACTGACAACTGTGGGACTCGAACCCACGCTCTTTCGAACTAGCGAACACTGCAGAATCCAAAGATTCGCAACCTGAAGCTAGCGCCATAACCGCTCGGCCAAGTTGCCTCTTTTTCCAAAACGAATGGACTGCACTTACGTAGGGACAAAATTTTGCTGCCTCATAAAGTCAAAGGAGCCTCTTGCTTTCCAACCACAATATAAATGACTTTTTATTGTTGCCTTGTAACGTTCATCGGCTTTATGTTCGTTTACGTTTTTGAAGCTGACTGCAGAGCGTATTATTCTGCGCCTTTCTCGAGCGATAATCCACCGCAGCAAAATTGCGCCATCGCTTTGATATCCAATCCTGTTCGTGCCACGTCCTACTGCTGTTCTGACGATATCTTCGCCTGTATCACTTATTACAAGTCCGAGATGCAGAAAATGGTAGATCGCTCTACTACATATAAGCCTGCACGAATGGAAGGGTCTCTCTAACAACCACTGGGAATGCTTGAAAAGGAGTACGTCTTTATGGGCTAGCAAATTGTGAGTTGGCTCGTTTTTGGTGTTTGCGATTCGAGGAGATTGCTTGGTTAATTTTGCTACGCTGTAGAGTTCACAATACCCGTGAGATGGAAGTAGCTATGAGTAAGTTGATTTTCAAGAGAACACAAAGTACAATCTCCTGCAGCCATCTGCTAGGAATCTTAGCTTTGAAAATTCAACAGGGGTTGTAAGAATAATTACCATTTTATATAGATATATATCAACCTATACAATGATCCTATTCTATAACGCTACTTATCAACTTGTATCACGCAACCTCAACCTGCGTGGCTGTGGTCACGTCACCTTCCCCTTTCCGGGGCTTCGCATTAACCTCCACACCCAGCAACTTCTTATCTAATGCCTCGCGCTGCTCCAGAGTCAAGTGGCTTAAGTCAAGAGCAACCTCATCGCCAAAGAGGGCACCAATCTCCTCTAGTGCAAGGCCTTTCGTCTCGGGGAGGAAGAAGATGACGATGAATAAGCCGAGGAAGGTGATCGCGATAAAGACTGTGAGACATAGTTAGTGTGGGGATATTTTCTCTCGCCTTCGCGGGGACCTTGACATACGTAGGTAGTATTTCCATCCTATGGACGCAAATGCGGTGGTTGCTGCCTGGGTATAGATCAGGGTTCCACCGAACAGGCCGAGGAGAGAGAAGCCGACGCCTTGGGCGCGCATCCAAGTGGGAAAGATCTCAGATGCATAAACACTGAGAATTAGTGTGTTAACGTTGTAATCTTGGACATTCTCAGACAGATGGAAGGGGATAACTAACTAGGAGCAAGCATCTATGCAACTGGCATAGAAGAGAACGAACAAGAAGAGGAAGAAGACGCCGAAGCCTTCGCCGACTTTGTTTGTCGTGCCACTGTACTCAGCGACCATGACGGTGAAGAGTGTGAGAGCTATGAGATCCCCAGTCTTCTCCAGGTCAGTTTGTTGTTGATGTAATAGCCTATTTAACAGCACTTACGAGCCCGATAGTCAGAAGTCTGACACGTCCAACTCGATCAATTATCAAACTGTTGACCACATTCAGGGATGCTGCTAGGGTATTGTACACAGCATAGAGTAAGAGCGGAATTGACCCATACAAGCCAAGACCGTTGTATAAAATTACTTGGTAGTTGTTGATGACCTATTTATTTGTATCAGCACCGAAGCTAACTCATGCATTTATAAAAAAAGAAGAGCTCACCAGAACCCCGGTGCTCTGGGCAATGAACTGAACGAACAGCCCGAGCAGCAGACGCTTACGAATTGATGGTTGCTTCCACAATCCTTTAATGCTCGTATCCTGTGTTGCATCCAGTGCGACCTGCTGCCGGATCTGAAGGAACTCCTCTCGTGCGAAGATCTCATTGGGGTCGGACGAGCGGTGATGTAGTTTGCGAAGGACTGCGAAGCCTTCCTCATCCCGGTCTTTGAGGATCAGCCATCGAGGTGACTCAGGCAGCCATGGTGAGCCAACTATGAGGAGGAGGGGAGCCACGACTTGCAGTGAGAGGCAGAGTCGCCATTGAACTTCGGGGTTGCTCGCGAAGAAACATCCGTAGCCGGTCCAGGAGGCTACAGACTGAGGCTTGTGAGTATGGGGACAATAGAGGAAAGGGTTGATATTAGCAAGCATACATAGCCTGAAATGGCCAAAATGCCGTGAGAGGCGACCATACGGCCTCTGATTTTGGCAGGCGCGACTTCTGACAGGTATGTCGGGATAATTGGCGCCATCATCCCAACACTTTTACAAAGTTAGCTCCAATCCAGCATCAAAGAATTATTGGAGAAGATGTACCCAACACCATTGAGGAATCGTCCGACCAGAAACATGGCAATATGCACGGAGGCGCCTTGTATTACGGCCGAGATGATACAGATCACACAGATTATCTGGACACCCATTCTTCGGCCGACTTTGTCAGCTAGCCACGCAGTGATCACGCAACCAATCATTCCCCCTCCGGAGAAGAGGCCATTAGTAGCTGTTGAAAGTGTCAGCAATGTTACTGTGAGGTGCTTGAAAGATTTCAAACATACCCCCGGTTATACGATTACCATACGCAGCATTTGGTCCAGTTAACTCGATATTGAAGTAGTTGAAGAACGAGGGGAGCCCCAGGACGGAGCCAATGATGGCACTGTTGTAGCCATAGGTGAACGAACCCAGCGCCACGAAGAAGACGATCAAATAATTATACCGATTTCCCTCCCCCATAATTGGAGAAGTGGATATAGAAAGGTCAAGTTATTGCCAGGGAAAGATTATTTTCAAATCCACGGGAAAAAAAGAAAATAGTATCTCGTACGTGGGGCTCTAGGCTTTATATAGACAAACACTACAGCCTTGATACGCTGCCAGCATATCTTCCTATGCTCGTGGGGTTTCAACCTGGGGTTTCAAAGCTGCTCTTCCCCATGGGCATAGGATTAAGCTGCGGGGATTGCGGAGCTTAGGGGGCTGTTGTCTGGTATGATGATTACAGCTGTTGGTAAGTAATCCGAAATCGCATTTGTTGTGGATCCCTCGGAGCTCTGGGAGGATAGCGGCAAGTCGTAATAGAGTTAACAACCCGGCCCTTTTCCGAAATTCATGCTTAAGATACTTACAAAACTAATTACAGGCATGATATTAATTGTTAAAGTATAATAACACCGCAGTGATGCCGTATTTTGTTTGTGATCTTTGGTTTTGTAAGGTATTTCACCGTCGACAAACTGTGCTAGAACTTCTGAAGAGTGGAGTGAAGTTGTGGAATGGCCTTGACCAGAAAACCTTATCGACAAATCAAGTTGCTCTCCTAGCCTAGGATTCCTAATTCCATACCTTGATCAGGCAAACGTGGGAAAACAATGATAGGCGCGGAGGTTATTGCCGCCTTAAAGCCGCCCGGCAGTGGCTAGTTGGTGGAAAACGGATGATGGACGGCTTCCCTGATTTAGATGGAGCCCAAAGGTGGTGTGCGACGCGGAACGTTCCTGACTTTGGAGTAAGACACCTAATTTAGTAAGTACCTGCAGTGTGGAGGACTTCTCCACAGAATCACGTACGAATTAAAAAGATCAGGGCCCGGAGATTCTCCAATTCTCCAAATGGAGCAATCCGGCCTTGTCAAAACGCCTTCTTCCCAAGTGGCTGGCCAGTAATTAGGCCAGTGTAGAAAGTATTGAGGATGATTCGCTATACTGTATTTGAGTCGTTCGTAAATCTTAATCGTCTCTTAGCTTATATCTTTTATCATCTGCCTCGATTAATGTGGAATGGCGAGACCCTAGCCACCATGCGCACGATTACCATCATTGCAGTTCGTTATATTTTAACAACATTTTAGAAAAAATAGCAAGTGCAGAATGTGGTGAATTGCGACTCTCGTTTGGTTTTTATGCCTGGCATGGAAGTTAGCGATGCGACAAACTTCTGCGATTGAAGCAGGGAACAGAGGTCGAGATTCATACCTTCATCCTCTGAAAATCCAAAGTTAAAGCCAAGATATCGTTTTGATATGACGGCACTATTCGTTCTATGAATCATCGGTGCCCAATTGACTGGTCCCTAGACCAAGTGAGGTAAGCTAGGGGCTATAGAATAACAGGGCCAGCCAAATGGTCTAAAGAGCGAAGATCTTCAAAAGGCCTGATCTCCAACGCAACATTGCCATTCAAAATGGGTCGCAAGAGCGAGTATGAAGGGAACTTGTTCTAAATACTAACAGATTTTAACTTTTACAGGCTCCATTTCTATCCTTTTCAACGTGCTCTCAAACCCTGACTTGCTGACGACCGTATCACGCAGGTACGATACGAATGATGTGTTCCAGAAGCTGTGCCAGACCGGTTGCAAATCCACCTAGAGGAGATGGGCCGGGAATATGGGCTTAAAAAGAAATATGATAAACCGTTTTAGATGCTTAACTTTTTATTTAGATATAATTTATTTGTTATAACGATCTATGGGTAGAGAGGCGATGCCATATTTACTCTCGACGAAGGGCCTCGAACGTAATGTATATTCGTTTGGTAACATGTTAGGTTAAATTTATGCTATATAAACGAGGCTTAACCCTTGAAGCTTTAAATTGAAACTGAAGAATCATGTAACATCAGACGCTACCGGATTCAAGAAGAAGTGCAAGATTTTCAAATCCATGGATAAAACAATATAGCATCTCCCGTCGCAATGAAGCATCATTTAATTTTAATCCTGACAGGCGAATTATTCTAAAATCCCTGCAAAGGTGGGAACAAAGTGATCATAGATAAGTAATGTAGTAAAATTTAGAAATAATCATATTAACTTAGGTTTTTTGGCTTCGTCTAAGCGCTGAAAAATGCCTTTGACAATTAACTGTTATGGGATGCTCAACTCCTAATGCTGATTTGAAACCATCACAAGCCCTCTGGTAAAGTATCGCTGCTTCAGTATACTCACTTTTTTTCCCAAGAAGGAATGCAAGCCAGAACACAGTAGTCAGTGTATCTGGATGTTTGTTTCCCAACACCTCTTCCATGAGTTCAAGAGTATGACGGAGTCTCGCCTCAGATTCAGCATATTGGCCAATGGTCTAGGCNGATTGCGAATGGGCGGCATTGGCGTATCGCCTGGAACATTTATCAAAATATTCTATCCTATTAATTCTCTATAAACAACACATTTGTAAAAGATAACCTAAAAAATTCAGGTCGTTTCGGAATATGAAGATAATGTAATTGATACTCCAGCTCCCACCTGCTTCTACCAGTCAAACTTAGATGGTCGTGTCGGCATCCTGGTATGGGATGTTTCCAACTTGGTAATCGAGGCTGTTGGTGAGGTTATAGTTGAACCAGAAGTCAAGGTACTGTGGGTAGTTCTTTGGGATACCGCAAGTCTCGATGAAGCTGGGAAGCTTCTTCATGACGGTATTGTAGTCTGCCAGAGGGCAAGAGTACCCAGGACCATTCTGGCAGGTGGGGAAAGGAACAACGGCCTCGTTGAGCACGGCACGCACAAATACACCTTCCTTCGAGATGGCAGTTGCATTGCAGGACAGACGTTCAAGAACGATGTGACCAGACTGTGGCACGATGTTTCCACTAGACCATGGATTTCCCCATGCAATCTGGTCTGTCGGGAGGTCAGATGCTGGGTCGAGAAGACCGAGAGCGGTAATAACAGGAGTAATGTTTGTGTCATGGCAGCTGTGAGAATGAATGAGCTTCGAAGGTCGCAATTTCCTACGGCCGAACCCTCAGGGGAATCAGACTTACAAGCTGAACCATATTTTTCCAATGGAAGGTCCCTTATTCAATAGCACGAGGGAGGCATTGACATAGACGTTTCCAACAGCCTTCATGTTCTTGTCTCCAGGTCTAGCGTGAACATTAGCATTTTTATACTCCAAGTCTCACAGATCGAGCACTGATACTTACCCATCGCAGTAGTAGTACTGGAGATCCTGGGTATATCCGAAGCTGGCCCATTCGTCCAGAGTGAACACGTCAATCCAAGGTGAGAATGGGCGAGCATTGAGTTCGAACGCAGCCATCTGCATTAGGTTATAAATATCGGAGACATTGAGATTCATTTCTGGGGCGAGTTTGTTCAGTCGCGCAGCAGCTACATAGAACTCGGGCATGATGTTGGTAAGCTTATCGCAGGTCTCCGTGTCGTCATCATGAATACAAGTAGGGGTGAGAGAATCCGCACCCTGAGTAGCACTCTCAGAGATGATGTTCAACCCGACAATCTCCGAGTAGTTGTACCCAAAGAAACCTTCACCAAACTTGCGAGCGGTCTCGATAATTCTCTCATAGCCACTGGAGAACATTGGGACCTTGGACTCTCCGTCCCAGAGGTGGCCATAGCGTGCACGGTACTCAGTGCCATGCCTGTAACCACTTAGAAGACCAGCATAAGGCCCAGAGAACGTCTCCTGGGCGTAGTATGATTCAGACGGGAGGAAATAAGTCCATGTATTCAGGAATGCGAGATCATCGGTAAAGGTTTTAGCCTTGTAGACCTTGGCGAGTGATTGCTCCATGTTCTTGCCAACACTTGGGTCTGGAACGGTTTCGTGAGTATGGTGCACGCACACAAAACTTAGACCCGCATTGCTTACCAGGATATCTCTCTCCATGTCTGTGAAGCATAATTACTTGATCGACTTCACATCCAGCTGGGGGATCGCGCCCAATTCCGTAGGACTCACGATCGGAGTAGGGCCCATTACCACCGTTGTGCTTCAAGACGTTGTAGCTATCGTAGAAATTCTGCTCGAATTGCTTTTCCTTGTAGTCCCATGGACCTCGGGCAGCAGCGTTGGCCAAGGTCGCACCGAGAACGGCGGCAGAAAGACACTTTAGAAGAACCATATTCGATGAGTGGAGCTGAAGAAGGGCTAAGATTGTCGCAGTCTCTCGTCACCTCTTGGCGATCATCCTGGATACTTATACTCCAATCCAGAGCTGAGCTCCATAAGCAGCAGCTTCAAGCTATTGGTGGCCACGGCTGCTTTTCCGGTAAGATGCCGAGCTATCATGCCACAGCATTCCATTTTGCAGGGATATGAGCTTCCTCTGCATCTGCTCGCGCGGGGTCGCAAATAGTAGGTAACGCAAGTACAGTCTCAAAGCTTGGGGCGCGTTATAGAGGAATTTAACAATTCTGCCACTCAAAAATCTTGTGACCTACACGTGCTTCATAAATCATTGAGGTGGGATATTCAAGGAGGCCATTCGCCAGTACGCGCGTACAAACGTTCATAGAAGCCGAGCGATCTTCGGGCCCGAGTCGGCGCTTCCCAAGCACGGGACGAGATTGTTTCTCTCCGGTGCCTAGTAAGAGGCGTGGGAGCAGCATGGGAAATGTCACCGGTGCGGGTCTGATGGGTCTGGTTCCTTGCGTGTTAATTCGGAAGTGGAAGTGCAAGGTAATAGGTTCATTGATCGGTGGACATCTGGTAAAGAGGGCGTTGGTTGGAACAGTGGGAATATAATTGGGTCCAGTAGCAGGTGGGGACGAACACACAAAATATAAATCCGTAGCAAGTTATCTTAGTGGTCACTACTCTCCAGCGCGGGGCAAGGTCGCATAATCCCAAGCTGTTGGTTCATTGCTTGAATAGCCACTGATTGATCTTCACCTGTCCCGGGAGAAGCCCAGCTCAAACCCAAGAAACGGCAGATCTACAGGATGACTTGACTTTAAAGCTCTGTTGCAACTGTGATGAGCACTATATCTGTCTTTTTTCCGTATCGTCCTTGTGTTAATACCCATTTCTTCTGGTTGGGAGGCCCATGACACAGCGTGGAGACTGGAGCCAAAGAAGCTTTGTGGCGCCAGTCTAGCATGCGTTGCCAAGCCCAGCACCCGTACAACGCTAGACCCAAGTCCCATTTCACAACTCCGAAAGATTCTAAATGCAAACACAAGCTGTCTTGGATGATTCTGAGCTACGGCTCTGTTAGACTGCCTCTCGCCCCACTGGATTTAATTCGGCGTCTCTAATCTCGCAAAACTTGGCAAAATGAAGCGAGCTAGATTCTGTCGCTAGAAGCCTGATAGCGGATAATGCGCGTCTCGATCGGAAGCATGCGGAATCCATTCCAATCGCCCCGTGCTCCCAGCACTGGACTGACGGATTGTGCTGGAGAATCTTTGCAGCTTTAATCCCGCATGCCAGAAAGCCAAGTCCAAGATTGACATCATCATCACCCCATTCCCAACTCCGCATCGCCATTCCGGTGTCTGTTGGAGAAGCTGACGGCAGCATTCCCGCCTCTCAGAGCCCGAGTCTTCTGCCAGCAAAAGCCCTTCGCCAGCTCCACTCTTGATAGGATTAACCAGTAGTATCTAGCGCACTTATCAGATGGTGAGATTTCGGAACGTGGTTGATCAGCATTGATGGCTACAGCTTCAGTAAAATAGTTACACGATACGATGCTGCAATACCTTGCAAATTAATCCAACACCCAGAGAATTTTCCATCAATCACATCGTTACAATGAGGGCATACACTGGATTCATACTGAATAGTCTACTATGAAAACTCGGGAAGGCCATAACAAAATAAATCATAGAAAGCCTGCTTTTCATGCGGGGCTTTTCGTTTAAAGATATTGAGGATAGTAAAAGAACACGACGAAAATGAGAAATCCTAGATGACTTGGCGAGTTGGTGCGCCCATTGGCACTTAGCTTAATTATTTAGACTTTGGTAGGGTCCAACGCAGCCCTTTAATTACGCCAACTGAAACCTGGGGCCGGGATTGTTCTCCTTTCTTTTCCTCTCTGGGACAATTATCTCCGAGAGTGAGATCTACGTCATCACTTCCTACTAGTATCTATTTGACTGTTTGAGACCTAGGAATGGGCTGCAAAGCCTCTCCTCCGCTGCTTTCCCTATTGGGAAACGAAACAGGCTATTTTGAGGGAATCTTGCAGGCGGAGAAAACAGTTAGCCTTGCAGTATTAAGAACCCAAATGGACTACAGAGGACTTTCCTCGGGCGATATTACGAGTCTGTAGCCCATTAAGAGAAGGGTAATTCCTCGTGATTAGTGGCCGTAAAACGGTGACACAATGTAACTTCGGAAAGAGAAAATAGAATATTGCCTCGCGAATTGTCAAATTTATTTGATTTGATCACCACGCCAATAATCAAGTCAATTGCAATTAATTCTCTGCTGGCAATTTTCCTAATTATTACTACCGCATTGAGATGGATGTTTGTGGCCCGAACGAAAATTTTATAACGCGATTTTGCTTTCCAGTTACTTACGTCGAGACCTGATTACCGTCCCACGCTCGCCTATCTCTGATGTTCAGAACACGATGTTGCCGCCTAAGGTTTTGCAGGCTGCAACGCGGGCTCAAGGCACCAATTTCAGTGTTACGATGTCCGCCGCTGAGATGCAGTCATTGATCTGAGTGCAAAAAGGAACAAACTTCGAATCGCATGGAACACTCCATCTGACCTCTTCTAGAGTTCTGTTGATGTTATGATGAAGAAACTACGAAGTTTCTTTACCGCCAAGACGGATCCGAAGCAAACACCGCAGGAGTCACCCAAAACTGCAGTCAAGCCTCGTGGTGCGACTGATGAAGATGGTCTAAGGGTAGTCTATGATACAAATATTTCATCCGTAGAGTAAGTGCTCTCGGGGACTTATTCAATAGTCCATAATAGAACTAATCAGAAACTTAGCTTGGTTGCAATTCATGGACAAGGGGGACACTGGCGGGCATCGTGGACAAGCGAGGCGATGAACATCTTCTGGTTACATGATTTCCTACCGAATATTGTTCCGAATAGCAGGATTTTATCGTATGGATACGGTGCCTCAAAATCTTCAATCACAGCAGTGGAGGATTTACTTTGCGGGCTGGAATTACTGAGGAGAGATTCTCATGTAAGTGGAATCACGATTGTGGACCTTTTGAGCCCTACTGATATGCTTCTCCAGACCAAAGAGCGACCAATCATATTCATAGCGCATAGCTTTGGAGGAATCCTGCTCAAAGCTGTAAGCCCACATTTGTGGTAAGCCGAACTTATTATAATACTGACCAAATAGCCAGGCACTTGCCCGTTCCTATAGGTCAAATGATAGATCTGACATCATGCAAATAGCCTCTTTGACGTATGGTATTCTGTTTTTTGGCGTACCTCAGCACGTGCATAATAGTCTAAATAACCTTGCACTAGCCCCCACAGAACAGGACACTAAGAACGAATCACCAGAAATGCAGGCTCTTAAACGAGACTTCGAGGGGCTTCGAGACATGAATGTCGTGTATTCCCAAATATGCGGACTCTTTGTGACCAGGTATTTTGTTGAGGTTGCCAACATGCATTCTACAGCAAGTTCTTTTCTTTTCAATAGTGATCGAAATGTCCTTACATTTATACAGAAGAACTCCAACCAGCACGCTACGACAGATGCTCATAACTCTGAGGTCGTACAGCTTCACAAAACTCACGGCCAAATGATTAAATTCCGGAGCACAGATGATGAAGACTTTCAGAAAGTTTCGAGAGTCTTGTCGATTATGGTACAGGAAATGAGAATAAGATTTCCGACACGGCAGGAGCAGAACTTGATGGAGACTAAAAGTAGATAAATCAACGATTGTTAATTACTTTACTGAATATCAACGAAGATGACAGTAAGTTATGAGAAAGCTATTGACAAACCAGCACGAGGCTATCTTCACGATTTTCTTTATTTCGTCTGAGCCATGGATTTGTACCCTGGCCCACGCTACCCTCTACAAAATGCAAGATGATAAACTCTAGCAGATCACATTTTCTCCACATCTACAAATCCAGGACTACATTTTGTTCTTCGACTTTATCCATTTTGGTCTACTGTTCCAGTAAGGACGCGAGGGGTTACTTCAGCGGCGATCAAGGTAAGGACATTTTACGATCATTGATGTCACTGTGAGCAAGTCGTAGTATAAATTCTATAGCTACATCCTGCCGGTAAAGTAAAGACCGTTAGATGGGGAATTGGGTGTAGGTGCGCATGAGCAACTCTGCCGAGATTTGTTACTACGAATTCAGGAGAATAGCCGACTTAAAATTAGAAGCCGACTTAAAAGAAATAGAAACATCACGTGGAGGAAACATACAGACTAATCTGTCTTTGATCGTCTTTGCGTAGGAAAGGAATCGGAGAGACATTCGACTGCCCCGCCTTTTATCCGAGCCGGGGTTGTCGTGGGGCTCCGGAGAATGACCAGCCTTGTGAGGGAGGGGCTGCGGATCTCTTGTCATTCCTTCTTTCTCTTTACTTTCTTCACTTCTCTTAATTTCTACTGAATTTAAGAAACATTCAGCATTACTGCTTGTTGGCATATCACAAGTTAAGCTTAATCTGCTAGTGAAGCGCTCTATATCGAATACGATATCCATAATCTCAAAGATGTCGTCCGGAAGGTTATCTGGCAAGGTTGCAATTATCACCGGTGCGGGTTTTGGATTTGGTGCCGGGATTGCAGAGAAGTTTGCTAAAGAAGGTGCAAAACTGGTTCTGGTCGATATCAACGAGACGAACGGAGAAAAGGTCACAGCCGCACAGCCACAAGGGACAGCAATATTTGTACACGGCGATGCATCTTCCGAGGAAGCCTGGAAGAAGACTTGTGACGCAGCAATCTCAAAATTCGGGAGAATCGATATTGTTGTTAACAATGCCGGCATCGTCAACAAGGCCATAGTATGAACTCATGTCTTGGATTTTCTTGGTATGCCCCGCTGATTCTTAAATAGTCCTCTTTAGAGCTTCCGGAGGAAGAGTTTGATCGGCTTAACCGTGTGAACGTGAAAAGCATTTACCAAAGTACGAAAGTAGTAGCACCGTTATTGAAGAAACAGGGTCAAGGAGGTGTTTTCATAAATCTCTCAAGTACGAGTGCCTTCCGACCGCGTCCGAACCTCGTTTGGTACGCGGCAACGAAAGGCGCAATAAGTGCCGTAGGTGTCTGCAACAGCTGATGCGAACAAAATCTGATTACATGCTTTAGGCTACCAAAGGGCTAGCAGCTGAGCTAGCGAAAGACAATATACNGGTGTAATGCTATATGCCCAGTGGCTGGGGATACAGCAATGTAAGTTGGCCGCGACTATCTTTTAATGTTAAGCAGTACTGAGAAATGTCCTTGCAGGGTGCCACTTGTTCTAGGAAAGCCAGATACACCAGAAAATCGGAAGCCAATCCTTGCAGGGATTCCTCTGGGTCGGTTTGCGACTCCTAGAGATATCGCTAATGCGGCTTGCTTCTTGGCTAGTGATGAAGCCGATTTCATTACGGGTATTGAGCTTCCTGTAGATGGCGGGCGGTCATTAAATTAGGTGATGAGGTGCATGCTGGGACAATTAATATGATTATCTTCCTCTCAAACCTTTTACTCTTGATCAGAATAATGTAAATTACTTAACAGCTTTTCTCTTCAGAAATTGAATTCTTCCCCCTCACCCAGGTCGAAAAGTAATGAGCTGTAAGTTCTGGTTGCTGTTGAATGGCAATATATTTTGAGTAAAAGATCTCTTATAATCTATATACAAATTGCAGCCTCAAATTTGTGTCTGGTCTCTGTTATATCTGGTGGAATTTGTTCTGGTTCAACATGGAACTGCATGTATATACAGAGATATCGTAGTTATTTACGGAACATGATTGGATCTTTGTCGGAGAAGAGCATTGCATACGGAAGTTGTAGATTTCTGGTGGTCATGAAATTATATACACCTCGTCTTCACTTTCCACAGAACCCTCCATCCACTGTCACTGAAACGCCAGTGGTGAAAGTATTAGAAGGTGCCGCCAAAAAAAGCGCAGCGGCATCAAGATCATTAGGCAGGCCCCATCTGCCAGCGGGGACTCTGCTCATTAAGTATGCAGTCGCCGATGGATCATTAGCATATACCTCTGTCATCGGTGTTCTCATGAACCTATTAAAACACGTACACAGTCAACCTCTTATTATAGGAAAGTCTGGAAGGGAAGAGCTGGAGCCACAAAATAAATTAAAACGTTTTTGCATACTCACCCAGGAGAAATACAATTAACCTGGATACCCTTACTAGCCCACTCATTACTAAATGCCTTTGTCATCTGTACCACTGCTCCTTTAGATGAAGAGTACACGCTTGTTTTTTGATTTGCCTGAAACGCCGTCACAGAAGCGATGTTAATAATTTTTCCGCTTCGATTCAAGGCGAGTAACTTGCGGCCAAATTCTTGGTTGCAAACATATACTGCTTTTAGGTTGATATCAAGGATCTGGATAGAAATGATATGATCAACATTACTTCTGTAGGGTTTGATATCGTCTCATTCTCGTATATCATTTAATTACCATTCACTCACCAGGTTCATATCTTCATCGGTGAAATCTTCACACGAATGCCGGCGTTGAACGCCTGCGGCGTATACTAGTACATCAGGAACTATTCCTGCCTCCCAGATCGACGCAAAGCAAGCACGAATACTTTTGACATCGCCTAAATCGCATTGGAAAGCTTTAAACCCAGAACTATTTACACCTGTTATTGACTTGGAAAGAGCCGCTGAATTAGGATCATTTGGGAGCTCGATAGAGATGATTGACGCCCCTGCTTGGGCGAAAGCAAGGGCGATAGATGATCCCAAGCCACCAGTTGCACCGGTGAAAATTGCGGTTTTTCCTCTTAGAGAAAACATTGATTCCAGATAGCCGCTTGTAGACATGGTGATGGTTTGAGTTGGTAAAGACGTGCTTGAAATTGTATGATCCTGAGAGTGTGACTAGTTTACATCTAGGTCAGAAATAAGACCAGAACGGAACCTATTCAGCTCTAAGAGTTATTATAGATCGCAGTTTTTGTTTGCGAATCTCCAATGTACAAAGAAATGGATGTGCAGGCTACATTGCTTCCTATATCCTTAGGCTACGTAAAGAAGCCGTCTCTTACATCGGTTGCTACTCTCCCCTCTTTCCCCTCACTTTCCAACCCGAGGTTTTGGCAGCAGAAGAATCAGCCCACTAGACCCCATTTCGACCAACCCCTGCTTTTTCGGAACCATAGGATCTTCCTTTGGAATGTAAGATTCTGCCTCCAGTAGTGTTCCAGTTATACGATAATATATTATTTTCTTCACTCATCTGTCGAAACTCGAATCTATAGTGCAAGCTTTCCGCTTACGGAGTATGGATCAGGCAAATAAGCTCTTCCCCAATGGATTGCCAACGTTGGCCGAATTGCAGGTCTTTAATGCTGGCAAGAATGTCCCTGCTGANGACCGCGCGGATCTGGGGCAAGGATGACGAGGTATGACATGATGAAAGGACTGCTGAAACAGAACGTGTTTATAGGAGATGGCAAACATGCTAATCAAATTAAACTGGCTTCCAGTTAGGTCGCATTAATCTCCTGACACCAGAAGTAACCCGTGCCGTAAAGGAAGAGGCTCGCGATGGAAAAACAGTGTCTCTCAAATAAGCCCGCTTGATTCCTTATTGCCTCTCTTATGTCATTGAACAAGATCATTAGTTGGTCTCTTTCGCTTCCTACAGACCCATCATTTCATCGGCAAGCGTTCAAACACGAAATCAGACCGCATCCAATCAGTCCTTGTATTTTTGACGATTTTTATGATATGAACACGCAATCGGGGAGACAATGGGACGGGTTTCGTCACTTTGGGCATCTAGGGATTAAGAAGCTGTACAATAATTTAGACCCAGCCGAAGTTATTTCAGGTTATTTTAAGGACTACTCAGTAGATTGAGGCATGCTAGCAACTATGTACAACTTTAACTTATATTAGGAACTCGCTGCGGCATTCAGGCCATCTCACATCATGGTATCGCTGGCCGCGGCGTACTGCCGGACTATTATGCATGGGCGAAGAAGCACAATCGTGCCTATGATCCATTCAGTGGACACGGAATTCCAGTTTCAGAGCTGAAAGAGGTCGCTAAGGAAGAGGGGGTCGAGTTCAAGCCAGGAGATATCCTCCTAATACGTAGTGGCTATACCGCTCGATATTATCAGGCGCAGTCTGAGAATCCGCAAAGCTGAAAGAGCTATCATCAAACCCATGTTTTGCTGGGGTGGAGCAGAGCGAAGAGATGAAAACTTTCTTACATGACTCGTAAGTCAGAAAAGTCTGTATGTTAAATTCTACAATTTAATTTTGATAATATCTATTTTTCGGCGGTTGGTGGAGACGCACCGGCATTCGAGGCTTGGCCACCTAAAACTGAGTGGTACCTTCACGAGTATCTCTTAGCTCTCTGGGGCTCTCTTATTGGAGAGATGTTCGATCTTGAGGTCTGTAGATTGACCGAACCTTTATCATATGAATATATAATTAAACAGCAGCTAACTGAATTATTGGATTACGTAGGCTCTATCGAGCGAGTGTGCAGCAAGGCAGCGCTGGACCTTCTTTTTCACAAGCGCTCCATTTAATACACCTGGTGAGCAGTTACTATATTTTAAGGTGGAGGTATTATAACTAATGACTAACTTTTTGCTATCAGGGGGTGTTGCAAGCTTGGCAAATGCACTTGCTATTCTTTGATTAGTTCTACACAAATTTATATTGCTTTCAACATAGTGTGCACCTGGCCCTGTTGATCCTTTATCTCAATTTTATGGTGCCAACTTTTATCTCTTGCTAGACCAATGTTATGTACGCTATTTCACTGGATTGGATGTGATTATCGTGTAAAAAAGGCCTAGAATCCCTCACCCAGCACCACAGAGGCAGTTTAACTTAATAAGCACCGTGATCAAACCGTTTAGATGAAACAGATATATTCACAGTAATGTGCTGACTTATGACTATGAGCCCCGCTCAGATGAGCTAAGTAACTGCGAGAACCTCGGCTGTTTGGATAGTTCTACATCTTTCGCCTCAGTTGGAACTACATCTTTCAAGTGTAAATCCGACTAATCTATAATCACTCTTCATTCTACTGTGAACTGCGATTTATATGGGTCCAAATATTGGAATACTTCGAAGCAGAGTGTTGTAAAAAGGAAGGAGACACACCCAGCAATATTCTCAGGCAGATATTTCGAGACACTCCTGCGCCTTAATTAACCGTCTTTTGCTTCCCCGCTCAACTTTTTTTTTGGCGAGAATGGGTAAGCATATGGCACTTCTGTGCTTCATCCACACCGCATCAACGGATAAGCGCAAAGAGGTTAGTCAAATTTGGAATGCCTTTTTGATAATTATGTTTACTTCATTATCTCCATGCCCCTAGTTACAATGACTATATGAACTCGGCATTATTTGATCTCAGCTTTGTTTCCACTCTACGTCCCGCTCGATACCCTCACTCTAATAGCTCACTCAAAATTTGATAGTATCTGTCAGCTCTAGGCAGTGATGCAGCAGATTTCTACCGTTCCGACCGCGGCTTTTGCACGACTTGGTCGTACTTCCTCCCGAGGATGTCAGACACCAATGCACCATTCTTGCCACCTTGGACGCCATCTTCATCTAACGCTGGCAGAGCGACTCTTGTTGGTGGTATGGAGATTTATACTGACAAGTCATCATTGTCCATCCAGCTCAGAGAACCTTGGTTCCAAGACCTCAAAAAGCAGAGCGAGGAAAAACAGTGGCATACTAGAAGGGAGGAAATGGTTGCATGGTACCCCGTTGGCGGCTTCGTAGCCCGAACAGATCTTGCACGGCCATTTGGAAAAGGAGTTATTGTGCTGTTGGCTAGATTTACCTGCAGGGATGCAGAAGGGAAGCAAAAAGTTGTAGAAATATTGAGGTATGTATATGTCACCATGGTGCTGACGTTGAAACTTCTTTACCCTCGCATAACGATTACTCTATGTTCTTTCTCATGGTTAACATTTATATCTCCACGACTAGTAAATTTTCAGAGCATGTGAAGGACAACGAGCCCGGTGTTTTGACCTACAGCGTCATGACTCGACCTAAGGCCCCTACTGAGGTGTTGATGTTTGAGCGATACCAAGATGATAGGTCCTTGAAAGCTCATGATTCTTCACACTTGAAAGATATGTTGTAAGTTTTACACGTGAAGCTATCTTACATATATCTTAAAAGATATACTGAGCTTCTTCCAGGGAGTCGGTGAGTCCATATGTTAAGAGTGACAATATCGAGATAAGTCACTGGGATGAGCTAGATAATGCGTTTGTAGGTAACGTTGTTGGTGGCGATGGTGGTGAGAAAGCAAAATTGTGACACAATCCATGTAGCCAGAGAAGTTCAGAGGTATTCCTCCATAATCGCAAGGCCCATGGTTTATGATGAACTCAGATTTTCTTCTCTTGCTGACACCAGTGTCCTTGACCATTGTAGACTTGTCTTTCCAGGAAACTCTGGAGGGAAGTCTTTCGCTTTACATTAATAAGAAAATTGCAATAAATTATAAGTGGCGTTTGAGAAGCTTCTAGTCCCGATATTAGAAGCTATTCTGTCGAGAGTCGGCCTGTCGAAAACTCGCATAACCCGGATCAGATATTGAGCTTACGAAGTTACTGTGTCGCAATCCTACTCACCCGACGGAGCTGAAGTTTTCCAGCCGCTGCCTGAAGATTTCAGGAATGGTTAGACTGAGTTCGATGAAACGTTTGGATGGGACGATGATTTGGGCAAGCAGAAATTCGCCTCTTTAGAGTACCTGATTAAAGCGTAGTGTCCCGCAGATGATAAAAACAAATATGATGGTAGTCTAGTTGCAGGAGAAAGACAACTTAGAGACAAGAATTTGAAACCCATAATATTTACTAAGGATATGCCACGTGGAGTTTCTCTTAAGTTGTGAAACGTGCAATTCTCTAACAAGGAAGCCTTGGCGTCACCCGTGGTCCTGCTTTTATATTGTAATGAACGTCTTTTACTATCGTGACTTTCAGGGCCAGATGCCCCATCCGCAATATATTGGTGTTGCATCTCTACAATGGGGGGGGGGGGGGGGG